>OX458988.1:10000000-10600000 GCA_949774945.1 Hoplodrina ambigua
GGCGTGATGTAATATGTTGCTGCACATAGCTCGTGTCCGTATGTTCGCATTAGCCGGCGCGTCGACAGGAGTCGGACTTATTGCCCAGTGCATTATGTGAGCCAGCGAGCGTCTACCTGACCTCGTTCGTGTCAAACTTATTATATATACCTTGTTTTGTTGTTATTTTTAGATGGTTGTGCTTTTAATAGTGTAATAGTTTTTAGTAAGGAAATATAATAACTGACTGAATGTTTAGAGATTAACCCTTATCCTAGTACTAAAATGTTTAGATGTTTGGATGTTTGTTACTCAATCACGCGTAAACCGTTGAACAGATTTTGATGAAAATTAGGCACATAGATAGACCATTTTCTGGATCACCACATAGACTCTTTATCTCGGTAATGTGTTCCCATGGGATAATAGTTCTACTTACTTCACGGAAAGTTACTTACGTGGGCAAAGCCGCGTGCAAAAGCTAGTCGGTTATATTGTTAACTAGTTTTTAAAGCTTCGCTTGTGTTGACTTCAGAATTAAGCGGAAATCTTAAATTTATCACACAAACACAAAAACGAAATACAAATTCTGTGCTAAGCTAAATCAATACCTAATTATGAGTGCTAAATTTCAGCTAATTCCGTTTAGCCATTTCAGCGTGGAATAGAAACATACATCTATCCATCTATCCTCAAAAACTTTTTTTTTCTCGTTTCTTCCGTTGCTTAACAGTAGAATAATAGGTACAAAAGCTTTAAGAAAAAGTCTAACACGAAATAAAATTACAAATACATAGTTAAAATTACTGGCTCTTCAATAATTTAAATTATGTAAATATTCACTCCTGAAAACGAAAGATTTCAAACCAACAAAAGTAAGCAGGTAGGTAGGTAGGTTATATCTTTGTCACGAAGCACTTCGAAAGTCTGCAAACCAAATAAAAGGAAAATACATAACATACAGATCTCGCAAACCGAGTCTCGGTGAGACAATAAAAATTGATCAATTTTGTTGCCAGGCGTCGCCAACATTGCGAAATAAAGCTGCTGAGTTTTCTATGCATTGTAGCAAACACACCTACCGACAGCGCGTTCTAGAAAAGGGTTTGACAACCTTTTGTATGAAAATTGTGACAGTTGTTTTAAAATTAAATAACTTGCCAGAATATCTAAAAATACTTTACAAAGAATTTTTAATGGGTTATTTAAGACAAGCTTAATAATCAAATGGTTTATTAAAAGTATGTTTTCATCATCTGCCTAGCATTTTTCTACTATGTTGCGGTCGGCTTCTATTCTAACCTAATTATATTTTTGTTTTTATTTTTTTATTGAATGGGTAATGGCAAGCCTTTGCAATGTAGCAAAATAAAACAGCGTGGTAGAAAACATTTTTTTTTTTTCGGAAATTAGATAAACATAAAAGTTCTAGGGCATAAGCTAGAGCCCCAACACGCTTCATGTGGCCTTGTATCTATGGATATCTGTAATACCAAAGGCATTCTAGCAAAAAACCTTCCCTTTCCAAACAAAACTATTTAATTTTGATTCCATTGGAACTGTGCTTCAGAAACAAAATTCAACAACAATTTTTTTGTGAATAACTAAATTTTCTTACCCGAATTTCTCAAAAAAGACTAGCCATATAAGCAAGTGATATTATAGTGTCCTCTTCCCTCAAAGTTCAATGGGACGGCAATCCGACACGGAAGAGAGTCATCAGAGCAACGGCTTTCCGAGTTTTCCTTATAATTAATTGGAACAACAAACCCTATCCGACACAAAGTACCTACTAATTTTATGGCATGATATTTAACACCAAAGGTTTAACAACCCTGTCATGGAACACAGTTTCTACGTTTTATATTTATATAAGACTGCAGTATTAATATGTGTAGCTGTCAAGAGCACGCAATTATGATATTTCCTAAATTTGACTTTAACACATTAATGTTAATATTTAAATTCCATATCTGAATCGCAGACTGACTGCCTCGTTGGTCGAGTGGTCGCAAGCGCGACTGCTGTGCATGAGGTCTTGGGTTCGATTCCCAGGTCGGGCAAAATGTTATTGGGATTTTCCATCAGGAATTTCTCAGTAGCAGCCTCGGAGTCTGGATTTGTGCCCGATTGATGGCAATAGGCTCGCCCCCTATTACACGGGACTAAAAAAAAAATACATAACTGGCGAAATGTGGGTGTACTAATGGGTACACCTCTGCCTCACCCTTCGAGGATAACAGACGTGATGTTATGTTATGTTATATGTTATGAATCGCAAAAGGTGAATAATTCGGATATTCATATTATTATGCATTTAATAAAAAAGCTTTTAATTTGACATCACAAAACAGACATTTCAATGTTATTTATTGTACATTAGATGCCTACCTACGTTTTGGAATAATCTAGCTTCAACGTCAGTTAGTCAGAACTAACTGACCGACTCCTTGACAATTCAAAAGTGCTTGTGAATCGTCTAATTAAAATAAATGCTTTCACTTTGAACTACTCACCAAATTCCAGCCATGCTAAAATTATATAAGTCCGGCTATGGTATCTAAGATCATTAGTACCTCATAAATGGCCACAGAGTTAGATTGGCAAGTAAGATATTGATACCTTTATCCCCATACCATGTTGCATACCTCCATAAAGCGCTTTGCACACGGAGCACTTAAGTTGAGGCAACTATCAACTCTTTAAAAGTTTCCCGTAATAATTAATAGTTGCTATAACATTTACGGTTGCCGCAACTTTATGGCAATCTGTGAGCAACTTTCATAGCCGAGTTGCTCAATCTACACAGCAATCAGCGTTAACGGTATAATATTTAACAGTTGCTAGTTGCGGCAATTAGGAACTAACTTAGTCATCGATTGCAGCAACTGAAAACTGTTGACGATTGCCGCAACTCGAAACTCGAGTTTCTATGTGTACGCAGTCCAATTGAAATATATGTAAACAGTTAGTTGCCAGTTGCCATTAACCAAACAGGATGCCGAAGACCGTGCAAAGTGGAGAAGACTAAGCAGGAAAGCGGACCCTGGGTTCTCCCGCGCTAGGCGGGACGAGCAACCGGGAGACACGCTAGGTTGATGATGATGAGTTAGTTGCCAGTTGCTGCAATAGTTGCTAAGTGTGTTAAGCGCCTTATACTACTCAAGACTAACACCCGGTAACTCATCGTCATACAAGAGTTATTAACCCGAGTACCGTGAATGGAAAGCGATGCAGCGCTCGCGATAAATCGCCTTACATCTGATTACGGTTGATTTAAAGCGATTTAGCGCTGCAGCGTGGTATACAGATTAGTTTTATGGTTGATTTATTTATTAATGCACATACTAAGTGTTGGGTTATGGCAGTGAGGTTTTGATATCAAGGGGAGGTGTGGGAAGTTGGGAATTGATACGATTCTGTTTTCGGAATTAAATTAATTAGTTGGTGTATCTAAGAACATAACATAACATCACGCCTGTAATCCCCGAAGGGTTAGGCAGAGGTGTACCCGTTTTAGTCCCATGTAATAGGGGGCGAGCCTATAAGAAATTGATTTAAAATCCGCCCAAATATGACTCCTCTGCTAATATTTTAAGACGACATGGTTAAGGTAGTGGGTGAACGATTGGCTGCTGTGCTACATGTCGTGGGTTCAATTCTCACCTGAACAAATTTGTATAGCCGTAGTCGTGCCGTGTCTGGTTGTTTGTTTATGTCAATGTATTTATATATCAGATGAAAAACCAACAGCTATACATATATTAAATGAATACAGAAGCTAAATAAGTTAGATAAAGCCAATTACAGGTTCACACGAGTAGTACGTTTATACATAAAAGTCAAAAGTCAAAACATTTGTTTCAATTAGACCATTTACAGGCACTTTTGATTGTTAAGGAGTCGGTCAGTTAGTCTGAAAGTTGAAGCTAGTTGCTCGTTCCAAAACGGAGATAGTCCTCTATGGAGAAGAACGAGCAAGAAACTCCACGGCACTCTTTTCAACTCAGGCAGCTAAATATTTAGCAAAGCATTTTGTTGTTAATAACACTTGACTCTACTTGGATTCTACAATATTTTTTTGAAGTGAAAACTTCTTTAGCGGCGTTGAGCACTTTTTCTGTAATGGGTATAAAATTTTAAACTCGCGTCAGGACACGTGACCTGATCGAAAAAGCGTAAGACGGATGGAGAGTAGACAGCTATCCCCTCTCTACGGCGCGGCGAAAATGTATGCCTGGGCCTACTGTTTCGTTTAGGCAGCGCAGGGCGCTTGCGCGAATGTTCGTGTATAACTTTTTAATGTAAAATAATTGTAATAGTTTTAAAGTGTTAAATTTTTAATGTAATATAAATTGTCATGTTTGTGTACGATAGCGCAATAAATGAATATTGTATTCTACCACATAAATGATAGTACTTTTATACTGATAAAGCAATTGGTGCAAAATTATTCCCTAACCATTCCAAAATATCAAACATGCTCAACGTTAATAATCAAGTTTTCACTTCTGCCGGCACTCCCGGAGTGCAACCCGTCTTTTTTTTTATCAGGTGCGGAGAACTCTTAACCGGCGTGCTTGTATGACGAGATGTATGATCGTAGATGAGGCGATCGAAGTATGTAAGGATCGTAGCAGGTGGCGTTCTGTAGTTTCTGCCCCCATGGGAAAAAGACGTGAGTTTATGTATGTTATACTTTTCAAAAGATAAAAAACAAAATGAAAGAAATAAAAGACTTGTGTCATCAATAAAAAAAAACTTATTTGAGTCTTTTATGATACTGTGACAGTCCAGAAAAAATTAACAAGCTTGTGGATAAATCTCAGTGTAAAAAGTGGCTTCAAGAATTGTCGACAACGCAGCGCTTTCAATAAATCGTCTTATACCTGATTAGACTTTGATTTAAAGCGATTCAGCGCTGCAATGCAGAGTTGAAATTGCTAGAGTAGCTATTTGCTGGAACGTTTGAATTCCTTTGCCGATTTGAGAAGGAAAATTACTAGTTTAACTTGCAAGATATTTTTTAGAAACAAAGAAAGAAGTCTGTCTCGTTGGTCTAGTCGTAAAGCGCGACTCCTGAGCATAAGGTCTTGGCTTCGATTCTCAGGTCGGGCAAAGTGTTATTGGGTTTTTACATCAGGATACATCAGTAGTATCCTCGGAGTCTAGATTTGTGCCCGGTTGATGGCAATAGGCTCACCCCCTATAACATGGGACCTAAACGTAACTGGCAAAGTGTGGGTGTACTAATGGGTACACGTCTGCCGAACCCTTGAGGAATTGCAGGCGTGATGTTATGTTAAGAAAGAAGATGGGTACCTAGAACTTTTAAAGTGCTAAATGCTATAAGATTTCACCTGTCCCGGTGAAATCTTTCAAGCTAAATTTGACTCAGTTTCCGATGTTCAATAGAGCTAAAATTTTGTGTACATGTGTAATTTGCATGACAATGCAATATAATGATATCTAAAAACTGGTCTGATGATAAAATCGGAGCCAGCAGGATCAGCAGAGTGTAGAATACAGCCTATTATTGTGCCAAAAGAGTCTTCGTATATAGAGAAAGTACGAGCATTGATCACCACGCTTGCTCAAGGCGGATTGGTGATCCTTCTTCTTCTTTATTGTGTGGGCAGTAAGGTCTTACGACCCTACACGCCCTAGTGTCAGAGTTTCTATACTGCCTCAAGGGCCTCTGACATGGTTTGAGTGGAACAATAAATCCAGGTTTTCTCATGATGTTTTCCTTCACCGATGCCAGTGATGTCCAAGATAAACTTTAGAAAGTACATATGAATTGAAAAAGTCACATTGGTAAAATCCTCATGCTTGAGAGGCGGGCGCCTTAACCACTGGGCCATCAGACTTCAGTTTTTTTTTATTTATTTTTTAAATTTCATATCTATATTAATCGGTAGTCTAGGTTTCCTCACGATGTCGTCCTTCAGCGACGTCTGATCGTATCATATATCAATGGTAAGATCCATTAAAATAATTACCTGATGCAACCGCACTATCAAATCTAAATGATGTGGTTAGACATTAATTATTCAAATATTTCGCTAATTACAATATGTACTGCAATGCAGTGTTTAAATTCACCTGCATCTAATTGTTATTAAATATACTTAATATAAATAATAAATATAAATTGCATATACTAAATTTAATTGATAATTACTAATATAAATTATGAATTAAATTTAGTAAATGCCAATTTTCTTTTCTTTTTTTCTTCTTTGTGAATAACTGAAATAATTATTCTGGATATTCTAATGGTTTACAACAGCACCGCTCCAAAACGGTAACGGCACGGCTGACATGGGCTCCGAAAATTAAACCGTTAACGTGCCGCCCGCGAGCCGTCACCTTTTTGTCTTATCATCATATAAATTATAAAATATATTAAAAAACAATACGTTATAATGATAACAGCCTATTATTATCTCACTGCAGGCCAGAGGCCGCCGGGGTTGCAGGACGTCTTAACAGGATACCGTGGCCCCGGAACGTAAAGGGCAACAGAAGGAACAGGGTGGTTTTTTAGTCAGTAAAAGTCTGACAGTCCCTTCCGCCCCACCCAGGGTGGAAGGAGTCATTTGATGATTTTTGCCAACTAAAAAAAAAAATAAGCCCAGAGGCCTCTTCTCATACAGGGAAGACAACGCGTATTGAGAAATGCAGACTTATTTAAACACAGAAAAATCCAAGTTTCCTCACGTTGTTTTCCTTTGAAAAATGAAATCAATCAGTAATGTCCTTTTTAAACTTAGAAAGTACATAAAGTATTGAAAAAGTCATATTGGTAATTCCGCGGTATTGAACCCACAATACCGAGCTTTGAATGCTGAGCTACCACGCCATGATAATGTGTCAGATAATAATGATATAATCGCTAGATGTCTCCTCTAGGTACGTGCATTTAATTGGTCTTCATCAGCATCTATTTACATCTGCGACGTATTAGCTGTTTTGAGAGAGGCCTTCAAATTGAGATGGCCTGAGCTTGTCGTGGTACAAGACATACGCTTTAAGCGTTTTTTTTACAACGATGTAAAATAAGGTAGGGAACAAAAAACATCGAATATTATTAAATGAATCATATCTTTAGTACTACTTGGTTAATTTTTATTTGTATTTTTTTCTGAATGGCCGTTACTTCGACACCTTAAATTTTTTTTTTTTACATATATGTATTTCTCCTGTATTTAACATACGACTCATGTACTCAAACAGCGAGACCCGGAACAACAATATATAAATAAATATTTTCTCCGTACGGGAATCAAAGCCATGCACACGCAGTAGCCAATCGATCGGCCACTGCGCCAACTACATAGTCTTACGCTTAATTATAATCAAAATTACGTTCAAAAGAAACCGTTATATTTTCGCGAACAACTATTTGACTGCCTCGTTAGTCTAGTGGGCGCTAGCGCGACTGCTGTGCATGAGGTCTTGGGTTCGATTCCCAGGTCGGGCAAAGTGTTATTGGGTTTTTCCATCAGGAATTTGTCAGTAGCAGCCTCGGAGTCTGGATTTGTGCCCGGTTGATGGCAATAGGCTCGTCCCCTATTACATGCGACTAAAAACATAACTGGCGAAACGTGGGTGTACCTCTGCGTAACCACTATTTTTGTGTCTATCGATGAATCTCCGCTACAGCTTCTACAAGTACCAAGGCTTAAAGGTAGCGATTTCAGAGTAAGGCGGTTTCGATGCAAAGGGAATGTTGTATCAAGCGCCTGAGTACCGGCTCTTATTGAGATCTCTCTTATTGGCTGGCCAGCTCGTGCTGCAAATCGTTCTTAGCGCCTGTACAAAGGATTTATTTTTAATAATAAATCGTCTTTTGTATATTATTTTTATTCATTGATTTATAACAAAAGCCAAAACTGTGATTCCTTCGACAGGGTTATTGTTCTGATCTAGTTAAATATGACTATTGGATTGTGATGCTAAGTTATCTTGCTATACAATAAGCCCGCGAGTTTGTCTGCTTAAATGTCGAACCCTCGTCTCGTCCCTATAACGGAAGAATTTTTCAAAATCCGTTTCGTCCGAATCCGCATTTTTCTT
The DNA here is from genome assembly GCA_949774945.1 of Hoplodrina ambigua. Classification (NCBI taxonomy): domain Eukaryota; kingdom Metazoa; phylum Arthropoda; class Insecta; order Lepidoptera; family Noctuidae; genus Hoplodrina; species Hoplodrina ambigua. Next base: position 10,008,062 of record OX458988.1, read on the forward strand.
CTTAATATCGGCACGGCTGGCGCAGTAGCAGAAAGATTGGCTGCTGCGCTGCGTGTCGCGGGTTCAATTCCCGCTCGTAACAAATATTTGTATAAACTGCAGATAGTTGTTTCGTGTTTCGCAGAGTATGTATGTGAGTTTATATGACAATTTGACAATTCAACCTTTGACAATTCAAAAGTGCCTGTAAATGGCCTATTTCAAATAAATGTTTTGACTTTGACTTTGACTATGTTTGTAAACATACCCACGGAACAGGAAAAAATCCTGGTGTGTCTTCTTGTCAGTTGAAGCTAAACTACATTCCAAAATGACAAAAGACAAAACAGAAATCAACGGAACGAATTCCATAAGTTTAAATTTTTTACATATTTGGTTAAAAGAATACAAAAAATAGCAATTTTTGACCCAAATGTCCGATATCTTTCAGCGAGAGTGCCCAATAAGAGGCCTCAAGGACCTCTGATAGAAAAAGGCAAAAAGGTCTGAAATAAAATATCTTTAGTTCTACGGTACTTCATGGTACTCCGGAGCGATGGGGCGACGCTATCGGTTAAACGATGTTGAGGTTGTCAACCTCTTTATGACCAAACGTGATCTTGGGGGTGTTGTGTAGGTATTTAGGTTACTCTCTGCCTAAATCGGAACGTTCAAAGATCGGGGTCCGTCACTGAGGTTTTTAGTAAAGTTTGGTCGCGGCTGTAAATGGGACACAAATACATACTTAATATTACAATAAATAAAAACCATACCATCATAGAAGATATAACAGTATTGCCAGTGTCGAGCCAAAAACACAAAGAAAACAGGTCTCTTGGGTTTAATTATTAAGTTTTATTTATTTTATTATTTGTTGGCAATAGAAAAACGCATTATCTGAAAATTTCAATTCTTCAACTAATGTGGTTCATGAGATACAGCCCGGTGATAGACGGACAGACGGGCAGCGGAGGATTAATAATAGCACCCTTTAGCATCCTATGAATACGGAACCCAAAAAATATATATAATGTAAGTATTTTATATTATATACCTCGACAATTTTTAAGACAATGTCAGAAAATTATCTGGGAATAATCAAATTACAAGTATTTACCGACTCCACAAATCAAAAAGAATGAAGATTAGTTGTAAAACAAAGTATTGGCACGATTTAATATAGTTAACTATATATCAATAAATTGTTCTGTTCGTCTGAACGTTTCCGTCCCAATAACTCCTTTCAAACTAAGCTTGGGCTATCCTGTGGGATAAGGTATGAGAGGCTAGCGATAAAAAATAGGAATGCTTGACTGTATGACGATTTACATAAAATTACCTCAATTTTATATTTGTTTATTTAAAAAATAATAACAATAATTAAACACAACAGGTACTTAAAGTATCAGAGCGAAATCGAAAGCATATTTAAAACACAATAATGTTTAGGCACTCATCATTTTCATAAATTTCTCTTAACCAAAAAAAAAATCTTCGTCCATTTATCCGCACACAAATCGTTTGTAGGATTAGTATCCAAGAGATCATTATAAACAGCCAGAGTGCGAGGTAATAAGAACTACCATTAAGAAAAACTATCTACATATTCATGTTTATATTAAATAAAATTACTAACTTTTAACCCAGTGTTCAACCAGGCAAATGAAAAAAAAGTCATAATTCGAGTATCTACATAAACATAACTGAACTTAATAAAAAAAGTATCATAAGTAAATGCAAAGTTTTGCCAAAAATGAAGACGAATTTTTCGATGAACACTCAAATCACTAATAGTACGTTATAGCTACCCGCTCCGCTCCAAAACCCGCTACCGCTCATGGCCAACCCCACAACCTTAATCCAGGTTGAACAAGTTCTGTTATTGAGAAATGTTCGGGCGTCCATAGCTGCCATTTGTCTAAGATTATTATTTTCATTATTACGCCCTGACAGATGGGTCGAATAGGCTCCAAAGAGCTTACTACGAAACTTCCAAGTAAAGGAAAAACATTATATTAAGGTTATAAATGTCATGTATTGCCAAATAGAGGATGAGCTATTATGGATAATGTTTTTATTTCACTAATACTGAGGACGGTTAATCTAGATCCATTGCTATTAGTACTAAATATCTAAGAATGTTTTTTCTGGTGTTTTCATACTATTCAATCCAAGATTTCTTGGACAGTCAGGTTGCCTAGTGACTTAGAAGGAACACGGGTAGAGATAACTTCGAAAATTAGGTATTAGAAGAAACTATCGCTGTCCCCTTCGAGCGCTCGGCGTGCGAAAAGGACAACTGCAGATACGACTAAATAGCTGATAATTTATTGCTGCCGCATACTAAGTTACTAGTGGGGGCAAGTTGTGAATGACATGTTTTGTATCGACTAATATATGCCTGCGACTTCACTCGTGATTATCGGTTAACACCGGCTTTATTTATTATTGCACAGTTCCCTAATTCCTTTTCAAAAATATCTGCCAATGAAAGGCGCCGTGAAGCTATCGTCCCGTACAAATTGGTCTAGACGTTGCGAAGATTAGCTAGTACAAACAGACAGACAGGCAAAAATGAAAATTAAAATGATTTTTTCGGTTAATTGCCGTTGTAAACATTCATATTTATTTTGTAAAAAATGTTATTTTAACGTTACAAATAGATACTTCAATTTTAATTATTTGTATAAATCAGACCATAAAATGAACAAGAAAACTGTATAATATAATTATAAGGTCCTCCCTAAAATTATCCCATGAACTTGACTCATAAATTCCTCTAACTTCGTTCCCTCAAAACTGAAATAGCAATGTTTGTCCAAACTCAACAAAGGTGCGCAAGTAGTGGGTATACAACACAATGTACAACACCGAAACTACCCACTGGCATCTAAACTAACTTCCAGAAAATTATGCAAACCAAAATAGAACATCTCATGTATCCCAACTTTGAAGATCAGGAGTAAAGTATTATGGTCAACTCTGAACCTGAATTCCATCTTAAGTTTTAAACTTAAACGTTAAAGTTCTTGGTTAGAAGTTAGTTGGTAAAGTAAGATAGTTTTTTGTTATAATTACTTAAATGGGTAGGCAAAGTTGTACTCTACAGTAACATTTTACCTGTTTGAGGCATCAGACACTGATGTAATTTTTATTTCCAAAATATTGTTTAACAATTATTGTTATCAATACATACCTTACTTCGTACGTAGATATTAAGGGACAACTTATTACCTGAAACAATAATAAAAAGATTATCATTAAAATAATATACACAATTTTTTAAGATTATTTAAAAAAAATAGTAGTTATTAATTATTTTTAGTTAAAAATTAGTATTTACGTCAACTTAACACACCTAAAAAGATTACATGATATCATTTACGTAGTTCATTTTATTTTTTTAATAAAATATCAGACTTAATATAAGAAAACCTGGACACAGTTCGTGTCTAATCGCTGTCATCTAAAAATCTTATTTTAAAATGAGATTAATTTTAAGATTGATAGAGGCAGCGTTATTTTATGACAGATATTAGGTTTTTTTAAGAAAAAATTGGCCACCATTTTTTAATTTTTGTAATTCGGTTGCAGTTTAGTGAAATAAGTAAAAATTTAAACATTTTTTTTTTTAAATTAGATGAACGCGCTGGATGCAAACCGCTTCCATCCGGTCTTATTGGAAATCTGTAGGGAAGGCTTATGTTCAGCAGTGGACCTCCTACGGCTGATATGATGATGATGGTGAATGAAATAATATTTTCTCATGTAAAATAACATAACATCACGCCTGCAATCCCGAAGGGTTAGGCAGAGGTGTACCCATTAGTGCACCCACATTTTGCCAGTTATGTTTTTTAGTCCCATGTAATAGGGGGCGAGCCTATTGCCATCAACCGGGTACAAGTCCAGACTCCGAGGCTGCTACTGAGAAATTCCTTTATGGAAAAACCCAATAACACTTTGCCCGACCTGGGAATCGAACCCAAGACCTCATGCACAGCAGTCGCGCTTGCGACCACTAGACAAACGAGGCAGTCATAAAAAATAAAATAAAATTTTTTTTCTTTCATAAACTATAATATCGCTTTGTCTGCGTCCGCGATAATCGACATTTACGTAGAAAAAGTCGCGGGCAAAAGCTAGTTTATCGTGCACAAAGAATGCTTTAACATTTTTGAACAATGTGTCTGGTCGAGAAGTTATTAAACATTTTATCGTGTAAAAATCACGTTTTATAGTTTACCAAGTATTTCACAAAGTTGACTGCCTCGTTGGTCTAGTGGTCGCAAAGCGCGATTGCTAAGCATGAGGTCTTGGGTTCGATTCCCAGGTCGAGCTAAGTGTTATTGGGTTTTTCCACCAAGAATTTCTCAGTAGCAGCCTCGGAGTTTGGATTTGTGCCCGGTTGATGGCAATAGGCTCGCCCCCTATTACATGGGACTTAAACGTAACTGGCGAAATATGGGTGTACTAATGGATACACCTCTGCCTAAACCTTCGGGGATTACAGGTGTGATGTTATGTATGTTTAACACATACCTATGGGTGATTCATAAACAACACAACAAACTATAACACAAGTATGGTCGATATTTTATTTAAAAATATCGCGTTTGTACAAAAATAGTAAGCGGATGATGTCAATCGTGTCTATTTTGGTAATTATTACAGACTTACTATCTCAAAAACCACACCGTTTATAGCACTCTTCATATTTACTTACTAGCACTCCTCCTGCGACTGCGTTCGCGTATTTTTTCTTACGGATCCCTAATTTTTTAGTAATAAAATATAATATAACCTATGCCCTATGCGACCCGGAGATAGTGTTACTTCTCAACAGTGAAAGAATTTTTCAAATCAGTTCAGTAGTTTCGGAGCCTATTCAATGCAAACAAACAAACAAATCTTTTTCTCTTTATAATATTAGTATAGAAAAGTTGATTTTGGCTATATTAATACTGTCTCACTGCAGAACAAAGATAGAGAAGAGAGAGTCTCATAAATATTTAGGTTTACATACATACATACATAAACTTACGCCTTTTTCCCATGAGGGTAGGCAGAAACTACAGAACGCCACCTGCTACGATCCTTACATACTCCTTTCGCCTCATCTACGTTCATACATCTCGTCATACAAACACGCCGGTTACGAGTACTAGTATTTAGCTTTAGTTACCAACAAAAAGAAAACAGCAATAAGGAAATTAGGAAACTGTAAATGAATAAACACACACAATTTCCTCAAAGAAAATACCCAAACTAATCTTCACCCCATACGTTAGTTTAATTTTTAATTCTGGCAACATCTCTCAGTAGGTCAAAGTTGCTACCAAACGAAACAAGATCCCGTTACGAATATTAAATAGCATTGTATCTTACACTTTGTGTTCTGATTGGTGTATAAATAATTGTGCTACGGTGGCTCAGTTAGTGGGGGGTGTACCCGGGTAGAATTGTTAATGAGGCAGTTGTCATTTTTACTCGACAAGGGCAAGACGTGTGTTTCAGCATTGTGATTTATGATTTGGAGCATTAATCTTTTGGTGTCAAGGTATCTTTTGTAATGTGTTCGGGGAGATTCTGGTCTTATGGGAAATTATTTTTAATCTTTATTTAAGATTCGGATTTACGTATGTTGGGGTGAAATAAAATATCCTCTGGTGAATATTGGATAGATCAAATGCACTATGAAGTTTTTGATTACGTGAGCATTTTTTAAAATCAATATTCTACTTTAGCGATACCTGTATCGCTAGCCCGGAATAGCTAAAACGTATATTTAAATATAGCTACAAAAGTCAAAAGTCAAAACATTTATTTTAATTAGACCATTTACAGGCACTTTTGAATTGTCAAGGAGTCGGTCAGTTAGTCCGAAAGTTGAAGCTAGTTGCTCGTTCCAAAACGGAGGTAGGCCTCTATGGAGAAGAACGAGCAAGAAACTCCACGGCACTCTTTTAAATTAGGTTTTTACAAAATCCTGGTTACATAATTCTTATTGATTATACATGTGATCACAATGAAGATGAATTACTACATTGACTACAAATATTTACGTAGACTAGTCTTATGCTCCATACGGTCCTATTGGACATATGTAGGGGAGGCCTATGTTCAGCAGTGGACGTCCTACGGCTGATAAGATGATGATGATGATGATATGCTCCAGATTTAAATAATTATTATAAAATGATAAATACTAAAAGTCTTAAAAGTAATTGTTGTTATTTTAGTATAAGTGCTAACACTGAATAATTTTAAACTTATTTTTTAGCATTCGTTTTAGATTTACCTTCAATGATCTGTTTTTACTGTATAGTAATATATTTGACATACTAAATTAGTATGAAATTTTGATAGATTGTGTGGGATAACTTGTTTTTACAGAATTAATCTCAAATCTAAAGTATCGAACTGTCTATATAAACGAACATTAATTAACTTGAATATCTCAATTATTTATACAAATTCCTTGTTCAAATTACGGAAGGTAGCTTAAAGCTCGTCATCTCCCATGGGCGCCATAAGCTAAGGGATTATTGGCTATGGTACCAAACACCCCTTGCATGCCAAGTGGAGTGATTAGCTGAATTTACCCTATGGGCCATTGTCTGTGGTACCTATAGAAAAACTTAGCAGATAGATGGCCATTAATGCTCGCGGTAATGGGGGCACGATTAAATAAATGAGGTTAAGCCAATTTGGGTGTGTGTGTTTTTGGTACAAGTTGGTTGGTTTCATTTTCGTCCTTTGGGGATTAGTGAGGACGAATGAAGGGACCGACATGATCCTTTCTTCTTTATCGTGTGGCCAATAAGGTCTTACGACCCCACACACCCTAGCGTCGGAGTTTCTAAACCGCCTCAAGGGCCTCTGACACGGTTTAACAAGTCCAGGTTCCCTCACGATGTTTTCCATCACCGATGCCAGTGATGTCCAAGATAAACTTTAGAAAGTGCATATGAATTGAAGACGTCACATTGGTACTTGCCCGGATTTGAACCCACAACCTCATGCATGAGAGGCGAGCACCTTAACCACTGGGCCATTGATGGCAAAAACATGTAACTTTCTGTTGATATTAATAATAATAGTGTGACTTTTTCAATTCATCAAGTACAATCTGAATATAACTGACATCGGTGAAAGAAAACATCGTGAGGAAACTTGCAGCTAATAAAAATCTGAGATCGACAATTCGTCTTGAGCAAGCGTGGTGATCAATGCACGTGCCTTCTTAGTCGCAGTAAGACAATAATAGGCTGGTATAACTATTGAGGGATTGTGGTTGACCTAGTTTTAGCAAAACTAACAACTTCTAAACTAGATTTTATCAAAACATTCACACCTGCTATCTATAGCCAATTAGTGGTGCTATAACATCTATTTTAGACTCTGGAAACTAAACTGTTGTTCAACTAATTATAACAAGAGAATCGAGCAGCAACTGTTTTAGAAGCAATTGTTTTTACTGTTAAAAGCAAATCCAATGGGCGTTTTACTTTGAGGATTGTCAAAGTCAAAGTCAAATCAACATTATTTTATTAAGACTGGTTGTTTGCGTGTGAGATTTTTTATGATATTCTAAATGGACCTACAAAACAGGAGAAATTCCTAATGCAGGGAACAGTCCTGAAGCAAGCATGACTATGAGTTAATACAAATAGCAACATAACAACACGCCTGTAAACCCCGAAGAGTTAGGCAGAGGTGTACCCATTAGTACACTCACATTTCGCCAGTTATGTTTAAGCCCCATGTAATAGGGGGCGAGCCTATTGCCATCGACCAGGCACAAATCCAGACTCCTAGGCTGCTACTGAGAAATTCCTAATGAAAAACTCCAATAACACTTTAGCTGACCTGTTAATCGAACCAAGATTTCATGCTCACTAGGCCGACGAGGCAGTCAATCGGGTTTTCAGGGCTTAAATAAAATGTTTCTTTAGGGAAACTGACTGACTTTGTTGGCTGCCTCGTTGGCCTAGTGGTCGCAAGCGCGACTGCTGTGCATGAGGTCTTGGGTTCGATTCCCAGGTCGGGCAAAGTGATAGTGGGTTTTTCTATCAGGAATTTCTCAGTAGCAGCCTTGGAGTCTGGATTTGTGCCCGGTTGATAGCAATAGGCTCGCCCCCTATTACATGGAACTAAAACATAACTGGCGAAATGTGGGTTTACTAATGGGTACACCGCTGCCTAACCCTTCGGGGATTACAGGCGTGATGTTATGTGATGTTATGTTCTTTAGAGAAGTTATGTCTTGGAAATATTGGTTTAATGATATTAACTACCCAACTGTTTTATCAAACACCTAGTCACAGTAAAACCAACAAATCGTAATGTTCTCCAAAACACCATAAACTAGCATTACAGTTAGCGTGACATGTGTCGGGGGAAGTCGTTAGGCCGGACAAAGGGCCCAGACGTCCGATGATAAGGGCCAGGCCATGCCATTGCCAGGACAACGTACCCATTGTCGGAATTTATTTTCAGGTTATGTTTTTTTGTCACAGTCCGATATTAGGGTCTGCTTATGATTGGTAAATGATCGTGTCGACATGCATGTCGCTTTCCCCCCTCCATTTTAATGCTTGTATTAATCATGCGCACAAAACTTTTAGTAATTGACGATGAAAAATGAATGTTACTTCAAGAAAAACTTTTTTTAGGGTTCCCCTTGGGATTAGAAAACTTTTCAATTTAACCCTGCGTACATAGCAATGAAAATGCAAAAAAAAACTTAGGCGATGCTACGAAAAAGGGTAATTGAATGATAGACTGATTGAAGTGAACGATGATGGATCGTTCAATGTGAGTGAACGTCGTGCCGCTGACAGAATGAATGAACGATCGAATGGAAATAGAAGAATGGTTACTTGTTGATCGGGAATGGAAAAATTGTGAGTGTACTCATATTTTGCAATTTATTTCTACATGTTTATTGATTCGTTTGGTGTTGAGCGTGCTTTCATTGTTGGTATTGTTTGCCTCTTTTTGTGAATGTTGGTACTTGTAATAATATTATTATACTAGCCTCTGCCCGCGAGTTCGTCGGCTTCAAAGTTGATTTATACCACGGACACCGTACATTTTTCCGGTATAAAAGCCTATTTGCTATTCCAGACTATAATTTATATGTGTGCCAAATTTCATCTAGATCCGTTCCGTAGTTTTTGCGTGAAAGAGTACCAAACATCCATACATCCATCCATACATTCATACATCCTCACAAACTATCGCATTTATAATATATTATTACTAGATTACTCGACCACGCATTACTGTGGCTTGAAGTAAGTAAAGATATCGACGTCAATAATAAAGAAAAATCTATCCTATCTTTTAAGTATGACCAAATTACACACAATAAGCTATATTTCGTAAAAAATGGTTGAGTACTTTAGGAGTCCATCCCGGACAAACAACGTGACGCGTAATTTATAGAAATCCTACTATCTTATTATATATAAATTACGCGTCACGTTGTTTTTACCCGTACAATATCGAATCGCCAATACGCCTTGATCAAGCGTAGTAATCACTGCTCGTGCCTTCTCTGTATGAGAGAAGGCCTTCACAGCACATTAATAGGCCGATATTATTTATGACTTTAATGCGAAAAACGCACAAAGTCACGAGTGAAAGTAATACAACCATTTTGAAGCTGAAAATACACTATCGATTCTCGCATATTATGTCGAGACGAGACTAAACAAGCAACTGTCACTTACAATATCCACTCCCGAATAAAAACAATGTACAAATATAAAATAACAATGGTCGGAATCAAAAAGTTGTATTTAAAACACGGTCTGAACAGAATATTAATGAATGTGAAGTAAAAAAAAAGCCTAATTTTGTTTACAGAATGTAGTAGCGAGGTTTCTGTGATTGACAAACGTTTTCATTTTTTTATTTGTCGCTGTTAATGTTTGGTTTCAAAATTGTGATTTAGTTTTTGGTGTCTGTGTGCCGCTGCCGCGCTGATTGAGAAGAGAGGCGTTCGCAAAAACGGATCACATATCATAAAATCACGCCTGTAATCCCCGAAGGGTTAGGCAGAGGTGTACCCATTAGTACACCCACATTTCGCCAGTTATGTTTTTAGTCCCATGTAATAGGGGGCGAGCCTATTGCCATCAACCGGGCATAAATCTAGACTCCAAGACCCCATGCACAGCAGTCGCACTTGCGACCATTAGACCAACGAGGCAGTCACAACGGATTTTTAAACGGACATTTAATAAAAGTTAATTTAGATACTAGCTTTTTCCCACGACTTGGTCTGCGTAAATAACGGATCTTCGTTTTATCCCCTTAAGGGGTGAATTTTGGGAAATCCGTTGTTATGCTTATTTACTTTCGGCTTTTATAGATTCAAAACCAGCAACCCAAACTAACTTTCACACATCCACAGGCAGTTTTAACAGAATGTTGCATGCTCACAAAATAATTTGTTTGTTTACCCTCAAAACTACAATTTAATTGGCAAACAGAACGGCGCTGCGCATACACGTGTATTTAATGACATTTTAATTTTTCTATAATAAATGTTCACTTTATTCGAAATTTAAAAAGCGATTTGTTATTTTATAAATTGACTAGCACTCTCCCCGCGATTTCGTTCGCGTGAATTTCTTTAAAGCTCCCAAACTTTTTTGAAAGTATAATAAAGCCTATGTCAAACAATCAAATCTTTCCACTTTATAATATTAGTATAGATTTGCTTTTTTTTAAGTTTTGTAAACTGCCTAGGTAAGGTCAATTGATGGTTTTACAAACAGGGATGTAGGATTCAAGAAAAATTGGGACATCGATTGGCTAACCGAGTTCAGCATTCTGCCATTTAGTAGTTCGGTGTGCTGTACTGGCGCTGCTGTTACGGCTGCAAAAAGCCTCGAGCTGCGAAAGTATTGGTAACTATATTTTTGAGCCGTTTGGGGTGGAAAGTGGAAACCCACGGGTCTGTGTACCTATGGTCTTTTTAAAGAGATAAACGGTTAATAGACACTTCCCGTGACCCAAAGACTGGCCAGAGGCTTTGCATTGCCATCCAACAAGACAGAAAATTCACTCGTGCTAAATCGCAGATAAAAAGTAGTACCTATGGTATAAAAATAATTATGAAAAATATATATAGGTATATATTTTTCTATATTCATGCATTAAAACATCCAATCTAGTAGGTATAAAGATTCTCTGAGCAAAGCTGCAAACAGACAGACGGATGAACATGGTGAAACTATAAAAGTTCCTTATTGACTACGAAACCCAAAATAAGTAAGTCAAAAAACAGAAAAACACCACCAATTATTTCAGCCATAAAATAGCGTAAAGCTTGGAAAATATGTAGCTCTATTTTCTCACAAATGCTCACGACCGCACGACTTATTTTTAAAATAAACATCAAGAACGTACCAACAGTTAAAACAGCTAAAACGTTTTTAAATGTTCACGTTTTGCGGGCTGCTCTATATGCACTTAAATAGAATTCAGCAAACAGTGATTTGCATATTTGTATGCATTACGTGCGCAAAAATCACCACAATTAGCAAATTAAGATTTATTACGAAAATATTTTCTGTTGATCAGTGTTATTGGTTTGGGGTTCCATTAGGAAAATTAGCGAAAGGAGAAGTTGGTGGCATACACCCGTGCCTTAGAAAACACCTAAAGCTGTCTGCTGTCTTTGACAGTCAAAGTCAAAGACAAAGTCAAATCATTTATTTCAATAAGACCATTAATAGTTACTTTTGAACGTCATTTACATGAGAAAATCGTACGTTACAAGAGTCATAAGCTTGAATATCTGACAACAAGTCTTACTAAGGGGTATCGTTTTACCCAGTGACTGCATGGGTTGCTCTATGTTACTACGCTCTATGCAAAATACTGGTATTTAGCTGCATTCGATTAAATCGAAAGCCTATTTTAACATAGAAACACATACACATACATACACTCATGCCTTTTTCCCATGGGGGTAGGCAGAAACTACAGAACGCCATCTGCTACGATCATTACATACTCCTTTCGCCTCATCTACGTTCATACAAGCACGCCGGTTACGAGTACTCCGCACCTGACCTAACATAGAAAAGTACTTTAAAAAAAAGAAAAAAAAAATCTACTACAAAAAACTAAACATACATTTTATCATCCAAAAAATCCTTCCATCTATTTCCACCCAAAACCACATCCCACTTCCACACAAAACCAGATCGCATTTCACTTTAAAACAGGGTTGCCACTTCTACCTTTACGGATGAACGCCGAAACAAAAGCTTAGTCGACACCGGCGGTGCCTACACAGCAAATGTTTCACAATTTGCCCACAATGCTACGTAACAGCGAGGCGGTGGCTCAAATTTTGAATTTACAACGGTGTGACACCCCTACCTTTGAATTCACGAGTATTTTGATTCGAAGATATTTATTGTGAACAATATATAGGTACCTGAAAAGGTTTACAAAAGATATTCAGCAATGTTTAATTTTATGTCTCCATTATTATTTAAAACTAGATTTTTTAATAACATCACGCCTGTAACCCTCGAAGGGTTAGACAGAAGTGTACCCCTCAATAGTACATCCACATTTTGCCAAGTCCCATGTAATAGGGGGCGAGCCTATTGCCATCAACTGAGCACAAATCCAGACTCTGAGGCTGCTACTAAGAAATTCCTGATGGAAAAACCTTATTGGGTTTTTCCATCAGGAATTTCTTAGTAGCAGTAGTAGTTTCTTAGTAGCCTTTCTTCCATCCCAAATTAATTGAAACTGATGGAGGGTAGTGTTTTTAAAAAGAAATTGTTAGTGTGGCTCCAAAAATATTGTTTTTATAGTATTAAGGAGTTTCCGGAACATAAAAATTTGTAATGTTTAGGTATAATTAGAATAGACTAAATTTATATAAAATAAGAGTACTGTAACTTTTTAGGTTTTAAGAACTTACCTTTATACAATGATTGTATCTCTAGCGAATAAACATTTGAATTGATTTGATTTGATTTCTTGTTTCTTTATCATGTGGGCAGTAAGGTCTTAGGTGCGACCCCAAACACCCTAGTGTCAGAGTTTAAACCGCCTCAAAGGCCTCTGACTTGGTTTGAGTGGAACAGTAACGACTGGACTACTCGACTGGCCTGTTGGCCTAGTAGTTAGTGACCCTGACTGCTAGGACGGAGGTCGTGGGTTCGATTCCCATCCAGGACAAATCTTTGTGTGATGAGCACGATGATTTGTTCTGTGTCTGGGTGTAATTTATATATAATAATGTATGTAATGTAATGAAATGTATAAGTATTTTTATCAGTTGTCTGGTTACAGTTAGTACAGGCTCTGCCTAGTTAGGGATCAGATGGCGATGTGTTGGTTGTCCTAAGATATTCACTTTGCCCTATTTTCAGCACGAAAGATATTTGCCTACGTCCTTAACTCCTTAGTGACTACAAACATAATCATTATGGACTGTTGTGACAGGACTCCCACAGACCCCTCCACTGTCACCTATCTTTTTTGATTGCGCCGGTGGGATGCTTGGGCGGGACGAAGATGGTACAAAAATAATCAAAGAGGGTGAAAAGATCGTGGGGGATTTCGTCCCAGGGCCCAGCGGCGGCCCACAAGACCTCATGCTCAGCAGTCGCGCTTTGCAGCTACTAGACCAACGAGACAGTCTATAAACTTATCCCATTCTAAAACAGTTTTATGACTTGTTATGTGAATATTATAGTGAGTAATGTTATATTCGCATTAATATATGAGAATTCATTGCATAATGGCTGAGATTTGAATTATATTTCTACAGAGCACGTGCCAACTTTCTGACGTCACAATTGATTTAAAGTTTCTTGTTTACTTACACCGTTGTTTTTAATGATAGATTTTATTTGCTTGGTTTTACTTGGCGATGAAATGTAGTGTTAGATTGTAAGATAGAGAATTAGCTTTTACCGCGAGGTTATGTTCATTTCTTCATACAAACTTTGGACCTCTGTTTTATTTGTTTTTTCCATCAGGAAATTCTCAGTAGCAGCCTCGGAGTTTAGATTCGTGCCCGGTTGATGACAATAGGCTCGTCCCCTGCTACATTGGACTTAAACATAACTGGTGAAAGGTGTACACTTCTGCCTAACCCTTCGGGGATTACAGGCGTGATGTTATTTTATGTAAACATTTTGATGTTATTGTCTTCATTTTTATCGTGTGGGCAGTAAGGTCGACCCCACACACCCTAGTGTCAGAGTTTCTTAACCGCCTCAAGGACCTCACGGGACGTCTTAACAGGATACCGTGACCCCGGAACGTAAAAGGCAACAGAAGGAACAAGGTGGTTTTTTAGTCAGTAAAAGTCTGACAGTCCCTTGCGCTCCACACAGGCCGGAAGGACTCATTTAATGATTTTTACCACCCAAAAAAAAGGGCCTCTGACATGAACCCCGTTCTCTGGGTACCCCGTTGAACACGTCGTGATAATAAATTAATGTTAGACTAAATTGTAGCTGGACAGTCCCACCTAAGCCTACCCTACATGAAAACCCACAAATCAAACTAGAAATGAGCACAAATTTTCGAGTGCAAATGTACTGTCGGTGACACTAGCTCTCCTATGACATTGATTTCTGCGGCACAGCGCACACATCCGGCAAAATTAACATGATTAATTGTACATGCAAATCTGACACTTATATACAGACACTAAGCGTTATATTCATATGAATTAGAAAGTGGGTGGATGTTTGTAATTGTATTAAATGTTTATGTTTTAGGATTTCTATGAGTTGTTGCGGTTTGTGGCCATTGAAATGAGCAGCTTAGTGTAAAATACATAAGATTCGGTTTTCGGTAGAGTAGATTGACGCCACATACTTATGGAAATTCTGAAGTTTCTGTAAAGTACTTGTACTGTTAAGAGAGATAAACATGTTGAAAATATAAATTCAAATTGTCGTATCCATTTTTATTTATTTTTGTGCAATTGTTTATGTATGACTGCCTCGTTGGTCTAGTGGTCGCAAGCTCAACTGCTGTGCATGAGGTCTTGGGTTCGATTCCCAGGTCGGGCAAAGTGTTACTGGGTTTTTCCATCAGGAATTTCTCAGTAGCAGCCTCGGAGTCTGGATTTGTGCCCGGTTGATGGCAATTGGCTCGCCCCCTATTACATGGGACTAAAAACATAACTGGCGAAATGTGGGTTTACTAATGGGTACACCTCTGCCTAACCCTTCGGGGATCACAGGCGTGATGTTATGTTGTTTATGTATAAGCATTAAAAGGTTCCGACGTCACCTCTTTCAAAAACGTTGCACAGAATGTCAGGACATTATTTATTTTAATTTTATTAAAAAAAAAGTTGCCCCATACTAGGAATTTCTACTGTATCATATAAGAACTCACACACACAAACAGAAAAGCTATTTGTAGGTTATACCAATATTTGTACCGTGCGGAAATCGAACCCACGACCCGCAGCGCAGCAGCCAATAGTTTAGGAACTGCGCCAACTGAGCCATCAATTATTTAAACTTGAATCTGTACACCTAATTGTATTTAGACAAAAACTTTTGTGTTTTTTCTGCACCTACCATCATTGTTATCTCTTCACCACCTCTGGTTGACTGTTAGAGAATGCCTAAGCATAAACCCGCCTTTGTACTTTTGTTGCATAAAGTTTAAATAAATAAATAAACACTCGACTGGCGGTTCACAACGGCGTGCTGGTGCCTACGCTTATGTATGGAAGTGAATGTTGGGTATGGCAAACGAGGCATGAGAGTAGGATTAATGCTGTGATAATGCGTTCCTTGCGGAGTATTTGTGGTGTAGCTTTGAACGATAGAGTGAGGAATGAGGTTATACGGGACCGTTGCGGATTAAAAGAAGATGTAGTGACAAAGATAGAAAAGGGTATGCTTAGGTGGTTCGGTCATGTTGAGAGGATGAGTGAAAGACGATTGACAAAAGGTATTTATATGGCAGAGGTGAGTAGCAACGCGGAGAGGGGTCACCCTAGGAAGACCTACACTGACCTTATTGGTGAGGTCCTTCAGAAAGGTCAGGTGCGGAGTACTCGTAACCGGCGTGCTTGTATTACGAGATGTATGAATGTAGATGAGGCGAAAGGAGTATATAAGGATCATAGCAGGTGGCGTTCTGTAGTTTCTGCTTGTTTATGTAAATAATTAAAGCTATAGTCGTGACATTTGAATCTGACACTCACGACCCACGACTCTGACACCTCCAACACTCAAATCTGACACTAGTGACACTTAACTCTAGTCATGAATACCTCCCAACATGGTCAAACCAATGTTTCAGACAACAAGACCCTAATCCACGTCTGCACAGTGGTCTTAAACCGTTACTACCGTTTCATAGTTTGATGCGAGGTCGGGACATTTCGTTTTGATGTCGGTTGGCTTTCTGCCACCACCGTACCTAGCAAGCTTGGGTGTAGTATCGCCAAGCGGTTACCAATAATCTATATAGGTACTAATATAATAAAGCTGGACTGCCTCGTTGGTCTAGTGGTCGCAAGCGCGACTGCTGTGCATGAGGTCTTGGGTTCGATTCCCAGGTCGGGCAAAATGTGGGTGTACTAATGGGTACACCTCTGCCTAACCCTTCGGGGATTACAGGCGTGATGTTATGTTATAATAAAGCTAAAGAGCTTTTTCTGTTTGTTTAATTGATTGTGTGTTTGTTAAAAAGCTTATTGAATGAAAATACCAGTCGCATTGAAAAATAAAATATTTTTGTATGTCATATTGATTGCTAGATTTATGAGGAATAGTAAAGGATATATAAGATGCTTCGACCTATGGGAGCAGAGCAGTAACCAAAGATCTAACGCTTAACGGGCATGAAACAAACGAAGTCGCTGGTAGAAGCTAGCGTTATATAAAATGTTTATTTTATTTAAAAAACAAACTAATGGGTACACGTCTGCCTAACCCTTCGGGGATTACAGGTGTGATGTTATGTTATTTAAAGAACTAGCTGTCTTTAGTTACTGCTCCCATCCAGTGAGCCGTAGCGGAATATTATATAAGCTATACTATTACACATAAATCTTACTATCATACAAAAAAAAAAACAAAACGACTCGCGTCGCGTCGCGTCTCTCGTTCCAGAGATTAGCGCGTTTAAACAAACAAAAAACCACTCCATTTCTATTATATTATTGACTAGCTTTAGCCCACGACTTCGTCCGCACAAAAATAAAATTGCTTTATAATGGCGAAAGAATTTTTAAAATCGGTCCAGTAGTTTTTGAGTTTATCCATTACAAACAAACAAACAAACAAAGTACAAGAATACAATTTTTTCCTCTTTATAATATTAGTGGACACAAATGGTTCCTCTATGCCACCAAGTTAAATACACATAGTACAGATTACACATACGTGCAAAAAAAACGTACAAAGCACCACCAGCATAATTAATAGGCTCCGGCCCATATATTCCGTTTGACATGTCCAATGCACTTGCGATACAAATCACTGCATTTAATTTCGTACTTTACGATGTTTCCCATTCGAAGCAATCGCGCTGTACGAGTAAATGTGTATCGGGACACGATTATTGACCCAGTTATTAAAAAAAATATAAATATTAAAATATTAGTGACTAAATAGAACGTTTGTCTGTCTGACGGACTGCCTCGTTGGTGGAGTTATTACTGGAATCAAAAGTAACAGCTCACATTAGGACCCATTAATTTAGTAATAATTGCAATCCGTGGTGCTTGGCAATCTGGGCTTTTCCCAGTTGCAAATGTCCCTTTGTGCCTATTGGCCTAGTTCTGTTCTGTCTCCTGCTTGTATGGAGGGAAGTGGAAACTATTATTTTTCTTACTCCTCCGCTATTCTTTTCTGATTAATTTCGTTGCGGGACCCAAGACAGTTAATCGTTTCTCTGGGACTCGTCGAGCTTCATTGCCTCGACGCTTTTCTGGTGGCCTCCACTGTTGATTCTGGCTTTCAGGAGTTGCAGTGGGTGGGAACAGTGTGGCGGGCTTGCCTCGTTGGTCTAGTGGTCGCAAGTGCGACTGCTGTGCATGAGGTCTTGGGTTCGATTTCCAGATCGGGCAGTGTTATTGGGTTTTTCCATCAGGAATTTCTCAGTAGCAGCCTCGGAGTCTGGATTTGTGCCCGGTTGATGGCAATAGGCTCGCCCCCTATTACATGGTACTAAAAACATAACTGGCGAAATGTGGGTGTACTAATGGGTACACCTCTGCCTAACCCTTCGGGAATTGCAGGCGTGATGTTATGTCTTAAATGAGTCAAAAATCGCCAATCTGTGTTGAGCAAGCGTGGTGATCAATGATTGAGCCTCCTCTGTACGAGAAGCGCTATTGCCCTACAATGTAACAATGATAAGGCTAGTATTATTAGTGTTTAAACAAAGAATTAATTATAAATAAAAATACGATTCAGTTTTTTTGAAGTGAAAACTTCTTTAGCGGCGTTGAGCACTTTTTCTGTAATGGGTATAAAATCTTAAACTCTCGTCAGGACACGTGACCTGATCGAAAAAGCGTAAGACGGATGGAGAGTAGACAGCTATCCCCTCTCTACGGCGCGGCGAAAATGTATGCCTGGGCCTACTGTTTCGTTTAGGCAGCGCAGGGCGCTTGCGCGAATGTTCGTGTATAACTTTTTAATGTAAAATAATTGTAATAGGTTTAAAGTGTTAAATTTTTAATGTAATGTAAATTGTCATGTTTGTGTACGATAGCGCAATAAATGAATATTGTATTCTACCACATAAATGATAGTACTTTTATACTGATAAAGCAATTGGTGCAAAATTATTCCCTAACCATTCCAAAATATCAAACATGCTCAACGTTAATAATCAAGTTTTCACTTCTGCCGTCACTCCCGGAGTGCAACCTTCTTCCTGCAGAGTCTTTTTTTTTTATACCTTGCTTTATAAAATAAAGTTGTTCTACAATAAATCCACACAGATAAAATAGAGCAAATGGAAAATAATACCGTTCTGAATTTGAAAAAATTAAAAATATTTTACTTTTCTTTATTTTAAATTTAGAATAATAGTTTTTAGGACACGCACAGAAATTCTCTATACAGACTATCTAATATTAAAATTCAAATATTGGAACATTAGTTAATCTACAAGTAGAAAAGCGAAAACTCTTTCCATTTTAATATTTAATTAACGTTTCTCTGTTAAAAACCTACTGCGTCAGACTTAATGGAGTAATAATATTAATTTCACACTTTAAAAGCTAATTTCGCACAATTGTTAGCTTATAAAAACTTAGCGAAACTGTAGATAATGTGATCAGTTTAAATATTATTACTCTCATTGTAGTATCATAATAAATTCCATCTTTATTATTAAACTTTTATAATTATTTCAAGAAGTAAAAGCTTTTACGTTGGTATTAAATATTTATAGTGATACGAAACGGATTGTTGGTGTTTTCAAACTTGGATATAAATAACTAAATATTTGAGCGCAGCTCTGACCGTTCAAAAATGGTGTATTATTGTGTAGTGTAGTAATAGAAAGACCCATTTTTATATAAAACTTGATTTTTCACGCGACTTCATCTGTGAGATTTTTTTACACACGTTAAGTTACATCTGTAGGTAACTGCTCTAGCCCAATGTATCGTAGCGTGAAGTTTTATAGCCTATACTACATACAGAAATAATACAAAAATATTATATTAAAAAATATTCTAATCCGTCTTGTAGTTCCACAAACAAAGAAAGAAAAAAACTCTAGCTTTAAAAATTAGTACTTACTAGCTGCTGGTATTTAAAGTTTAGATATAACACTTAAAACTAGTTTTCATGATAAAATGTGACAAAGGAATTAAATTTTGACCTCCCATATCTCTATAACCAGGTTCCAGGTATGGCTCAAAAAAATATTGTCATTTCATACCCTTAATACATACCGACTTATGTTTTTTATAGTTAGTTTTCAAAGAATTAAATCTACTAATAACAATAACATATACCAACATTTACCAGCCTGTGTTATGATCTCACTGCAGAAGGCACAGACGCTTGCTCAAGGCGGATTGGCGAATTCAGACTTATATTAATTATCAGTCCAGGTTTCCTCATAAATTTTTTTCTTCACCGATGTCAGTGATATCCAAGACAAATTTACAAAAGTACGAATTGATAAAGTTACAAAAATATATTGTAAAATCTACTTAAAACCATTAAAAAATGCAAAAGAAAAAACTTTTTTGCTCAAATAAGTATCAGCTTAAAATTTAATCGTCCTCAGTCGCCGGCATTATTGAATGAGGCCCGAGTTCTACAATATTAGCTAGAATGTGATTTAGGAATACAATAATAGAAGCATTTTGTAACGTCTCACAAAATTTTCTCATTTACAAAATCATTTTCAAAATTAAACGAAGCACCTTTTGTGTTAGGATGAAAGATCCATTTTTTTTTTGTTTAAATGAATTCATTCATTTTACTTGTAATTTCATATTCTGGAATCCTGTCATTTTTAAAACGTTGGGATGAAAAGATTGTGTTTATTTACATTCTTATTTCTATGGTAATCTTGGAATGGATACGAGAATATTCTATAGCAGGTAGGTAGCTTTCTAATTCATGTAAATATTTTAAGTTTTTCTCGTAAAATCTTGTTAAATGTTTAGGAATATCACTTATACACATATGTATGCTTTTAAGCGACGAAAGTCTGCCAACCAGTCTTACCAAGGGATAACGTACTACCCAGTTACTGGGTTGTGGAGGTCAGATAGGCAGTCGCTCCATGTAAAATACTGGTATTCAGCTGCATCCGGTTAGACTAGAAGCCGACCCCAACGTAGTTTGGAAAAGGCTAGGCAGATGATGATGTATGTTTATAAGTTTATTGTTAATTTAAAAGCTTTCCCTAAATTATTAACTATCACTTGGAATTCTACTGATCCTACTACTATTGGAAAAGTGAAAGTTTGTTAGGAAGGATGGATTTTTGTTATTCTTTCACTCTTAAACGGCTGAACGGAATAAGATGAAAATTTGCAATATCAATATATCATATTCATCTAGCTTAACACATAAGATTTGTATCCTGTTTTTGTGCTCCCACGGCATAATTTAGGACTTTAATATTTTCCAAAGTCAGGTTAAAAATAAGTAAATGAAAAATAAAATTAAAAAGAATTTATTTCTCAGTAGCAGACTCGGAGTCTGGATCTGTGCCCGGTTGATGGCAATAGGCTCGCTTCCTATTACATGGAACTAAAAACATAACTGGCGAAATGTGGGTGTACTAATGGGTACACCTCTGCCTAACCCTTCGGGGATTACAGGCGTGATGTTATGTATGTTAAAAATACACGTTAGGAAAACATTTGCATAATAAAACAAAACAATTTAAACCACTTGTCACGTCCAAAATTCAGAAGCTAGCCAAACATTCTGTCCGCCAGTGCACATCTGATGTTCTGACGTCAATAAATAACGGAACACGAGTGGCCGCCAGTGTATCGTTGCTGAATTCTTTATGATACACCTCTCGACAACAGTAGACACTCACGGGGAATCAGAATTTCGTACTCATATTTTTTTTATAAAATGACTTGATATCAAGACATTCTGATTTGAATGTTCTTTTTGTAAATTATTTAGTGATCTATTTCATCAACTGCCTAGCCTTTTCCCAACTATGTTGGGGTCGGCTTCCAGTCTAACCGGATGCAGCTGAATACCATTGGTAAGAGTGGTGTGATTTAGTGATTTATTTATGGTGACATAACTGGCGAAACGTGGGTGTACTAATGGGTACACCTCTGCCTAACCCTTCGGGATTATAGGCGTGATGTTATGTTATGTTATGCTGATATATTTTTTTAAAATCTGAAGTTCTTTGAATATCATGGAGAATGGAATTATTTAATGGTTAAGTGCAAATGGCCGGTAATATAAGTACTTAATAGCGGAGTATTGGTTCTACTTCTAAGACGAAGGTTGCGGACATTGGGAAAAACACGGATGGATTTTGGTCGGTAGGAGTCTGACACTCCCATCTGCTGTGCCCTTTGATGAATTCCTAACCTAAAAAAGAGGGGGCCCATTCTACTAACTTTAAGAAACAAAATAGGTACCTCTAATTTTCTTACCTTTTTTTACATTGATTGTCGAATTGACAAGACTGCGACTAAAGCTTGAACGTTTTTAATTAGTAGACGTCGCCTTTAAGTAAAAAAGATTTAAATAATAATGCTTTAATTTTGATCAATTTTCAAAAAAGAAGGAGTTTCTTAATTTTATTTGGGACAATTCCTTTGTTAAAAATTGCCATAAAATTAAGGTGAAAGCACTGTTGTCACCTATAAATAAATAAATATCTTGGGACAACTCACACACGGCTATCTGATCCCAAGCTAAGCAGAGCTTGTGTTATGGTAACCAGACAACTGATATACATACTTATATAATTTTATAAATACATTCATATTATAGAAAAATCACACCCAGACACAGTAGAAACAATCATGCTCATCACACAAAGTTTATCCTGGGTGGGAATCAAACCCACGACCTCCGGCTTAGCAGTCAGGGGCGCTAACCACTAGACCAACAGGCCCGCCAATGAAAATTATTAGTATTTTAAAAGTCAGTTTTTATTATTTTAATGAATTTTGCCCTTCATACTCCTTTATTACTTAAAGTCAAGGTCATACTATAGATTTTAACTGTTAGTGTCATTACACCTGATTTGAAATAACAATAATATGAAGATTAATGTGTCTTTGTCCAAGAATTGTTGGTTTAGCTGAATTAATTCAATGGTGGAGTTTTTATATAGCTTATTGGGTTTTTTCAACAAAAGTTTTGTTACTGAGAATTCGTTTATAGACATGCAAAATAATGTTGTGAGTTTCTGCAAAATCAAATTAATGATGCCTTTAAAAATGTTAATTAGGTACCTAACTACCTACCTAATCGCAAACTGAGCGCATGCATGACTTTTAATGGGTTTTAATTGGCCTAATTGAAATAAATGATTTGACTTTGACTTGGACTTTAACGTAGTCAAAATTTTACGTTTGGTAAGCGCGTTTACGTTTGCAAGGTAGACTCTCGATTCCAGATTTAATCTTACTACTTTTATAAACGCGAACGTTCAAATAGATGGATGTTTGTTAGTCAATCACAACAGAATAACTAAACGGATGGATCGAATTTGGTACAAAAATAGATTATAGTCTGGAATAGCACTTAAGCCACTTTTATCCCAAAAAAAAATATAATTTGATGCAGACGAAGTTTTGTCACCGAATGTTTTCCTTCACCGATGTCATTTACGACTAAAGATAAACTTAAAGAACATATAAATTAGAAAAAAAAAACACGTTGTTACTTGCTCATACATGAAAGACGAACGCCTGCACTGGTTTATCTAATTTTTCTTATATAAAATAGGGGTGTGTACACATCCAGCAACACCCGGGTTGTATGTTCAACCTCGAGGCACGTATTTTAACGGATGAAGTACGCAGCCGCACACAAATCTTACTCCACACAGTTAAATATTGTGAATATTACTCTCTCTGTCTGCTTCATACATTTACTCAGCTATATTTTCTGAAAGGATTTTGAACAAATACACCAAAAAGCTGTCTTACTGAGTACTGTCGTAACCCTGAAAAGGTCACAGTACTGGTTGGATTGTTTAGGTAAGTACTAGCTTTTATTCGCGACTTCGTCCGCATAAATGTCGGTTTTTAAAGTAAGTAGCTGGATAAAAAGTAGCCTATGTCCTTTCTTGGGGTTGAAACCTACCCCGTACCAAATTTAATCAAAATCGGTTCAGTAATTTAGTCGTAAAGCATAATAGACAGACATTGGTGCCGATTCCCTTGGTCACAAACTAAACTAAAATTAGACTATTTCCATCTTTGTCTGTCCAATAAAATAAGAAAGAGACTAATGTAAATAAGAGCTGTCATATTTAGTCCATCTGACATATCCATACAGTTATAGTTGACATCTTAAAACGTGTGGATTAAAAATACGGAGAAGTTCAAGGCAAAACTAATTTGACATCTCTAACTTAGTTCTTTAATGTCACGGAATGTCACCGTCCTTTCCTTTCGCTGTATGTTAGTAAGAGATGTCAATACTCTAAATTTAGTCTAGTTTGTGAACATGGGAATCGGCACCAGTATTAATTTCCCATTCATCTAAATATATAAGAGCGGAAGGTCACTCACTCACTCAAGAAATATAGAAAACTGCTTGACGTATTGGCGAGGAAGTGATTTATAGACAGTAGACATCCGCTAAGAACGGATTTTTCAAAATTCACCCCCTTAAGGGATGAAACGGGTGTTCGACTTTACGCGGACAAAGTTGCGGGCAAAAGCTAGTAATAACATAATAGTAAGGATTAGTTAACATTTATGTGTAAGAACTAATTTATCTTCGTATGTATCAAAACAAAATAATTAAAAAAAAAAATTGCTTCACGTTAAAAATGGGTAGACCTCTGCCTAACCCTTCGGGGAACAGGCGTGATGTTATACTATGTATTATTATAATAACTTCACTACACAATAACATAATACACAACAATTCCTGAACCTTCTCTATAACACTGCACAGTGTCCAAAAGTAGCAGAACGTGGACAAAGAAATACCGCAATGTGCCAACCAGACAAGGGTATTTGTTCCCAAGTTTAGGAATTACAATTATGTTAAGTGAATTAATTGGGGAGCAAAATGGAGGACACCGGGACGGTTGCTATTTGTCATAATTTAGTGTGGAAGACAAGAATAGCTGTAGTTTGTGAAGACTTTTGTTCTGTGAAATAGCTGAAGCGGGAATTGTTTAGAAAATTTGGATTTTAGATAGATATTTGTCCACTGTAAATATTTCAGACAAATGGATTATAAACTATATACAGTAATTAACCTCATCACAAAACTGATGATGAATTAATAAAATTTAGAGAGTTTCTTGCGGTTTTGTGTAAAACAATTGGCTTTGTTTATTTAGTATAGGTTTTCTTTGTAATATTTAAATGAAAAAAAAGCTTTTTTACGAAAAAAGATCACCGCCTTCAAAAATCACAAAATAAAAAATAACTTTAGCTTGAAAGTCGGCGGCTTTGGTTTTGTTTCTTGTTATGTAGGTATTGCCACCGACTTCCAAGCTAAAGTTATTTTTTATTTTGTGATTTTTGAAGGCGGTGATCTTTTTTTGTAAAAAAGCTTTTTATTTTTAACTTTTTAGTGCTTGTGTGTTAATGTTTGAAATCCTTACATAAAGCCCTTTCAAACAATACCTCACACGATATATTTAATTTCGGAAAGTGCTAGGAGGGGGGTTGACGTACCCCCTCCCCCCTTCCTTTAGTCAGTCATCGACTACACGTATAAACAAAGCAATTTTTCTTGTTACGGCGGTTCTGCTGTGATTTTACAAGGAGTTCCGTTCCATATCTCCAAAGTTCATCATCAGATCATGACAATATTCCTATGGGACCTATTCGGGACTATACTCTTTCAAACAAAAAAAGAATCACCCAAATCGGTTCATAATTGGCGGAGTAACATTGAACAAATATACAAAAAAAAAAAAAAAAAAAACATACGCGTCGAATTGAGAACCTCCTCCTTTTTGAAGTCGGTTGAAAAAAATGATGAATTGCATGAAATAAAAGGCTAGTCTATACAATTGATAAAAATAAATGGAATTGAATTGTCTGTTTATAATATCAAAATAATATAAAAAACAGCTTATCAGTAAAATTTGCATATTAATGGATTACATGGTAATTACACGGAAAAAAAAAATATTTTGTCTGTCTGCTAGGCCCAGGTAATCTCTGAACCGAAATTATAAAGAATTACTTCTTTTATTTTATAGTAAGAGTTAGGATTAGGATTCTGCACAAGAAAAAACAACCATGATAACCGATATTCACATGAACGAACTCGCGCGCATAAGCTTAGTCCGCAAAGAAATCATATTAGAAAGCTTCACTGCAGAGAGTGATAAGTTGTCATTTCAGATTATAATCAGCTCATCTTCAACATTTATTGCCTACTTAAATGTTCAATTTAGCCACTAGCCACTCAATTACTAAACTGCAGTTAACATCTGCCAAGTTATCTACTTAATGTTCAAAATGATCGTTCAATTCAACATTTCATTATTAGCAATTTTGGCTACGATTCAGAAAATTTGTACCACTGTGTGTAAGTTTTATAAATGTTTCATGAGATTGGGATATTGTTGTTGATTTATTGTTTGTATTGGAATGACTCTGAATTTTAGTGCACAGTGGATTTTTTGTGAAATAGAAAAAATAGGAGAAGATTTTGTTTAATTTTTTTAGTTTTTTTTGAAGATTTTCAATTAGAAACGTTTGCTTTTTTTTTGTACCTTCAGACGGAGTAGACACGAGCGTTGATGACCATGCCAGCTTGATTGGTGATTTTAGACTTATATTAACTAAACAAAAAAGGCCAGGTTTCCACACAATGTTTTTCGTCACCGATTTCAGGGATTTCCAAAATATCTTCTTAGATATCTTGGAAATCCATGTACGAATTCATGTGTAATCTCTTGATTACACATGAATCAAAAAAGTCATATTGGTACTTGCCTAGGCTTGAAACCACAAACCTTATCTATGAGAGGTGAACGTCTTAACCGCTGGGCCATAGCAACATTGAAAATAAAATATTCACTGCTAGTTGGCAGTTGTTGGCAGCCTTAGGCTGTGTATCCATCAAAGAGAGGCAAGCGAGGATGCATGTTAAACTAACCAATTAAAGTGCTAGCTCAGCTCAAGGTACAAAAAAGAAACGATGTCATTGATCATTTTTACACACATCTCTCGCTACGCATCCCCGTTCATTTCTGGTGGAAACGCAGGGTTAAGATCATAACATAACAACACGCCTGTAATTCCCGAAGGGTTAGGCAGAGGTGTACCCAGTTATGTTTTTAGTCCCATGTAATAGGTGGCGAGCCTATTGCCATCAACCGGGCATACATTCAGACTGCCTAACCCTTCGGGGATTACAGGCGTGATGTTATGAGGTCTTAAATGTATTTTTAACTCATTTAACAAAATTAGAACGTGCACAATGTGATAATAATTTATCAAACATTAATAAAGTGCTTTTAGATGTTGTCTATTTCCCTAAATTAATGAGATAATAGCCTCTGAAAAACGGCTAAAATCAAGGTTTTGGTCGGGATAGCGCCTTGAGGTCAACGTACCCGTATCAGCTCTGCAACAGATTGACGTCGCATCAACGCTACCCGGTCAACAGTTTCACAAGCGTCAAATTGAACCAAGCTTTTGTTACTATCCAAACAATAAGTTATCGTTCCCACACACCCTAAATCCGACGTCAACTGAACCAAAAAACAATGATTTATAACAGCAATAAAATAAAATACTAACACCGTATGACACGTTTAATAAAATAGCTTTAAAAAAAATCTAGACTTAAAATTGCCTATTCCATATTCATGTTAGTGTTCAAAACAAAAATAGTTTAAACTAAAAACTATTCTGCATTCAACTCACGTAAAATTATGAGTGAAAAAGTTATGAAAACTGGTTAGATGTGGGTTGGGTAACGTGCTTCGGGTTCTGTAGTATATTAATCGTGTTATAAACCTTGAATTAATACGATTAATTCGAACTTGGTGGTTAAAGTTATTTTGGACTAGCTTTAGCGTAGAACTTGTTTATATCATACTTGCATACAAACTTCCACCCCCCTTTTCACCGTCTTAGGGGGTGATTTCCGGAATAAAAACTATTCTATGTCTTTCCACGGGTCTTAAACTATCTCTGCACAAAATTCCACCTAAATTGGTTCAGCGGTTTTAACGTGAAGAGGTAACAGACAAACACACTTTCGCATTTATAATATTAGTGTGGATTTGGATTTTGTTTTCTAGATTTGTTTCGGGTAATTTACTTATATAATATCACGCCTGTAATCCTAGAAGGGTTAGGCAGAGGTATACTCATAAGTACACCCATATATCGCCAGTTATTTTTAACTCCCATGTAATTTCTTTAAATAAAATACTGCTAAATGTCTGCTTTGTTGGTCTAGTGGTCGCTAAGCACGACTGCTGAACATGAGGTCTTGGGTTTGTCAAGTGCCAGTAAATAGTTTAATTGAAATAAACTATTTGACTTTCACGTATCGTTTGACTAACGCTTTTTAGTCTAGATTTATTTTCTGCCATTCTACTAAGGAACCCTAAATAAGTATTGTAGCGCAGTTTGTAACTGTGTTTCTGAATTTTTCAACTGCATCCTTAGAGTAGCGCGGAGCCTTTGGAATGCAATGAAAGGTCTCGTTTTGAAGAAATTATTTTGTGTTCCGCAAAAATAAAGGTTTTTTTTATGAAAATAAAATATTTTGCACTACTGATTTTTTCTGGGCAGTGAATGCTATTTACGTGCTTTGGTTTTATAATCTACTAACCGTGACTTCGTCTGTGTAGACTTCAGAATTAAGTCCTAAATTATCCCACGGGAAAACAAATACAACACATAACATAACATCACGCCTGTAATCCCCAAAAGGTTAGACAGAGGTGTACCCATTAGTACCCCTACATTTCGCCAGTTATGTTTATGTCCCGAGTAATAAGAGGAGAGCTTATTGCCATTAAACGGGCACAAATCTAGACTCAGGCTGCTACTGAGAAATTCCTAATGGTAAAAAACCAATAACACTCTATACGACCTGGGAATCGAATACAAGACCCCTTGCTAAACAGTCGTGCTTTGCGACCAGTAGATCAACGAGGAAGAATGTTTTAAACACTAGGTGCTTAGGTACCCCTTGCCCTTTCATAGACTAATTGAAACAAATGATTCAACGTTGACACATGTCAAAATCAATACAATAAGGTCTAATATCTGACCACAGGCCATTGACCACACAAGGAACCCTAAATTACTGATTGATGATCTACCCACATCAACTTCGTGCCTGTCCAAATTACATCAACAAAAACTGGGTGCCTGTAGTGTAATAAAGGTCTTCTATTGTTACCAATGTGGTAAATGAGTCTGTATGGTGGAGTATAACTATTTGATGTAATTAACCAAATTTCCAAGACATAACTTGGCCAAAGAAACACTTGATTTTAGCCCTGGAAACTCGAATAATTTTAAATTAACTGCAATTTTTTTTATAACATAACATAAACATAACATCACGCTATAATCCCCAAAGGGTTAGGCCGAGGTGTACCCATTAGTACACCCACATTTCGCCAGTTATGTTTTAGTCCCATGTGATAGGGGGCGAGCCTATTGCCATCAACCGGGCACAAATCCAGACTCCGAGGCTGCTACTGAGAAATTCCTCAAAGCAAAACCCAACATCCCTTTAACCGACCTGAAATCGAACCAAAGCCCTGTCCAGTAGCGCATACGACCACGAAACCAACGGGATACTACGTAACTAACCCAGATTTAAAGACACTATTACAGTAATACACAGATGTTAGTCATAAACTTTATGAGTTCACGTAATAATTAACTGGTAGTTTTATGAGCATTTTAACTGTCACAGTACACAACTATAAAAGTGTGTACTTTTATGTGGGGTCTGCCTGGTCAGTAGCTAGGCTTTGAGTTATTAAATAGGGACATAAATTTTATCAGTAGTTTAGACCTCTGGCTGCGGGTTGTTCGAAAGAGATACCGCGCCCCCGGAACGCAAAGGGCACAAGAAGGAACATGGATGGGTTTTAGTCAGTAAAAGTCTGACACTCCCTCCCGCCCCGCTCAGGGCGGGGGAAGTCATTTGATGATTTCCCATCGGTAAAAAAAAAAGAAAAAAAGACCTCTAAATACCCAGACCCCGGAGGCGTTACACCTACGCTATTTTAGTTGAAAATGTACATATAGATACCTAATCCGGTTCCGGCTAATATCCGAAACGGCTGGACTGATAGTAATAGAACTTTATCTGACATAATTGTCGTTATGATGAGATGCCGCTCCTAAAAAGTTACGTATTAACACGAGCATTGATCACCACACTTGATTAAGGCGGAGTGGCGATTTGAGACTTATATTTATTACAAGTTTAGGTTTCCACAAAATGTTTATCCGCACCGATGTTAGTGATGTCCAAGATAAACTTAGAAAATATATTTGAAATAGAAAAGTTACATTGGTACTTGCCCGTGCCCGATTTCGAACCCACAGCCTCGTACATGTATGGCTAGCGCCTTAACCACTGGACTATTACGGCATTACGATTATAAGAAGCTTAGGCTATTTTGTTAACCGCAAAAACAACGGGCTGTTATAAGTTTGACGCGTCTGTGTGTCTGTCTGTAGCATCAAAGCTCCCGAACGGATGAACCTATTTGGATTTAGTTTTTTTTTTTTTGTTTGAAATGTAAATTAGTCGGGAGTGTTCTTAGCTATGTTTTTAGAAAAAAAAAAAAAACCCAGGTAACCAATATTTACATAGACAAAGCAGCAAGCAGAAGTTAGTCTTAAAAAAAAAATTACTTTTTTAGCACATAACGTTCGTGAGTGATCACTGTTAAATTATCCATCACTTGTTCGACAGTTCAGGATGTAGAGGGTTGTCTTATCCACGTCAAACAAAAGGGAAGCACTCAGCCTAAACGATACTGTCACTTTGTTACTATATCAAGTTACAACAGCCTGAAACAAGTAACAAAACACGATACACGAAAACCGCCATTTTCTTTTATGGTGGGGCTACATTAGCGGACGAAGATTCGTGTCGCGTTGGCGCGTTAAAACAATGTGTATGACAGTCTTTTCCAAAGTAGGCTAAAACGCCCCTTGTGGGTGTTGCAGATGGAAGGCGGTAGAAAATAATTTATTCTCAAAGTGGGCAGTAAACAAAATATGTTAGGGAACCACTGGTGTGACCACCCGCGAAGTTCTTATCTATATTAAGATTAAATCACACATTCATATCAGTCAAGTCCAGTTCCGACACAGTTCCGGCACAATCCTGTATCAGTAATATTTTTTTTCCTATATTCTCTATGAATCATAAATCATTTAATCGTTTGTTAAACATAGGTAACATAAAACGGTCTTAAGCCATAATACATAGTGCGTTATGCTTTGTCAACAATGACATACAAACAAATTCAATCAAAACAGTCAGTCTGTGTCAGTGACGACACAGTGCTGTCAGTGTCAGTTCCGGTGCGTTCATAGAGAATGTATGAAAGAATAATTATCACGGTGATGGTACTGTGCCAGAACTGTGACTTCACCGATGTATATCAACCTTTAAGGGTCGTAGATTCATCGTGCCTGATTTTGTTGTTCTCTGTTGTGCAGCGTAACACAGGTGTAGCAACACAAGCGAATATTGTCACGACAAATCCCCTTAATACGCGCTAGTTTAGGTACCAAGAGTTCCCCGATAGTAAGTACATCGTATTTGCCCGAATACTCGTTGTAACGATCTAGCCGGCCACATTCATCGCGTTAACACAAATATTCGCCGTAACCCGATAATGCAGCCCCAGCATTACGAAAAAAATATCAACTCGGTATCATTTTATAATTCTTCCGTTTTACCGAAACTCCATCAAGACGTAAAGTTAACAAAAAAGTGGTCGCTTTTTTTCCAAAAAAAAAAATTTTCGTTTCACAAGAAATCAGAGATTAATTTCAGATAAGGTTGTAGGCATAATAAATCTCCATAGAGGGTTGAACTCACCCCCTGGGGGTTGCATTAATAAATTGTCTTACGCACGATTTTAGAATCCTTAATTTTTTTACTTAAATTCAAAATCGCGGCGTAAGTTTAAATTGATAACAGCAATATTTTACTGACTTCATGTAAGGTGGGTAATGCGTTCTGTCACGCCATTTTACATGCTTATGACCAGGTGATAAACGAAACCTCATTTAAAAATTAGGTTAGTTTACTTTAAAAAATAAATATGGTTTCCTGTTTTCCTAACGACTTGATAACGTAATCATACTACTATTATAAATGCAAAAGTATGAATGGATGGATGTTTGTTACTAAATCACGCCGGAACGGCTAAACGGATTTTGGATGAAATTTGGCACAGAGATAGATTATAATCTGGAATAGCACGTAGGCTACTTTTTATCCCGGAAAATTGTATTTTAACTTTGATGCGGACGAAGACGTAGGCAGTAGCTAGTTAAATATTAATTGCGTGTTAATCTACTAAACTACTTTCTACAAATGAATATTGTGTATAATGTCACATATTTGGATTCATTTGTATTCAAACGAAATGGTAAATTAAGTCAATTTGAAACCTTTACTATTATGTTTCAAAAAACTCTCTCTTAAACATGAAAAATAAAGCTATTAAGTTAATTAATTTGTGTGCATGTACGTACATAACCATTTTTTACTTTAGAATTAATCCTAATTATTCCTGTATATTATATTATCTTCTGTATAAATAAATAAAATGAATATAGTTTATAGGTAACGTCTAAATAACAGTCCTTTAAAATGTACACTTTTTGTCTTGTAACTTGTATAGGAGTCGTGGCAGTATAACATAACATCACGCCTATAATCGCCAAAGAGTTAAGCAGAGGTGTACCCATTACATCCACATTATATACAGTACATCCACATTTCGCCAGTTATGTATAAGTCTCATGTAATTGGAGCCAAGCCTATTGCTATCAACCGGGCACAAATCCAGTCTCAGAAGCTGCTACTACGACATTCCTAATGGAAAACCCAATAAAACTTTGCCTGACCTGGGACTCGAACCCAAGACCTCATGCTCAGCAGTCGCGCTTTGCGACTACTAGACCAACGAGGCAGTCCCTAGGTCTTTGACCCTATACAAATTATAATTTCCAAAAAACAAAAATTTCCGCATTGATATTGGCAATATCTCAATAACTAGTGGATACATGTCATTCAAATTGAACAGATTTCTCGGAAAATTTATGTCATTCGATTACAGTGAGGAATTCGGCATAAAATCGATTCCTACACTTATTATCATAATCATTCCTTTTCGACAGACGCAGATTAGGTTGGAGATTGAACGCTGTTATATTCTTATTAATATTAAATAGAAGATCTTATGTTTTGCAACAATTGAAGGCAGAGGGAAAATAGGAAATGGAAAAAATTAAATCAAAATATTGGTGAGATTCTTTAGAAAGGCGAGCTTTTAAGACGATATGTATGAACGTCGTCGAGACAATAGAAGAACATAAGGATCGTGGCAGGTGGCGTTCTGAGGTTTCTGCTTACCCCCATGGGAAAAAAGCGTGAATAGCGCGTATGTGTACAAATTTTTGTTCGTCAACTTTATGTGTGGAACCCTAAATCTAAAAAAAAGTGGTAGTGATTTTAAAATCGTTCCAGTCAAACAGACAGACAACAAAATTTAGAAAACTTTGTTGTGAACGTTTCGTGTTACCATTCGTTTTTATTTTGTAAAAATACTGTTATTTTGACATTACAAATAGACACTTAATTTTTATTTGCATGTGTTCTGGCATATTCATTTTGTTTTCAGACATGCAAGTATTTCGAGATAAAGAAAAAAAAGAAAGAAAAAATGTTTATTGACACAGACTATGTGCACACAAAAATAATAATTAAAAGGCAATAAGAAGAACAAGAAGTAAGAAATTGTGTGCCCCACAGCTGCGCCAAAATTACTTTAATAATCTTTAACTTTATAAAAGCGGAACCCCAAATCACATGACAAAGTACCGACCTACCCTAGGAAGTCACAAAAGCTTCCTATTTTCTCCATTCTCGCTTTTTTCGAAATCCCCTCGGGAGTGTCATGACGCCTGCACAATGATATACCGTACCGAGTACTGTTGAATTAAACATTGAGTTTACACATAGTTTATATCTACCACTATATACCAAACTATGGAATACGAAAAAAATAATAGCACAAAAGGTCGGCTCTACATACATTTTATGTACACAGAGACAAACGCACACACATGTAAATATGGGTCACGTACAGCTATAAATGTACTAAATTAAAATCAAAACGTTTATTTCAATAATAAACTAAAAAACTGCCTCGTTAGTCTAGTGGTCGCAAGCGCGACTGCTGTGCACGAGGTCTTGGGTTTGATTCCCAGGTTGGGCAAAGTATTATTGGGTTTTTCCATCAGGAATTTCTCAGTAGCAGCCTCGGAGTCTGGATTTGTGCCCGGTTGATGGCAATAGGCTCGCCCCCTATTTCATGGGACTAAAACATAACTGGCAAAATGTGGGTGTACTAATAGGTACTCCTCTGCCTAACCCTTCAGGGATTACAGGCGTGATGTTATGTATGTAAACTAAAAAATTAATTCACAACGAAGTTATAGGAAGTCTAAAATGGACTAAACTGCTTTGAGAAAAGGATCAGCCACTACACCGGCCATCTTGTCAAACTATAAAATCACATAAACTAACATGCTGTGAAATTCAAGCAAGTACCAATGTGGCTTATTCGTTGCATATGCCTAAACTTTCTAAGTTTATCTTAGACATCACTGACATTGTTACGTGCCTCGAAAAGCACGTTAAGCTGTTGGTCCCTGTCATACGTAGAACATTGGCAGTCGTTACGTGTCATCAGAAACCCAAAGGTCTGACAACCAGTCTTACCGAGGAGTATCGTATTACCCAGTTACTGGGCTGTGGAGGTCAGGTGGACAGATAGGCTCCATACTGGTATTCAGCTGCATTCGGTTAGAGTGAAAGCCGACCCCAATATAGTTGGAAAAAGGCTAGGCAGATGGTGATGACACAAATGTGCCTAAATCGTGCTTCTATTTTCACTCGTCTGAAACCAGCCTTCTGCATCTACTACATTATGGGTAACAGAGGGCAAAGAAATATATGTACCTAGTTATAAGGGTATATACTATTATATGTTGTTGATTTCATTTTCAAGGGATTATCTGGTTTCTTACTTAGAGAGCGTGGATTTTCTTTGTTGTTGGTTGTTAGTTGTGCTGCGCTGTGCATATACAGGGTGTTTTGAAGGGTAATGGGTAAACTAGAAGGGTAATTGTAGGGGGTTACGAAATCTTATTACTCATGTCTGTGTTTCTTTGTGTTGCCCAGTGGTTAGCGCTTTCCTCTCATGCTTAAGGTTGCAAGTTCAAAACCACTCAAGTAACAATGTGGCTTTTTAAATTTATAACCCCCTTTTAAACCCCTTAGGGGATGACATTTAAAAGAATAAATATTAGAAAAGAATACTTTCATAAAATCAATTATAAAATATTAATAAAATAGCAGTATTGAATAGGCGCCAAAGCTTTTATTAAAACTGAGGTACTATTTTATAATTGATTTTTATAAAAGTATTATTTTCAGCCTACAATTTTTCCTATATTATACAATTCTTTGATAAGCTTTCAGGTAATACCCACATACGAGTATATCACTAATGTGTGGTGATGTCCAAAGCTGGGCAACGTGGGCTTAATTTAAAACAAAACAAATATCAGTTTAACATTGCTATAACTAATTTAACTACAAAATTAATAAAATAAATAATTAATATAAACGGGCCGCTTGTACATTCAATATTTACGGCTCGGTTGAAACGTATTCATGGTAATCCCGGTTAAGACCCGGGTATGTGTAATATTTTACCCGGTTTTTGTACCGCAGGAATGGGGATTGATAATGCCATTTTAAATTAAAAATAATTAGCGAGGTAGACCGGAGGTTTATGGACATTGTGGATCTGAAATATGGTAGATACGTACTCTTTTCTTTTAGGTTAGATACCTCATTTTGACACATAGACATTCCTGTCGCTACCTGACTTATGATTGAACATTGGCAGGAAAAGTAGACCTAATATTTGCCAATAAAAATGATTAGACTGCCACGTTGGTATGGTGGTCGCAAAGTGCGACTGCTGAGCACTAGTTATTCGGATCGATTACCAGGTCGGACAATAGGCTCGCCCCCTATTACATGGGACTTAAACATAACTGGAAAAATGTGGGTGTGCTAATGGGTCCACCTCTGCCTAATCCTTCGGAAATTACAGGCGTGATGTTATGTATTCTTCTTCTTCTTTATCGTGTGGGCAGTAAGGTCTTACGACCCCACTCACCCTAGTGTCAGAGTTTCTAAACCGCCTCAAGGGCCTCTGACATGGTTATGTATTAAAATGTCATGTTATGTATTAAAATAAATGATGTCAACTATATTTGATAATAATTTCTAATGCCAGTTTGCACATATGAAAAGTTTTTAAACACTTTCCATTCCCCTAATTTGATCTCAGAGAGCTAATCCCAAAAGGCACACAACATAGTTAAAGCTATAGTAACATCTCACTAAACCCAAACACGGTTCCACAAACTAGATCACTTAACAAACCATTGTTACAAACCAAACTTCCTATACGCCAAATCTTAACCATGGACCAAATTCACGCACAAATAAGCACAAACTACAGCCTTATTCCGCTTCGCAACAGAATAATCCGATGTTCTGCCACTGTGAGTTAGTTTGAGCCGGTTCGAACCGACGGTAACCAGACGAAACCAGTACACACCGGTTGGCCGGTTTGTCGCCATTGAAATTCGCCGATAGGCAAAGCAGTTTGAAATATTCATTGTTAAACAAGACGCGGTCGGCAAGCTACGGTGTATTGATTTGCAAATGGACTCTGAATTTATGATTTTCGTAACAGATTTCGGTGGACATGGGGGCTTGGAAACGTTACTAATGTTGCCGGAATTTGGGTTGGAATAGGGACGAGTCATTCCCGTGCAGGCACCGCCCGTACGATATTGATGCCGATTCCCTTGTTGTTGTTTGTTGTTGACTGCCTCGTTAGTCAGTCGCAAAATGGTATTAGGTTTTTTCCATCAGGAATTTCTCAATAGAAGCCTCGAAGTCTAGATTTATGCCCGGTTGACGGCAATAGGCTCGCCCCCTATTACATGGGACTTAAACATAACTGGCGAAATGTGGCTGTATTAATTAGTACGCCTCTGCCTAACCCTTCGGGGATTACAGGCGTGATTGTATGATGTCATGTCCCTTGTTCACAAACTACACTGAAATTAGAGAATTGGCATCTCTTACTAACATACAGCGAAAGTAAATGTCATTTTACAACCGTAATAGCGACAATTTAAATTTTACTGAGTGTGTTTTATTCTGTTCCGCTGTTGTTTACAAAGAAAGAATATATAAATTAACATAACACAACATCACGCCTGTAATTCCCGAACGATTAGGCAGAGGTGTACCCATTAGTACACCCACATTTCGCCAGATATGTTTTTATTCCCTTGTAATAGGGGTCCAGCCTATTGTCATCAACCGGGCACAAATCCAGACTCCATCCAGACCTGGGAATCGAACCCAAGACCTCATGCACAGCAGTCGCAAAGTATCGTAAGTGTCGTCGTGTAGTCGTAAGTATATATATTATATACTTAATTTAAAAAAGTATATTTAATTATACGTTTTTTTTTTGTTATCGCCGTTTTTGTGTCAATCTTACGATAGTATGAATCCCTTCGTTCTTGCCCGGGTATTTTATTATAGTCCGAAAGAAAATAATAAAAAATAAAATTATGATATGTGTCCCCGACTTAGGTAGATAAAGCACATATATTACACAAGGAATAAAATACAAGTAGTGTATTATTGGGCATTCTATACCACTATCGGCAAGTAGCTCGGCGAGTGCGCCTCGCTGCCGATAGTGGTATAGAATGCCCAATAATCGACACTCGACTCGACTCTCCACTCAACCGATAAACTCGAACGAGACAGTTTGTTGCACCGTGTACTTGATTAGGAACGATTTACTCAACCAACGACTAGTAACTTCCATATTATGGCGGGTCAGTATGAACAATCAACTATCAACTCGACTGTAGTGTATACTGTACACGACCAATGATCATGCGAGCTCGCTATCGCTCTGAAAGGTGGTACAGAATGCTCAATAATGAACAATCGACTCGATCACTGACCAGTAACGCAAAAGAGGTTGTGGTTAGTTTATAAATGATAGCGTTCTAAATACATTCACTCATTTTCAATTGGTTCATTTCCGACAGTAATCATGAAATTTGTAAAACAACCGCAATCGCTGCATGTTAATACAGTCTGCGATGATATTTGCAAGACAAGTTTTCGTCACGGAGAATTATTGCCTAACTCAGTACGGTGTATTATTTGCGGTCCGTCCAATTGTGGAAAAACGAATTTATTAATTGGTCTTCTAATACACGAAAACGGATTAAGATTTGAAAATGTTTATGTTTATTCAAAAACTCTGCACCAACCGAAGTACATTTTTTTAGAAAGTGTTTTGCAACGGGTGCCTGGTGTTTCCCTCCAGAAATATCAGGGAAATGAGGAAGTACTAAGCGTTCAGGATGCAAAACCCAACTCCGTGATTATTTTTGATGATGTTGCTTGTGAAAATCAGAGTAACATGCGTGATTATTTTGCGATGGGAAGACACAAGTGCATTGATTGTTTCTATCTAAACCAAACGTATAGTAAAATCCCTAAGCAGTTAGTAAGAGACAATGCGAACTTAATCATACTTTTTAAACAAGATGAAATAAATTTACGGCATATTTATGAAGAACATGTTAACACTGATATGTCATGGATTGAATTTCGTGAAATGTGTTCGAAAATATGGAGTGAGCCTTTCAATTATGTAGTAATTAATAAGGATTGCTCCAAAAATAAAGGATGTTACAGAAATAAATTTGACACTTTTGTTGTCTTTGATTAAAAATACTAATATTTAAGACCGGTACCCTCGCGATAATATTATTCTTCAGGCAACGCTTAATCAGTCACGAACTTTTTTTTATTATTATGGAGAAATCACTGAAAAGACAAATAGTTGAAGCTGCAGAGGCTGTTAAAAAGAAAGTGCGAAAGATGAGAGATGTTGAGAATAACAATCAGCAAGTGCTGGAATCAGTGTTCAAGCCGGTAACAGAACCACTCAACCAAATTGCTAATGTCAGTAAGAAGGCTTCTCTCCTGCATAATATAGAAAATGAAGAAACCGATGTTCCGTTTATCGATAAAACTCTGCAAAAAGAAGACCCTATTAGTTCAGAAAGCAATGATAACAACGACAATGAAGACGAATATGAATCTGATATCGAAAGTGATTCTTCGTATAAATCATTAACTGAAAACAACCAGAGATGTGATATGTCATCCTGGTCAGTGTCCTCAGAAGCACTGAAAGATATTCCGTTTGGTGTCCGAGTAGAGAGCGGCAAATTGATGTTAGGTTCTGCGCGTATAACGATCAGCGACGAGTATATCATCGTGGCTGGACACAAATACCGAAATACGCCTGGTTTAAAACAATTGCTGCTGAAAAAGAACGTAGATTTAAGCATGGTTACAGAGAGTGATATGAAACATTATAAGTCGATGTTACTTGATACAAATGCTCATCGACGAGACTATGAACCCAGTAAACCAATAAAAAGTAATAAAGGACAAAAATATTTGCAAATTATAAAGCCTCTGTTCCAACTACGAAGTACAATTCAGGAACACCAATCGAAGGGAAAAGGACTACTACCTTTAACAAAAACGTGGAAGAAAAACGTAGATTTTGTATATTGGGACGATCCCAATGAACTGGTGGATAGATTAAAATTATTGATTGCATCTCGAGATGCTGGTAACACAGGATTAGATAATGAAATTATATCTATCATTGAAGAATTGCGTGAAAGTAAAGTTATAAATTAATAAATATTTTAAAATGTGTTTATTTTATTATTAGCCTCTCGATACAATACACCTTAAACATGAACGTAGACAAATTCGGACACTACATTCACAAAAGAATGCGTTTTGCTGAGTTATTTGAGTTTAATGAGAATGCTCTGTTAAAATTAGAAAACGGAGATTTTGATTTAAAAACTTCAAGACTGAGAGGAATTAGATCTCCAGTGGAAGCAGACGATGCTGTGAACAAGGATTATGTAGATCGATTGAATGCTAACACATTAAAAGAATTAAATAATTTGACTGTGGACAAGGATTATGTAGATCGTTTGAATGCTAATATGTTAAAAGAATTTAATAATATGATTGGATCATTGCGTTCTCAAATCATAAAAGACACAAAGGGTACAGTACAGGCTACTTTAAAAGCAAAGATACCTGAGGTTTTAACTCATTTGCAAGATAAGTTTTATACTAAAGCAGAGGTAGATAAATTACTTCAAAATAAATCTCCATAATGGCAAAACAGCAAATTGTTAATGAACTACACAAAGCAGCAAGAAGAAATTTCCTTCGACGTTCCGTCATTCTAAAAGGGGTCGATGACTTGTGGCAAGCTGATCTAATGGACATGCAAAACCTGAGAAAATATAATAAAGGTCATAATTACATTCTAGTGGTGATTGACTGCTTCTCAAAGTACGCTTGGGCAGAGTCATTAAAATCAAAAAATAAACTCGATGTTACTCATGCATTTAAACGAATACTGATTAACAGCAATCGCAAACCTGTTAATTTACAAACTGATAAGGGAACAGAATTTTATAACAACTCATTTCAAACGCTTATGAAGACGTATAATATTAACCATTACTCAACGTTTTCTAGCAAAAAAGCTTCGATCGTGGAGCGACTGATTAAAACACTTAAAAATAAATTATATAAATATTTTAGTTTGAATGGGAACTATAAATGGTTAGGTATACCATTAGAAGTTACGTTAAAGACTTATAACAACACAAAACATCGTACTATTAAATTTAAGCCAATTGAAGTTAATAAATCTAGTGAATCAGTTATAAAAGAAAATATTAAAAAAACCTTAAATCATGTAACCATTCGTAGAAAACCTAAGTTCAAAGTAGGTGACTTTGTTCGTATCAGTAAATACAAACACAATTTTGAGAAAGGTTACACACCTAATTGGTCAACTGAAATATTTACTATAAAAAAAATAAATCATACCATACCAGTAACATATCATATACAAGATCAGCGAAAGCAAGCCATATTGGGAACTTTTTACGAGCAAGAACTTCAAAAATCTTACTATCCGGGTATTTATTTGGTAGAAAAGGTTTTAAAAAGGAAAGGAACAAAAATGTTTGTGAAATGGTTGGGTCTAAACAACGAAGAAAACAGTTGGATCAACAAAACTGCAATAGTGGAATAAAACAATTATATAACAGTTAATTTTGCATTATTTCTTTCATTACACTTTAGACAATGCAAGGAGGTGAACTTGTTAATACCCTAATTAATAATCTGCCGTTCGAACTTCATTTACCAGGCTACAATTATTGCGGCCCGGGAACAAAACTCCAGAAACGTTTACTACGAGGTGACCGAGGTGTAAATAAGCTAGACGAAGCTTGCATGCATCACGACATTGCATATGCAAACCATACAGACTTACCCAATCGTCACAAAGCTGATTTACAACTACTTAATATGGCTAAACAAAGACTTAAATCGAACGATGCAGGGAAAGGTGAAAAACTTAGTTCGTGGTTAGTGAGCAAAGTTATGAAAGCCAAACTGAAATCTGGTGCCGGCGTTAAAACGTTTAAAAGTTTCGTATCAAAAATAAGAGCGAAGATAAAGAAACTGAAACCAAAGGACAGTAAAACTTTAATTAACGCTGCTTACTCAGCAGCAATAAAAATATTTCCTAACATTCAGAAAATTCGAGTACCACGAGTGATACCCTTACCAAAGACTGGAGGTATTCTACCCTTAATCCCGATTTTTGCGGGCTTATCAGCATTAGGAACTTTAGCTGGTGGTGCGGCTGGTATTGCAAAAACTGTTAACGATTACAAAGCTGGTCAGCAAAATTTACTAGAAACACAACGACATAATAGGGCTATGGAGTCTTTAAAGTTAGGGCAGGGTTTATACATTAAGCCACATAAAAATGGAAAAGGTTTATTCGTGAAATCTTCAAAAAACTGAAAAATAAGCTACCTAATCGTCCTCTAACTAATGTAGACATCCAAAGGTATGCACGCGACATCCCTCACTTTCGGGGAGTGTACATGAGGGATCAATTACCAAGAACGCCAAATCCGATTGAATGTGGTATCGTTAACTTGGACGATTATAAGAACGAAGGGACGCATTGGGTAGCTTATGTAAAAGTAGACAATTATTGTGAATATTTTGATAGCTTTGGAAATTTGAAGCCTCCAATGGAATTAATACGATATTTTAAGAATTGTAATGTTTTTTATAATTATACAAGATATCAGAAATTCAACACTGTAAATTGTGGACACTTATGTTTAGAATATCTGTGGACTTTTTGGAATAAAAACATATAAAATCTATGATTTTCTTTTATTTCAATCATTTGCAAAATGTCACTCACATTATCGATAACTGGAAACTCGTCAACTTTATCTACTTACTATCCCAACACGTTGCAACTATATGAACAGTATGAGTGTGCCTTATTGCATTTCGCAACATTTAATTCGATTCCAAACATTGACAAAACGAATAATAAATTCTATTATGGTTCTAACGAAGTTATTGAAATACCGGAGGGCACCTATGAATTGCAAGATATTAATGATTATTTAAAATCTGAAATGAAAGATGCCTCAATCAAACTACAGTGCAATAACAATACTTTAAAAGCTGCTGTATATTGTACAAAGGACATAAATTTTAATAAAG
The DNA here is from genome assembly GCA_949774945.1 of Hoplodrina ambigua. Lineage (NCBI taxonomy): Eukaryota > Metazoa > Arthropoda > Insecta > Lepidoptera > Noctuidae > Hoplodrina > Hoplodrina ambigua. The sequence continues at coordinate 10,050,775 of OX458988.1, forward strand.
AAGGTACTTTCAGGAATTTATTAGGGTTTAATAAACAAATCTTGAAAGCAAATAAATGGCATGAGTCACAGTTGCCGGTCAACATTTTACCTACAACTGTGATCAGGATCGAATGTGATATTTTAAGCGGCTCGTACACAAACGGAGAACCGAGTCACATTATCCACGAATTTGCACTCAACGTTCCTCCCGGATATAGGATTATAGAAATTCCGAAAAACGCGATATACTTTCCAATCAACCAAAACAACATTAGCTGCATACATATCAGGCTGTTAGATATAAATAACCGCTTAATAAACTTGCGCGGTGAAGAAGTGCAGCTGTATTTGCATCTCAGAAGAAAAAAATGATCGACTACAATAAATATGTGCATCAGCAAATCAAAAATATCAGTTCCACTCAAGCTTCCAACCATATAAGAGCTCGCCCTAAGAAGAAAATAAAATTAACTAAAGACAACAAGGCATTTCTCAAAGCGATCGGTTTACTAAAATGAATATCTTAGACGTTTTATCCGCTCCGACTTACGACAACACGGTTGAAGGAATCGAATTTCATTCTTACAAGCCCTACGTAACTAGTTTCAATAGGAACGATGAAATTCGTATACCCATTAACCAACAAGACTTGTATATACTTCCGTCAGCTAGTACCTTGTATTTGGAAGGGACTGTTATCGTAAGCAAAAAGGATATGAAAGAGAAAGCCACTAGTGTTAATTTTACGAATAATGCTCTACTTTACCTGTTCCAAGATATAAGATACGAGCTAAATGGAGTGGAAATTGATAGAATAAAAAATGCTGGCATAACTACCACCATGAAATCGTTAATATCAATGAGTGAAAGTGAGTCAAAGATATCTAATGCATGGGGCTGGAATATCGATGGCATAAAAAATATAAATGGGGGTAGTTTTTCCGCGTCTATACCACTCAGTAACATCATCGGTTTCGCTGAAGATTTCAAGAAAGTCGTGATAAATTGTAGGCACGAACTGATATTGCTACGAAGTAATACTAACCTGAATGCGGTCAAACTTAACACCGGTGAATTTGTAGAAGACGTTCAAATAAATAAAATCATCTGGCGTGTACCGCATGTTAAAGTGTCCGACAAAGAGAAAATAAGTTTACTCAAACTGTTAGAAAAAGATCGACCACTCCAGATGATATTCAGAAATTGGGATCTCTACGAATATCCAGCTTTACCTAAAACTACAAAACATACCTGGTCCATCAAAACTTCCTCGCAAATAGAGAAACCTAGATACATAATTATGGGCCTACAAACAAATAGAAAAAACAATTCAAGTTCTGATATGTCTCAGTTCGATCACTGCCATGTTCGTGACGTTAGAGTATACCTAAATTCAACTTACTTCCCCTATGAAAACCTAAATATCAGTTTCGCGAATAACAGAATCGCTTTATTATACGAGCAATACATTCGATTTCAACAGTCTTATTACGGACGTCGCCCGGAACCCTTATTAAGTGAAAAACAATTTAAAGATTTGGCGCCGCTCTTTATCATAGATTGCTCTAGACAAGCCGATAATGTAAAGACAGGTCCTATTGTGGATGTACGAGTGGAAATAGAGAGTGATTCGGACATACCAGATCAAACTTCTGCATATTGTCTTTTATTGAACGACTGCATAATTGAGTATAAGCCTCTAAGTAATACTGTGAGAAAAATATCATGAATCCGAATACTATCATATTAGATGTTCAAGGGTTTAAAGACCTGTACAATAATTTTATAATAAAAGAATTAGCTTTTGCTAGTCATGATTATACTCAAACATTTTTAATAAAACCACCATACTTGTTTAAATACTTAACAAGTGATGAAAAGAAGCAGGTTAAATGGTTGGAAAGAAATAGGGGAATTTATTGGAATGAAGGTTATATTGACTACAGAGAATTTCGACGTATAATCGTTCCATATCTAGAAAATAAGGAAATCATTGTAAATGGTTTGGAGAAGGTGAATTGGATAAAGGATCTTTGTATGAATTGTAAAGTATTAGACCTTGGTAAAGAACAATGTCCTAATTTCTCTGTTTTGCATAAAACATACTGTGAAGGAAGATCTAATTTTAATTGTAATAAACATCTGAAGCATTGTGCGCTTAAAAATGTGCTTTGTTTAAAGAAGTATTTAGAATGGGCATAAAATGTATGCACTAATGTGTGTAATGTAGATTATTAGTTTTTAGGTTTGTTAAATAAAAATCAAAATAAGTTATACATGCTTTTATTTTGCTAAACACTCCCCACACTTCTCCAAATAACTTAACACTACACGCAATTGAATAGAAATATCTTAATAAAATTATAGACATTAATTTACACAAACGATTATTAAAAGTCAGTATCTATTAAAGATTTCGATATTTTCTTAACTAAAGACTCAGTTTCGTCCATAACACTGTCGATAGCATCTTGAACAATATATTGTGCGTTTATAATAACGTTCTCACTGTCACTATCACTGTCTATGGTTTGAGGATTGTTATTACATAGATCTATGACTGAAATTTTTATTAATTTAATCCCTCTTCGCTGTAGTCGACTCATCACGTAGGATTTGGTTGGTTTTAGTTTTTTCGACTTTTCCCTGCATCGTTGTTTTGGTTTTTTATCTTTTGTGACTGGTTTGCTGTGCTCGGGTTCGCTGCGAAACATCTCAGAGAATCCTTCGTAAGGATCCTGGGCATACTGGCTGAACATGATCTCGGATTCAGACATCTGAAACAAAATATAAAACAATTATACCACTATTCCTTTAGTATAGCGCTCTAAAGCGTTATAATTGGGTTTTCCATGGAGTTCACTATATTCCTTTATTATATTGATTATTAACACTACCGCGATCACAATTGTTAGTTACAAAAAAAAAATATACTCACCGACATGATTACTTTTGCTGAAGGTTAAAAAAATATATGAAACAGGTGTTCGCGATGAATAATATTTCGTTAATGATTGCAAAATAATTAAATACCGTGTAATAATTAATTACATGTCATCTAAGCATTTGTGTCTCCATGCTAAGGCCAATGAACTGCAACGTAGACAATTATTATACAATGAAGAATAGTGCCTTGTAAGCGTGTTACTTAATCGTAAACGTTAGTTATTCAAAAATCAACCGTACGATGCAAGGTATCTAGGTGCATAGTGCAACTGAAATCATTGCAATCGGTATTTACTTCATTTACCGATTGAAAAAAAGATTGTAATTATATTTTAAAGTAAATAGAATTTCATAAATGAAACAAGTCAATGGTTACAATAATTCCGATTTTATTTAATTTTTGTATAATAGTTATTAACATTTATTATTTTCTAAAACTAAACTTATTACATGAGTAGCCTTAGATAATTACGTAACACTAAACTTAAATTATGATCAGAGTAATTCATTCTTAAAAATAAACGCATGACCCCAGGCTCGAGTTGAAATTTGATCTACAGATATCGATCGTTTGTCATCATTTCTAGATAAAGCAACTTTGTTGACAGTACGAGTAAATATTTCGTGTTTTATCGATTTAAACATATAATTTTTTCTCCGGATTACTCCGCCATTAAATAAAATGGTTTCATAGTCTGATAAGTTTAAATCCCTGACCACGCTTGCTTTCACCCCTTTTGCTTTTTTAATAATATTATTAGGGGTTTTTATAGAGTAAAGTTTCGATCTCAAGCCAACAAAATCAGATATATATTTTCCTCCCATTTCATCTTTAAAGAGACCGGGTACCTTTTTATTTTTTAGCGGTATCTGTAAATCATTTGCGGCTTCATAGTTACTGCTGTCAAAATATTGTAAAAAATTATATTTCAAATCATGGTAAAAATCGTTGGTGTCTATTTTATAAACAAAGGAATCGGTATCTGTGTAACATAGCTGCACTCGATCTTTATAAAAAGGCTTTACAATATCGTAATGAAAGTAATACATGTGTGCTTTTGACAGTTCCAACACAGTGAAACCTATGTAGATAGGCTTATCTAAAATAATTTGGTCTGGTTTCATTTGTATCGCAACTAAGTTTTCTGATAAAATAGATGCACTGTGGAAATAGGGGTTGGCTATAAGTTTCTCAGCGGATATAAATTTCTTAGTTCGATTGGACTGATCGCACCATTGATTAACTAAATGCACGGTTACTCTATTTTCAGTATTTTCTAATGTCTTTCCAAAAACACTGTTATTTAATAACTTAAAAAAGTCTTGTTCGAAGGAACTTTTTGCTTTTTGTCTTAATTGAGTATTTAACTCTATGTATTGTTTTAAATATGGAGCCTGTCTAAAAGTAATAGCTCTATGAATTTTACGTAAAATTAAACCATGTTCCAAACATTTTTTTAAATGAACGTAATGAATCACATAGTTGTACTTATTATACAAATTTGCTATGAGTTTCTTGGTTTTACCTCCCGGGGGTACACATTTTTCAGGACAAAATGGTAAGTCATTATGATGATTATGTAAATTTTCAGGATACAATAGATCGACTTCTAATATGAAGCCCCATTTTGCGTTATCTTCTATAGCGGTAACATCAAAATTAGCTAATTCGTTATCACCTAAAAATCTGAAACTAGAGTATGGTAAATACTGACACATGCTGAAACCGTAAAGATTATTACAATCTAAGTATACTATGAAACTCTCAGGTTGTGATGGATTATATTCAGGCATGTACTTGTGATTAGCTCTAGCATGCCGATGGGAACACATGCACAAACCACCGCGTATACCGCTTTGTATCATTCTGACGATAGCTAAGTCCGACACTAGCTCTAACTGAACGCCTGTTTTTAGCAACATCGCATCGAAAGATAAACTGGGTGCAGTAATGTAAAACGCGGGGTCAAGACTGTAATATTGTTTACAGGTTTTCCGAAAATTTTGGAATATGTCTGTTAACAAAAGCACATCCGTTTTTAAGTATAGATCCGTATACTCGCCTAGGTTATTAATATTGAATTCAGCCCAAACAGCCTGCGCGTGATTATAATCTTCATCACTAATGACTTCGTTAGTCAAAGAATTATAAAAATTATCCTTAGACGGCAAAAATGTTTGATCATAACATCCCCAAGTGGTCATGTAATCATATGGATAAACACCTTTTCTTCTCAATAAATTAAACTGTCTTTCTTTAGAAAAATGAGACCGTAGATTAACGAAATCTTCCACCTGCAATGTTTTAGCGAGCTTGTCTAAACTTGTTCCCAAAAAGTTGAAGGAATCTAAAAACCTTATACAAATGTACTCGTTATCGGCAATAGGAATAAATTTAGTAAATGCTACATATTTTTCTTTAGTCTTGGGGATTATTTTAATTGAACCGGGAATTTCACCTAACTTTTTTATAAATAAATGACAATCGTATCCGGATAAATTGTGAAAAAATATTGGAATAAATTTTGGTACTTTATGCTGTAAATTACACTGTCGATGTGCTGCACCTTGATATAGACCTGTAATATGACAATGATCTCTTACTTTATCGGTTAAGAGTAAATTGTCGCAAATATGACACTTAACGGCACGTTTAAAATCACGAGAATTTTCATCAGTGAATATCATAGGCTCGCTTTTGGATATAATTTTATGTATTTGTTTTACATCCTCAGTAAGAAAATGTATAAATTTCGAAACACAATCATTACCCCGATAACTTCTATAGCCCTCAACGGTGGCATTTTTATTTGATGACACGACATTGTAAGCGAACGCCGCTGGCACGTGGCGTTTTAAGTATGACGTGTTAGCGGTGTTGAATTCAGCGCCGGAAATTGGTTCAAGTAACGTTTCAAAGTCGGCATATATGACGAATGGAATATTTTGTTTTCTATCATAATTTTTAAATTTTAAAAATGACCCTTTTTCCGGTAAAACAGTGACAATCCCCCCACACAAGTGGGATTCAATTTGACTAAGCGTTGGAAAAAACAATAAACATGTTTCACAGAAATATAGTTTACCATGATGTTTGGTCATCTGATTTCTAACTAAACGAGATAAATCTTTGATGAGACAGTAATGAGAATTATTATTATTTTCTAAAAACAGTAGATGGATACTTTTATTAGACTTGTCATTCAGCGTTGTATACAATGGCCCAATAATTGTTTTCTCATTTTTTAAACCATATACAAATATATTGAGAGAAGGATTATTTCTCTCAAAGATAGCTATGTCCGAGAATGTAATTGGAAATGTTAAATTATTAACATTCAAAACTTCCTGAAAGTGTGGATAAGACGAAATCCTATCGGGATGTCTGTTTGTGGGGTACAATGCCGCCACAACACACCACAAAAAGCAATACTCATCATTGTTTCGAATATTCAAACAAGCTCTTTTAGCCTTTATGGATTTCGGCAAAGTTAAAAATTTAGATCCGCTGAGTGGTTGATATTTATTAATATTTAATTCTAAATGTGAATTACTTAAAAATGTCCAACCACTATCTCTTTCCTCAAATTCTTCAATTTTTTTTAGTAGTACATTAACAGCTGATTTGTAAGTAGAATCAAAATCGTAATTAATTAGTGTAATAAAATTTTTTGTTCGGAATGATTTTATTTCTTGTTGATCATTTTTAAACATAAGAAAGGAAGCAAACAGTTCGAAGTTTATTTTGACAGAGGTGTGTTTCTGTATTGAACTATCTATTAAATGTTTAATTTGTGGACTAATACTATTGAGGAACATTTCAGGAAAACTATGTATTTGTTCGCCTGTCGCTGTGATTTTATAACTTTTGATTCGTTCTTTAAAAGAAGAATTAATAATTGCCACATTATCATAAATAGGAGTTGAACTATTGTTTTTATGTACATTGCTACGTAAATGACCAGACCATCGGCGATTATCTACAAATACTTTGCAATCAGAACAGTGAGGCATTATGTTATTGTTGAAATCACTAACAAAAAGGAACACTAACAATTTCAATAAAATTAGATTAGATAATACTTACAACTATTATTCACGATCTTAGGTATACCAGTAACAAAATATTTTATATAGGTAATTAGTACAACTTGATCAGGACTATTTTATGTTCGTTCCAAGATCCCTTGTGTAATTTCTTCTCAGGTAAGTCGGTAATTATGTTTAGGCAGAATGTTTCTGAAATAATAAAAAATTGGGTGCATTAGACATATAATTTAATTAGATAGATAATAGTATAATCTGGAGAGAAAAATAAAGATAATAATTACCTGCAAAATGTAAAATGATTTATACATAGGAATGTGTATCTACGTGAACCAAATATGGAGATATATTTCAGGTAATTAAATAATTCTTCACAGACCAGTCGGTAATTAATATTTTGTTTAGGCAGAATGTATCTGAAATAAAAAAAAAATTGATTATTAGGTACCGATAAAGAATCAGACATATAATTGTAAATTCTGGGTTGAAAAAGAGTCATACTATTATGTTAATTGAAATTAAAAAAATATATTTGATAATTACCTGTACAATATGAAATGATCTGCTTTATCCAAACAGGTGTATTTCAGGCCCCCCACGATATACCGAACAGCGTTACTCCTGATGAAATCGTTCGTATGTACTTTCTGGTGTGTGATCAATAAAATATTTATTTTTAATAATTGACTTAATTTTTCGGTGACAGTTTAGAAAGGTGCTCACTCCGAGAGACCTTTGAAGTAATAAATAATATTTTAAATTATATTTTTTGCCTAAAAGTATTTCATCATAAAATTTGTTTTTGCGCAATTGTTACACGTGTGCTTAACCTAATTATTTATTTCACATTCACAATAATCAGCTATTTTAGTTAGGGTTGACAATAACCTAGTATCATTCTATGTATCAGCAAAATACAAAATTTACACAATGCATTATTACGATTAAAATATATCATAGCGTATCGACAGATATGGATTTCCATGGTTTGACTCATGGCTGTTAGTGTAGTTATGAGAACTATATTATGTATTTATTTCAGGAAGTCTAGAAAAGCACTAGGTTGACGGCAATAAGTTCATATTTTCTACACAAGACCTAACGTAGATGATAAAATAAGTACCTACCTTAGAAATATTTATTTACTTCTATAAAATAATTACATCAATGTAGTGTAACGATTCCGTGCTCGCTATCATTTAGTCAGCCCTGGCTTATTTCGCTGCATCGACATTCGATGCAGCATAAAATTTTCCTTCGTCTACATTTTACGTGCATGTATAATCCGACTACAGAAAAAGTTACTTCAACACAACAATGCTAAATTGATTGAAGTGTTTTTAACATGCTTTACTTATAATTTGATTTTTACTTATAAGCTACAAGTATTCGGTACAAAGTATTCGCAGTCTGCAAGTGCAACGAAGTGCTCTGTTATCATCGGTATACAAACAGTCCGTGTTGTCTACAAATATCAGCGACGACATTGTCGATAGCCACCCGCTGCCGCCATCACCAACCAAGTCATCAAACCGAGTGGAACTTCTGATTGAAAAATGTAAGTCTTATAAAATATTCTGTTCGTTGTCATGGCTCACACTTGTGATCCGCTTGTAATTTACAGTTATTTTTGTTTGTGGGCGTGTTACTTCACAGATCACCCGAGCTGCTCATAGTATGTCGAGCTCGATCCCTCGAAGGAGTCATTATTTTTCATCCAGTCTTCTGTGCTTTGAACAGCATGTAAAGCCATCGATCCTGCACCCAATCTCTCTATGGGTTTGCTATCCCATGGGCATGTAGGAGAACCAATGTTTGCGCACACACTTGTGTTGTATAGTATGCCCTGCGCAATGGACACTACTCCATTGAGATAATTAATAATAATTATGTGACTAAATTTTTCCTATCCTTATTTCAGGTCAGACTCTGAGTGTGATTACTCGCAAGCATCGGTCACCGGGCAAAAAGTGAAGTGCAGCCGCAAACCGTCTGCAGACAGCAATGGGAAACGCAAGATGCAGTCACAATCAACAACCGTAGCTCGTGCCAGGTAAATTAATTATCTACTTACTCTAGCCACATATCTACTGACTAAATTATAATCGCGCAATTACTATTACATATTATTTTAAAACAAGTGCAGGTTCACTTGGTTATTGTTTGAATCGAAGGATTGATTTAATCGATTACAGTATTGATCAAAGCCGAGTCAGTTGTTATATTTGTTACAGCAGAAGGTTTTTCTTGGCGTATGCATCTCTCGTTCTAAACATTAACTAATTACAGTTTCTGTTATTGTTTCAGTAAAAAAGTGAATACTGGCATCGACATATTCGGCATCAGTAACAACCGCGACATCCCACACAAAGAAGATGCATCGGATCACCTAACTTCATTCTTTGTGAACCGGGTAGCCAGCGGATGCGAGCGCCGAGCAACGAGCACCGACGGAGAGTACTACATCGACTGCAAGGTGTACAAGGCTGACGACGCTCGCCTTACCGACTCCGCCGAGCTGTGGAAGAAGGCGCTCGTCCGAATCAAGTTCCAGACTGACGCGGATTCTCCTCAGTGGCGAAAATTACAAGAGCTCGTGCGTGCGGCTGATATCTTGTTTCCAGGCAAACCAACATTTTATGATAATTAAACCAAATACCGTACCTTACAGTTGTTTTTTATTTACAATAATAACTCGTTAACGCTTTTTTCACTAGGTACTTGTAATTTCGTTGGTTTGTTACAATCATCAACTCGTTCACCATTCTATGTTAACAGTAAATGCAACTCGAGTGACCGGTTAAGTGCAGTGGTAAGTAAATGGTTGATTGTTCATCGTGCTCCGAAACGCGGCATACTGACCAGCCGTATGGAAGATAGTGGTAAGGAGCAAGTTACTAGTCATTGGTCGAGTAAATCGTTCCTAATCAAGTACACGGTACAACAAACTGTCTCGTTCGAGTTTATCGGTCGAGTGGAGAGTCGAGTCGAGTGTCGATTATTGGGCATTCTATACCACTATCGGCAGCGAGGCGCACTCGCCGAGCTACTTGCCGATAGTGGTATAGAATGCCCAATAATACACTACTAATACATACAGCTATTGTATGCCTAATAAAAGGCCCCTAGAGCCCTTTTAACAAACTCAAACATTATATTTACAAACTAAGTGTCTTTATAGCATGTATGAGTGACTTTTATGTATATAGAACTTTAAATAAAAGCTTCTACGACCGTTTTATTACATTTGTGTCACTTTGCATCTGCATCTTTCACCATATAAAAGGCTTTTATAGTGATAAATTCGAATAACATCTTTAAATTATAAGCAGGGGCGTAGCTACCGCCGTAGTCGGCCCCTCAGTTGCAGGGGCCCCTAATCTTGTAAGCTTATATTCGTAAAATATTATCTGCTATCTCACTCAAACTAACAGATAAAGGTTCCGAGAAAAAATAAACATATTTATATTGTTTGTAATGTAAAAAATCTTTACCCTTCCTTTGGGTTTCGTTGCAATTAGGTAAAAGAATTCCGTAACAATTTTTGAAAGACGAGGTGATATGCGTAAGGTTTCATAAACTTGCATAAGAATTGCTGTGTCGCAGTACCAGTGATGACGTAAATATCAACTTAGGAAAATTCTAAAGAAACACTATCTGTCATTGTGTCCATTTTTTTTTTGTAGCACACTAAAGTATATTTAACAGGATATGAGTTTAGTAAAAAGCATTAAGTTTTAGTAATTGTATACACACATACGTTTGTAAAAACAACAACTTTAATTTTATTGTTTACGAGAACAACTGCCGACAAACTGTTAAGCAGTTTGGCAGAATTTGTGTTTAGTAACTTCATTTTTGGTAGATTTTGAATAAATAAATTGATTAAAAAAAAATGAGAATGCTAAATTGCTCCTTGTATATAAAATAGAAATCCTAGTGAAATTAATCTATTTCATAATGTAACAGCTCAATGTTTGAAGCAAACCTTTACCTGCAACTCCACATTACAAAGTTCAGTTTGTGAGTTACAAATAATTCAAGCAGCGTCGTCGATACCCTGATATTGGCTGTTCTCGCTCTAGTAACAACGGGTCACGTCAGGTCAACGTTTCGCCGGCTGGAAGTCAAAAACACTGGTCCACAACCACTGGAACGCTACGTTGAAAATTGGTAGTGCTGTTTTTAAATTGAAAAGTGTTTGTAAACTAAACCCAATCTTGGTAATAGATTTTTGAGAGTCATGTCTAGATGGGATAGCGAATGGAAATACTGAGAGGGGTTTTATGAAGATTACTTTGTAAAAATAAGGTGGATACAGAATTTAACTTCAATCGATTAGATTTATTTAGACCAGATGTCTTTGAAAGTACGTAATCATGGTCCAGTACTTAATCTCTTCCTGGTTTGGATATATGAATGGACATGGATTGTTGTCGCATCAGTCTATAAGAGTGGGGGAAGAGGGAGTTGAGGAATAAGTGCATAATAAAGTATAACTTATATTGGCAAAAATGAAAAATATTAAAAAATAGCTGTGAATTCTACAATGAGGGTTGTGTGTTTGACCTGTATGTATGTATGTCCTGTGACCTGTATGTGTAACTACTTTACGGATGAACCGATTTCGATAAATTTTTAAGAATGCTTTTTGACTTAATATTATTAATACTCAAAAATATTTGTGAAAACTATGAACTTTTTCATGCGATATTTACCGAATTTCTGAACAGCAGCGGCAAATATGGAAACGTTATGATATTACAAAGGCATACCACGTATTTACCGAACGATCATTTAATAGACTGACGACGAATAAAAAATCTACCCTCTTTGCAGTTCCAAAACTATTCCCGGAATTGAAAAAACTAAATTTAACTTCTTGCGTCTGTAATTGGAAGTCCAACTTTCGAATAACACTTCCAACTTTCTGTGTCAATCGTTCAGTTCGGTTCATTTGCGATTGTCACTCAATCTGCAAGACAAATTAGGTCAGGAGACGAGCCCTACCTAAATAATTGACTCTGTGAATCTTTGCACTAAGATATTCATAGACATCGATTTATTTAGTCTTTTCTAATTTAATTTCTTACGTGATATGATCGCTTCTTCCTCACTAGTAGGTAGTACATAGTTTATTGGTGCTCTTGAATTTACTTGTGCCAAAAACTTACTCAAAAGTTACTAAGGTACACGAGGTTAAATTACAATTAATATACGGAATGTAAGAGATATCATAACGAAAACTTGAATCAATTCGAAACATGATTTTAGACAAGCAAGCGTTAAGAGTTTTCATCAGTTATTAAAGAAATATCAGCAGTTCCATATATTTTGATCGTGTAGGTGTTGCACTTTTGTATAAAAAAGCTGTTTTATTAAAAACCTTTTTTTCGTCCTTGGCGGTGTCGAGAATAATATACCTAATATATCTGCCGTCAGTAGACCTTCAGAGATAATAGATATTTGTTCACTAAATTCCGTCCTAAATAAAACACACAGTACACAAAATTAAAGAACATTCTAGATATTGCAAAATTCACTCACCTGAGTTATACTCCAGTATCGGTCAAGCGAGATCAGGCACAGATTCATGATGGACGCCGTACACAGTAACACATCCATCGCCGAATGTATCTCGCACCACCAGAACCCAAAGATCCAGTAACCCATGAGCTCATTCGCCAAAGAAAACGGCATTATCACCAGGCCTAGGAAGAAGTCCGACACAGCCAACGAAGCTATGAACCAGTTCTGTATATTCTTCAACGCTTTCTCTGTCACTATCGCGATTATCACCAGCATATTGCCAACAACTACCATTATCATTAACACTGTCACAACCACTGAAGCTATTATTATGTGCGCGGGAGAATACCCACTCGGGTACCAAGTTTTTAGAACTAGATTTACAGTTGTATCGTTCGACAAAGTTGTGTTGGCGTCAGAGCCATTTGTCATTTGCAAAGCAAAAAACTCTTCCTGGCTCATATATGTTGGGACCAGAAACGTTGAATTTGGACCAACCGTAGTATTGAAGTGTGAAGACATCGTACTCCTCGCCAGCAATGTAGTATTGGGAACCATTATGGCTCTCGTAACAGGATTTGTAAAATTCATCTAACTAATTTTATTGTTAAGACAGATTGAATGTTTGGCCCCGTAGAAATAACTGTATAATTGATTTACTTTTAAAAAAACGTATTGCCTATAGGAACGGAAGTGTTTGACTATTATTTCTCTTTACTATACAATTATTAAATACCCGTTTTTTCCCGAACGTTGAGATTTAGCGTTCACGAACACAATATTTACATTTAAACACGAAGGCCTTACCTAATATTGCTTGAAACTATTGAAAGAACACTGATTGGGAAATTAAATTAACTTGCAAATGAACATTACGGTATTTTGCGTACACACAAAAAAGCGATTTTACACTAAAAGCTTGTTTTTTAACGAAAAAGCTTGTTTTTATTTTATGCAGTCGCTCGGCGGTGTCATCGTCCTACTTTATGCTTCCGTCTATCCCAAAACCGGTGTGTTTTCGCGAACATTTTCTTTGTGATGTGATTCATGGTGCGTTTACATGGTGGTCATGGCTGGTCCGTCGCGTGACTGTTCAATGGTCACTCATTACCGCTGGTGCATTGTAATTGATGTCGCCGAACGATTATCTTGATTACCGCAGACGTCTTCTGCCTGCAACAATGATAATTTTATTGATGAGTTGTGTGAAATGGCCTTGTTTGTGACGTAGACATCTTTGTGATAGTACATGACTAAGGTACTGTAATTTGAAGCGTCACGGAAATTGATAAAAACAAAATTGAGTTTTGTTTGTTTGATTTTCAATATTAGTTTAGAGTCTTCTCTTTTAACAAAAAAGGTTATCTATAGATATAAAAATCAATTGCCACTTATAAAAGACCATCAATTAAAAATGTCTCGACCGATGTGGCTGATTTTTTGTTGTTGTGTTCGTTATTGTCAGGACACGCTTGGCATACATTTATTTGAAAAAATATGTGTCGTTTGGATCTGAGGCGATCACAATAAATAATTGATAGTGGCAGGAATAAACTTATTTAAGCCTTATATGTATCGAAAAAAATTAATCGCTAAGAAATTTACTATTGGCTACCTGTAGTTGCCCGTTTCATTCAGTTTTACAAAAATATCTTAACAGTGTTTATCACAATAAAAGCCATAGATTAAACAAAGATAAGTATTGCAAGCATTAATAACAATTTGTAACTTTAACTTATATTTTATTCGCTATAATTGATTGATGCCCAAACTCTAGTCGGGTGAGCGCCCAATAAATGGAGTCATTCTTTTTATTACTTGCTAACTTTATTTTAATTTGTTTTTGTTTGTTCAAAGATGTTTCATTTGTGTTTTGTTGATTTGTGTCGCTTCGTTAGATTTGATAGTGGTTTGATGAAGATATACGAGGTGGAAAGGACATCGTAACAAAAACTTAACCCGTGGACTCAGTACGAGTAGGTACTCAGTAAATTCTAGCAAAAAATTTTCGTGGGTAATGAAAAAAAAAACAAACAGAAAAAAAGCAACTATTGCATACAAAAATGAACCCCTACACGGTCACAATGTATGGAAGACTTGTTTAAAAATGTAATCCCGTAAGTGTCCAATTAGGAATATATACATACAAAATACATATAAGGTAATATGCACAATATTTACAGACATCAGAAATAATAAAAAAAAAACTAAAATTAAATGGCATCAAAAAATCTGTCAACTGGTAATGTGCGCAAAACACTGGCCGAAATGCCACGTTGGATGGTAATGCTTAGCCTCCTTAAAAAAAAACCTAATTTAAAAGAGTGCCGTGGAGTTTCTTGCTCGTTCTTCTCCATATATATATATATATATATATATATATATATACTAGCTTCAACTTTCGGTCTAACTGACCGACTCTTTGACAATTCAAAAGTGCCTGTAAATGGTCTAATTGAAATAAATGTTTTAAATTTGACTTTGACTTTGACCTCCAGCCAAGGTAATAGCCAGCCCTTGAGTAAAATAAGTATAATACACATTAGCTACATATATATAATTAATGCATATGTCATTGTGTAAGTTTCTTTATAATATATTTTCTTTTTACTTTTTAGCAATTCACCGGCCAAATAACTTCTCCACTTTTGGTTGACTGGCAGAAAATGCCTAAGGCGTGAAGACCGCCTTTATACCCTTTGTGCAAAAAGCTTAAATAAACAAATAATCCAGAAAATGACCACCAAGCACCGGGGACGTTACCCTACACAGGTCAAGTGTCCGTACTTTATTCTTATTCAGGAATCTCTTCACAAAAAACACTCTTCTTTTATAAATAAAAACTCCAGTGAAATCTGAGAGCAACATAATAATCTTTTCTTTTTCCAGAGACAATGAAGTTTCTTCCTCATTAGAGAGGGCTTATACGATGCTGTTCGAATGTTTAATTACTGGACTGTTTTTCCAAGTGTTTCATTTTTCGTAACAAAATTTTTCGCTAGAATTTTTTCGTAACAAAACGGAATAATGACACGACGAATTTTAAAAAAGATTTTTTTGTTTATAGTAAAAATCTCAAATAATACCTAAGCACAGATTATGTTCAAAATGAAGCCTTAATTACCCTTTGTCCTAAACCTAATCTTTAAAAACGTTAGAACAATTAAGTAACGGAAAAAATCTAAAGTAACAAAATGGACATCTTCGTTGAAATTCAAGCGGCGAATATTAAATTGAATATCAAAATTAAAAATCTGGATTGAACTGGATTGAAGCGCTTCGTGACAATGAATTATTTATGACGTCTTTCTGTTGGTTTTTGTTAAAATATTTATGAAATGCATCGGTTTATCAATATGTCGAGAACCGTAATTTAATTTAATGGCGGACATTTTTTTTCTTTAATGTTTTGTGACACTTTTTCACGTAAATATTATTTTTTACTAGCTTCTGACTGCGATTTCGTTCACGTGGAAGATAAATAATTTTAATTGTTTTATTTATATTTAAAAGCCTTATCAAAACTACAATTACAGGTATTTTAACCTAGCCTAGCCACATAAACACATAAAATAAAAATAAATACATAACCAACAAAACAAAACTTGACATGCTAAAAATAAATAAAATAAAATGTATAATGATAAAATTATCACACTCAGCAACAGTGTAGCTTTCTTTGGATCTGGTACACTTGCGCGAAAGACATTTCCGCGCCAGACACTTGCGCGAGTCCCTTTGCGCGCCAAGACACATGGCTGGCGGCACACACAAAATCCAAGATGGCGGCCGGAAAATTTTCCAAGATATGCTTCATGGGTGTCGTGTCCATGGTTTTCGGGGGTGCTGATGACCTGCTGATGGCAAGCCGGCCGATCACCGGGCAGGAGGCAAGGCCTGCGCCCCACCCGCCAAGGCCAGCGGTAGAGGTAGGCCCTCCGCTGCCGCCGCCACTGTCGCCGCCGTCGCCGCCGCTAGGGCGATTCCGCCCTCGAGGAGGGCCCTGGAGGGGGATGTAATGGAGGGCTAGTCACGGCCCCATTGCGCCTCCTCCAGGCCAATATCAACCACTGCGCCGCCGCTCAGGATCTCTTGGTCCAGAGCATGGCGCAGTGGCTGATCAACATCGCGGTGGTCGCCGAGCCGTACTTTGTCCCACCCAGGGATGACTAGGTGGCGGACCTCGACGGCTCGGTGGTCATAATCGCGTCGGCTGCCGCCGGTACCCCGTCTCTCGAGAGCGTCAAGAGAGGACGGGGCTGTGTGGCAGCACGGTTCGGGGAGATCGCCGTGGTAGGCGTTTACTTCTCCCCGAACCGAACTCTCGCCGAGTTCCACGTCTCCCTTAGGGAGCTAGGAGTCGTCGTCGCCGGGTTCGGTTCCCTCCCTGTGTTGGTCCTCGGGGACTTCAATGCCAAGAACGTGGCTTGGGGTTCCCGGTACACGGACCATCCACGGGGCAAGATGGTGGAGGACTGGGCTCTGGAGACAGGCCTGGTCATCCTGAACCGGGGTTCTGTCCCCACGTGTGTACGGATGCGGGGCGAGTCGGTGGTGGACATCTCGTTCGCCAGCCTCGCTCTGTCGCCACGTGTCGTTGACTGGCGCGTAGAGGAGGGGGTGGAGACATATTCCGACCACCGGTACATCCGGTTCGACGTCTCCGCCCAGATCCCAGATACGCCGGTCCGACAGACCCCGAGTGGTCCGCGATGGGCGCTGAAGCAGCCGGACCGGGAGCTCTTCCTGGAAGCCTCGTTCGTGCAGGCCTGGGTGTCGTCACCAGACAGGCCTGCCGACGTCAACGACGAGGCGGAGTGGTTCCAGGAGGCCATGTCCGTGATCTGCGACATGGCAATGCCCCGGGCCCGGCCAGGAAGCGCCCGGCGTCAGGTGTACTGGTGGTCGCGCGAGATAACGGCACTACGCGAGGCGGTGCCGCATCCGACCTCTGAATGCGGCAGCCATTGAGGCGGAGCTGTACGAGGGGTACAGGGCGGCGAAGACCGCCCTCCGAGATGGGATGCTGCGGGCTAGGGATCTATCCCGCAGGGAGATGCTGGAGGCTCTGGACAGGGACGTCAGGCGACAGGGCGTCGGCGCCCTGTTTCCTTCTCGGGGGGAACATACCCCCCCGCCCATGGCTCCGCCCCTGGTGGTGTCAGACGAAGACGCGGACCACAGCGACGGCGGCGGCTACAATGCTCCGGAGGTGGCCGAGGTAGATCTTAGAGTGGCGGTACAACGGCTGAAGGCCAAGAATACCGCCCCGGGACCCGACGGCTTACCTGGGAAAGCCTGGGTCCTGGCCTCGGGGGCTCTCGGTCCTCGACTAGGGAGGCTCTTAAGCGCATGTTTAGAGAGGGGCCAGTTCCCGCTTCGTTGGAAGACGGGGAAACTGGTCCTCATCAAGAAGCCGGGGCGCCCTGCGGACTCACCGTCCGCATACCGGCCCATCGTGCTGCTCGACGAGGTGGGCAAGCTCTTTGAAAGAGTAATTGCAAACCGCCTCGTCGGGCACCTGGGGAGATCCGGGCCGGACCTTGCGGAGAGCCAGTTAAGCTTCCGCAGGGGGCGCTCCACGGTGGACGCCATCATGCGCGTGAGGGCCCTCACGAAGGGGGAAGCAGTATCCCGGGGCAGGGTCGTCTTGGCGGTGTCTCTCGACATCTCCAATGCCTTCAACACCCTGGCCTGGAGTTGCATCAGGGAGGCACTCCGGTATCACCGGATGCCGACCTACCTTCGTCGTGTTGTCGAGGACTATCTGACGGATAGGGCCGTCGTCTACCCCGGCCAACGGGGAGAGTGGAACCGGCGAGAGATGTCGTGCGGTGTCCCACAGGGATCGGTCCTGGGACCGCTGGGATCGCATTGGATACGACTGGGTGCTGCGCGCCGACCTCTCTGACGGCGTCAGCGTAGTCTGCTACGCTGACGACATGCTCGTCCTGGCACAGGGAGAGTCGCACCAGGCGGCGGCCGACCTAGCGACGCGAGGGGTTGCGACAGTCGTCGAAAGAATTCGGCAATTGGGACTCGAGGTGGCGTTGCACAAATCCGAGGCCATGTGCTTTCATGGTCTTCGGAACGCGCCACCGTCGGGTTCCCAAATAACGGTGGGAGGGGTTCACATCGGCGTCGAGGCGACGATGAAGTATCTGGGTCTCGTCCTCGACAGCCGGTGGAGCTTCAAGGAGCACTTCCGACGTCTGGCTCCGCGATTAGACAGGGCTGGGGCTGCTTTTTGGCGGCTCCTGCCCAACCTCGGGGGACCAGGCGCCTCCTACCGGAGGCTTTACGCCGGAGTCGTGCGGTCCATGGCCCTCTACGGGGCCCCTACCATCCAAGCCCCTACCAGCCAAGTTGGTGGCATGCCAGAGGGTCATGGCCATCCGGATGATCCGGGGATATCGCACGGTCTCCGGCGAAGCGGCAAGCCTCCTTGCCGGATTGCCGCCGTGGGATCTGGAGGCAACAGTCCTCCAGCGCGTCTACGAGTGGCGTGTGGACGCGCAGCGCCGGGGTGAAACCCCGCTGCCGCGGCAAATCGTGCACTGCGGAGTGAGCTCCGGTGCGATCTCATGGCGGGATGGGAGATGCGACTGTCGCAACCCAAGTTCGGGCACGCCGCAATCGCGGCGATAAGACCCCTCTTTGAGGTGTGGCTGGAGAGGCGCTATGGCGTCCTCACCTACCGCCTGACGCAGGTCCTCACCGGACACGGTTGTTTCGGGAGGTTCCTGTGTCGGATAGGGCGGGAGGAAACGCCCGGGTGTCACCACTGTGTGGATCGCCCGGAGGACACGGTGGAGCATACGGTGCAGGACTGCTCCGCTTGGGCAGAGCACCGCCGTGCCCTCACGGAGGTGATAGGCGGCGGCAACCTCTCGCGTCCGGACCTGGTTCAGGCCATGCTCCGGGGCGAGAGGGAATGGGATGCAGTCACCTCCTTCTGCGAAGCAGTAATGCTAGCGAAGGAGGAGGCGGGCCGCGTGACGGAGAGAACCACCTCACGCCCCAGCCGCCGCGGGAGACGCCCAGGGCGTCGGACGTCGCGAGGCGACATCCGGCCACCGTAGGCGCGGGCTTGCGGACGGCGAGTAATGGGTAGCTCGCCGTCCGATCAAGGACCAAGCCCGGGTCGACGGCGCGTTCTGTTCGCGCGCGCCTCAAAGAGCTGTCAGCACAGGGACGGGGCCCCCAACGGAGCCAACGCCGGGGTTGCAGGGCAACAGAAGGAACAGGGTGGTTTTTTAGTCAGTAAAAGTCTGACAGTCCTTCGTCAGTCGGAGTCATTTGATGATTTTTACCACCTCAAAAAAAAAAAAAAAAAAAAAAAAAACCATTGCTGACATCACACTCTTGGTTATTTTCCATCTTCTTCAAATAAAACACTTTTTACAAGGACGACAGTATAAATATTTCGTTGCGGGACCCAAGACAGTAAATCGTTTCTCTGGGACTCGTCGAGCTTCATTGCCTCGACGCTTTTCTGGTGGCCTCCACTGTTGATTCTGGCTTTCAGGAGTTGCAGTGGGTGGGAACAGTGTGGCGGGCTTGTCCCAAAAAAAAAAAACAAAAAAAGTATAAATATGACTCACAGAGATGTGTTCCGTCCGACGGCTCGTGCGCAACTGAGCCGCTCTGTGGCTGTCGCCTGTATTTATAGACACTAACCACGTGCTCGGCGCACGTGTTTGAGTTTTTAGGTTAGGATTCTAACTTTGTAAATAAATGATTATTTTTACAATCTTTTGGAGTAAATAAACTGATAATTAATTGAACCATACAATTATAATTAATTAATCATCTTCAAAAAAAAAAAAAACCAAAAAAACAAAAAACAAAAAAAGTATAAATATGACTCACAGAGATGTGTTCCGTCCGACGGCTCGTGCGCAACTGAGCCGCTCTGTGGCTGTCGCCTGTATTTATAGACACTAACCACGTGCTCGGCGCACGTGTTTGAGTTTTTAGGTTAGTATTCTAACTTTGTAAATAAATGATTATTTTTACAATCTTTTGGAGTAAATAAACTGATAATTAATTGAACCATACAATTATAATTAATTAATCATCTTCAAAAAAAAAAAAAACCAAAAAAACAAAAAAAGTATAAATATGACTCACAGAGATGTGTTCCGTCCGACGGCTCGTGCGCAACTGAGCCGCTCTGTTTTTTTTTTTTTTTTTTTCGGTATTGCACCTCGCAGGTCAACCTATGAGGTTGTCGGCTGCTTAACCGGGCTTTCCTGTGGTGCCTTAAATGAATTTAAGGCCTCCAGCCAGGGCTTAAAATAACTTACAAACTAAGCGACTACACGCTAAGGGCACCCCCTGTGGGGTACGGGCCTCGGCTTAGGGCGTCGCTGGGGGAGGGCAGCAAAGGGACAGGCTGGATCTGGTCAGTATTATTTAGGGACGGATTTAAAGCTACAGGCTCAGCGGCGCGGGCTGGCACGAGCAAGGGACGGGGCGGAGATGAACAGGGACGTCGCGACGGACCTCGGCGGCGAGGTCGGAATGACGGCGGTCTGTGTTTGTACTTTCGTAATGTACTGGTTTCTTTGTTACTCTCCTGGAGGAGAGTAATGGCATCGTCGGGGATGGTCAGAGTATGTCTCGGTCGGCGAGTCTTACTAATACGGGAGGGGGTGTATCGGGCGGCCGATGCGATCAGGGGATTGGGGTGTTTTTCAGCAGTGTCGAAGAAGCGCTTGGCGGTGCGTTTCATGAACTGCTGGATGGTGGGGATTCTCAGATCGAGATGGAGATTCTCGTTGCGAAGGTAGTACGGGGCTCCCGTGGCCTTACGCAAGAAACGGTTTTGTAGGGTTTGCATCCTATGGAGACGGTATGCCTTTGCGTGTGCGAATACGGCACAGGCGTAGGTCATGATGGGACGAATGCACGCCGTGAAGATGCGCAATTTGCACTTGAGTGACAACTTGCTGCGTGCATTTAGCATGGGGTGAAGCCTACCGAGAGCGAAAGCGGCGCGCGAACGAACCGCCTTAATGTGCTCTCCGAAAGTGAGGTGGTGGTCGAGGATCACACCGAGGTATTTGGCTCGCTTTTCCCAAGGGATCGGCTTGCCGTACATGGTGATGGGACTAGGGGGGGTGAGGGATGAGCGCGGTTTAGAGAAGAGGACCGCTTGGCTCTTGTCCGGGTTGACCTCGATTCTCCATTTCCGGAACCAAGCGCCTAGGGCGCTTGCGGCGATTTGGAGAGTGCGGGCGATGGAGGCTGGGCTGCGACCGGTGTAATAAATAGCCGTATCGTCAGCGAAAAGGGCCAGCTGGGTCTTGCTATTTTTTGGGATGTCGCTGGTGAACAGCGTGAACAGAAGCGGGGATAGGACGGAGCCTTGAGGGACTCCGGCGCATATGGGGTGGGGAGAGGAGAGCGCACCTTCAATGCGGTAGCGAAAGGTACGATTAGACAGAAAGTCTCGTATGATGAGTACGAGGCGGTCAGGCACTCCGATCTGGTAGAGCTTGTATATTAAGCCATTGTGCCAGACTTTATCGAAAGCTTTCGCTATGTCGAAGAAGAGGGCGCCCGTCAGAGAGCCACGTTGAAAGCCAACGCTTATGTGCTCGACGATGCGGTGGACTTGTTGGACGCAACAATGGTGGGAACGAAATCCGAATTGTTCGTCCGGGATGAGGCTCTTTGCTTCGACATAATCTTTGAGGCGCTTATAAATAAGCCTCTCGTAGATTTTGCCGAGAACGTTGAGCAGACTGATGGGTCGATAGCTTGAAGGCTCCGACTTGGGTTTGCCGGGTTTGGGGATGCCAATGACGGTGGCTTCCTTCCACGTCCCGGGGAAGATGTTGTTGCTCATGGCGCCATTGAAGATGGCAGTCATAAGCATTATGAGAGGGGCAGGGAGGAGTTTGAAAACCCTGTTCGTGATTCCGTCAGACCCAGGGGCTTTCCGGGGTCTGAGGTTTTTGATGATGTCCTGCACCTCGTCGGGGGTGACGGGGTGCAGTGGGTCATCGGGGTCTTCGACGGGTGGAATGGCAGCTCTACGTTCGACTTCGGCGTCAACCCTGGAAAGGTGAGCTTTACGCCACTCATCTATGCGGTTCTTTACAGCACGCTGTAGAGATCGCATGTGAGCTTTGTTCGCGTCACATCGAGGATGTCGGGGAGGTGATTTGGGTCGTGGGGGAAGTGGGTGGGAGTCATCGGAGCGATGACGTCAAAGTTGAGGGTGGCACAGAGGTTGAACACGATTTTACCTCTGGTAGAGGTCGTGTTGCAGTTCCAGGCGGGGTGTTTGGCGTTGAGATCGCCCGCTAGTATAACGGAGTCACTCAGGCCAAGAAGAGCGGAGAGATCGTTGGTGAGCAGAGTTGGGTCCTCTGAGGACGAAGGAGGGATGTAGGCAGAGATAATGGTAATCGGCTGATGACCAGTCATGCCGAGCCGACAGAGTGAGACCTCGAGGCGAGAGAGGGGGGGAGGGTCCATAGGGATGCAGTACAGTTCCTTTCTGTAGTATATGAGGGTGCCGCCCTTGTGACAGCGAGACCTATCGTTGCGAACTAACCGATAGTTTGCAATTCTCGGGTCACGATGGCGGGGCTTCAGGAATGTCTCCTGTACCAGGAGTATGTCGAGATGATGATCGCGGAGGAAGGTGGCGATCTCATCCCGCTGACCATTGATGCCATTTGCGTTGAAGAAGCCTAACTTGAGGGAACGGGGTTTGGTACTACAAAGCTTTTTACTATCCATTATGGTTTAGGACGGTAAAGCTTTTCTAGGACACGCGTAATTGCGGGGTACGCGTCGAACACTTTCCCTATGGCTGTAAGGTCAGCATTGCAAGCAATGATTTCCTGAGCCATAGTTACGGCATCCGGGTTAACGTAGATGCTGAAGGCGTCCGATAAGATTTGGACGTGTTCAGCGTTGGGGATAGCGGCCACGGGGCCGGTGCGGGCGGGAGAGGGCGCGACTGGGGCTGCAGGGGCAGCCTTTGTGGGAGGAATCTTTTTGGGGGCGGATTGAGGAGCGGGGGCGGCAGGGGCCGGCGGCGCTGAGATAGGGGCTGGCTGTGGGGTGGCCAGTGCTGGAAAGGCTCTCTGGTGGTTGAGCGTGTTCCAGGGGGAGGGCCTCTGAGGGCTGAGACGCTCGGGCATCTGTGAGGAGGGAACCTTCACAGATGGGCTTTCCCTTTGCTGGCGGGCGTTTGCACACTTTACCAGCTTGGGAGAAGAGGATTTTGGGGCCTTGGGACAGCCGCGGTAGTTAGCCGGGTGTCCTGACTGGCCGCATAGCACGCAGCTAGGCGGTTCGGTACATAGCTCACGCTCCTTTGGGCGTGGGCAATCGGCAGTGCCGTGCTCCCCCAGACACTTAACGCATCTCGGGGTCGCGAAACAGTTGCGCTGTACGTGGCCATACAGTTGGCAACGGTGACATTGGCCGACTACGTTGGCCTTGTAGGGCTTCTCTATGGAGATGCCAGAAAGGGAGCAAATTGACTTCACCTTGAATATGGGGTGATGGCCTTCTGTGGGGTCACAGACGACCAGGACGGTGTCGAAGGCGGGGCCGCCCCTCGCTTTGTGCAGGCGATGGACTGCCGAGACGGGGACCTTTTGGGAGTGGAGGTCGTTGAGGATGTCCTCAACTGGGATCTCTTTTGGGATGCGCCGGATCACCACTCGGGTGGGCGCTTCCTCGGGGAGGGAATAGGTGTGGAACGAGACGTTCCTCACCTTCAGTAGGCTGGTTAGTTCCCTGTGGTCTTTTGCCGTGGGAACTTGGACTTTAATGCCCTGCAGGGTAGTGCGGGCGTTGGTGTAAGTGATCTTGCGATCATTACACCACTTGGAGACCTCCGTCCATTTGGCCTTGTCTTGAATGAACAAGGGCGGCGGGGGTTTGAGCTTCTTCTTCGAAGCTAAGGCGGGGTTGGGAGTGAGGGGGCTAGGGGGGTGGCTGGTCTCGGAAGTCGAGACAGCGTTGACGGTGGGACTAGGGGTCGGGGGGGACGCGGGGGAGGTCGTTGCTACGACCTTTTTGGCTTTGGTAGCCTGAGACGGAGACTTTCCCTTCTTCCTCTTGCCTCCGCTGCCGACGACTTGATAGTCGTCGTCCGAGGAGGAAGCGGAGGAGGATAAGGAGTCTTCGGAGTCGGAGACAGGGGCAGAAGGGTGATCACGTGGGACCGAGGTGTCCATGCTTTCGGACGAGTCGGGGTTTGCAGCTGCGACACGCAGCTGCGAGGCGCCCATTGTTTGCGAAACAATGGCGGCGGGAACAATGGCGGTCGGCACATTGTGTGCTTCCGCGTAGGGATTTATTGTCTCGATGGACAATAATGAAGGAATGTTCCGTGAAGGCATTGATGGTGCCGCCACTGGAATTCCTTTGTCAACGGGCGGCGGGGAAGCGGGGCTGTCGAGTACATCGCTAAAGCTAGCGATGCTTTCCTCGATCGGGGAAGAGTTTTGCTGCAGAGCAGCAAACTTTTTGCCATACTTGGCAATGAATTCGGGGTCCTTGAAGAGGACCTCCTTGACGAACGCAACGATAATTGCGTCCGACATCATCGAAGAGGGAGGGGAATCGCGGGAGAAATTTTCGCGGGGGAACCTAACTGTATCCTAACTGCCTAGCTCCCCGGGTGGACAGGCCCGGGGATGTGTGACCCTCCCTGCCGGGTGTAGGCAGGGAGGTGAGTACCTACTGGTGTGCCCTAAGCTTGTAAACCCGACGCCAGTCTTATTGTGCGAACGGGGCCCTGACCAGTCTAGTGCGAAGGGTGTAGACACGCCCAACCGACACTAGGTGTGTAGCTGTGAACGAAACCAGAGACTAGGCACGACTAGGAGACCCCCCAAGGCCGTGACACTAGCTCCCGACTCCAATTGACTGCCTCACCCTGAAGGGGGTCGGCGGGTGTGATTGGGGCAACACCCCCTCGGCTTCGTTGGCACCGTAAGGTATCCACCGAGGACCACGAAACTGTGGATTTAAGCCCTGAAGGGGCCAAGTGAAGCTAACACAACAACACGCGGGTTAAAGAAATAATTAATCGTCCGCTGCCTTGAAAAAGGCGGCTTCCGATCGAATAGGTTGTAGTCTGCTGACTACAGGAGTCGTCGCGGCGGGCGCAACGAGAAGTGGCGGGAAGTCGAGAGCGGGCGCGGAGCGAAGCGCAGCACGTCCGTTCGCGGCGAGCGTCGAGCGAAGAGTGAGAGCCGCTCTGTGGCTGTCGCCTGTATTTATAGACACTAACCACGTGCTCGGCGCACGTGTTTGAGTTTTTAGGTTAGGATTCTAACTTTGTAAATAAATGATTATTTTTACAATCTTTTGGAGGTAAATAAACTGATAATTAATTGAACCATACAATTATAATTAACTAGCTTTTACCCGCGGCTTCGCCCGCGTTGGTTTAGAATTTGACAATCAATTCGGGCTGTACTCGGCTTGTTGCTCGGCCAGATCCAGAATTATTAAATACCTACGGACCAACAAACTGTGACTCATAAAAGTCGGTGGGCGTCCAGTTTGCATTTCTGCAAGAGAGGTCCTTCTCGCCTGCGTCTGTTCTGGAGTTTCAGTCGCTGTAATGGCTGAGCTTCTTCTCTGAGACGAAGTCGTGTAGTCATGTGTGTTGTGTGTCGTGTGTGAATAGGCGTCTCAGTTGCTCTTACAGCTCTCTGGCTTTCGGCTTGTTCCTCCAAAAGCAATTGCGTTTAGAAGGGCGTCTCAGTCACTCTCAGAGAAGCTTGGCGGGCGGACGGTTTGGCTTTCCAGTCTTTCCTGGCTTTAATAAAATGTCTCATCAGCTCTCAAATTTGCTTGTCGCTCCGGTTGTGCTTGCTTTCTTAATGCGGCACGAACGGAAGATTCCGGGGATTGAGCAGTAATTTTTGCTCGGGCTAGCAAAGAGCTTTTGCCTGACTTGGAGCTGTGAGACAATTTAAAAAAAAAGGAACCTACCTACCGTCATTAAAATACACCGAACATACCTCTAAAGAAAACATAAACAGTACTGAGGGACAAACTTAACTTTGCCGTTGGAAAACTGCTGTCTACACATCTACATCGACATAGGTCACGGTCATAGTTTAGCAACGAACCTCTTCCTTCAGTCAGTCATCGACTAAACGCATTAAACAAAGCAATTTTACTGTTACGACAGTTCTGCTGTGATCCTATGAGGAATTCCGTTCAATATCTCCGAAGTTCATCATCAGATCATGACAGTATTTATATGGGACCAATTCGGAAAAAATAAACAAAAAAGGAATCATCCAAATCAATTCACAATTGGCGGAGCGTGTTATAAGTTCGCCTTAATTCTTCCATGCATCCTCTATGAATGCGTTTACACCTGTCAGTGTCAGTGACGACACAGTGATGACAGTGTCAGTTACGCAGTTTTTCTGTATCCCTGACAACGTATATAAAGTGGGTCCCAGACAAACGCGAAATGTTGTGGCGGCCGCGTCAGTTGCAAATTTTAACAACAGGCCGCGTGTACTGCTTTGTAAAATGATACCAAATATGAAAATTGTAATAGAAATAGTTGAATTTAAATAATAATTTAAATTTAACCCATACTTCTCCATTCCTAAGAGTAATATGCGATGCTAATGATAATATAGGTAGAGATAAACTACTATAACCTCACACCACTCACCACCTCTAGTGTTTAAATAAACGGTTTTTTTTCTACCTTTTTTCTCATCATCTGAGAGGGCTAATGAATCATGTGAGTAATAAGACAACGTTACGGTTAGCCATATTGACTGACGTCCGATTGTGGCACAAACACCGCGCTAATGACACTTCAGGCCGCCACTGTGACCGCGGTGGTGTGTTTTTACAGCGGTTGGAGCCGCGGCCTGCGGTTAGCCGCAACCGCAGGTCGGTCCGTCTGGTAGCCACTTTATGCAAAATGTCAGTATGCTCTTCAGCGGTTTTGGGCATAAAAAATGATTAAGCAAACAACTCCGTGCTCCTAGGTTGTATACTTGAAACTGGTCTATCGACAGTCTAGACTCAAAATGTATTAGATGCTTAAGCTTAAAATTTGATCATGATTCGATAGACACGTGGCGCCATCTACTGTCATAAGGACGTTATTGTGATTTCCCTCGGGAACAGTACTTTTTTCGGGATTAAAAGTACCCTATGTTTGTCCCTGATCACCTGGCAACGTTTATGCTAAATTTCGGGATGATCGGTTTAGTGGCTTAGGCGTAAAGTGGTAGCAAACAAACAAACAAACTTACTTTCGCATTTATAATATTAGTTAGGATTAATCATCTTCAAAAAAAAAAAAACAAAAAAACAAAAAACAAAAAAGTATAAATAAGACTCACAGAGATGTGTTCCGTCCGACGGCTCGTGCGCAACTGAGCCGCTCTGTGGCTGTCGCCTGTATTTATAGACACTAACCACGTGCTCGGCGCACGTGTTTGAGTTTTTAGGTTAGGATTCTAACTTTGTAAATAAATGATTATTTTTACAATCTTTTGGATAATAAACTGATAATTAATTGAACCATACAATTATAATTAATTAATCATCTTCAAAAAAAAAAAACCAAAAAAAACAAAAAACAAAAAAAGTATAAATATGACTCACAGAGATGTGTTCCGTCCGACGGCTCGTGCGCAACTGAGCCGCTCTGTGGCTGTCGCCTGTATTTATAGACACTAACCACGTGCTCGGCGCACGTGTTTGAGTTTTTAGGTTAGGATTCTAACTTTGTAAATAAATGATTATTTTTACAATCTTTTGGAGTAAATAAACTGATAATTAATTGAACCATACAATTATAATTAATTAATCATCAATAATAATTAATTAACCCTCAAAATAAATAACATTAACATAATTTGTGTTTTTAAACAATTAATTCGTGATCATAATTGTAATCAACTCTTAATCTAATTATTCGTTGATGTAGCTGCATCTTATATAGTTGAGGTTCTTTAAATAATGCACTTGCGCCGATACACATGATTACCATAATTTTGTTTTGAGCTCTATCTAGTAACGAAGATTTTGTATAAGTTAGTAATTACAATATTTGTTAAGTTACATGTTAAGACATTTTGTATATTGGTATTGTATTGACTGCCTCGTGGGTCTAGTGGTCGCAAGCGCGACTGCTGTGCATGAGGTCTTGGGTTCGATTCCCAGGTCGGGCAAAGTGTTATTGGGTTTTTCCATCACGAATTTCTCAGTAGCAGCCTCGGAGTCTGGATTTGTGCCCGGTTGATGGCAATAGGCTCGCCCCCTATTACATGGGACTAACAAAACATAACTGGCGAAATGTGGGTGTACTAATGGGAACACCTCTGCCTAACCCTTCGGGGATTACAGGTGTGATGTTATGTGTTATGTTATGTATATTGGTACTGATGGTTAGTAATTAATATGGCATATTTAATTACTTTTTTAAATATTGTGGGTTGACTTTGTTTGGCAAATCTAAGTTCCATTAAAAGGTTTAGGCCTCATTTTCATCATCAGCACCCCCGAAAACCATGGACACGACACCTATGAAGCATATCTTGGAAAATTTTCCGGCCGCCATCTTGGATTTTCATTTAGACCTCATTTTCGTCATCAGCACCCCCGAAAACCATGGACACGACACCCATGAAGCATATCTTGGAAAATTTTCCGGCCGCCATCTTGGATTTTCATTTTGACCTCATTTTCGTCATCAGCACCCCCGAAAACCATGGACACGACACCCATGAAGCATATCTTGGAAATTTTTCCGGCCGCCATCTTGGATTTTCTTTTAGACCTCATTTTCGTCATCAGCACCCTCGAAAACCATGGACACGACACCCATGAAGCATATCTTGGAAAATTTTCCGGCCGCCATCTTGGATTTTCATTTTGACACCATTTTCGTCATCAGCACCCCCGAAAACCATGGACACGACACCCATGAAGCATATCTTGGAAAATTTTCCGGCCGCCATCTTGGATTTTCTTTTAGACTTCATTTTCGTCATCAGCACCCTCGAAAACCATGGACACGACACCCATGACGCATATTTTGTAAAAAAAGTAACGGAACCCTAATTCAAGAATTTTGCCCATTGTCCTTTATAAAAATATACTTCGCGCATATTTCGCGGAAGTATCTATCGCGCAAGTATAGGCGCGCATATGTCTATCGCGGAAGTGTCTTTCGCGCAAGTGGCCAGCGCGCAAAGGGAGTCGCGGAAGTGTCTTGGCGCGGAAATGTCCATTCGCGCAAGTGTCTGTTCGCGGAAAGGTCTAGGCGCGCAAACGTACATTCGCGCATGTGTCTTGGCGCGCAAAGGGACTCGCGCAAATGTCTGGCGCGGAAATGTCTTTTGCGCATATGTCCTGATACCGCTTTCTTTCAGAGAAAGTTTTTTTTTAATTGGACTAGGACTTCCATAGATTACCTCATACAGACAAACAAACTTTGCCTCTATATAATATTACTATAGATTGATATCAGGACAAATTTTAATTATTCGTTTTATAATATCATGCCTGTTACATCCTATTTTTCTACAGTTTATCTGCCTTACTTATAATCATTCTGTATTAAGTCCTTTCATAAATATTTTTATGCACATGCATAAAAATATTTACATCAAAAAAACAATCATTTCAATGCTGTTAAAACATAACAACGCCTCAATCAACTCAGTAAATTGCAGCCACAATTTCCATTTATTAAAAAACATAAATTCTACACTTGTCGATATAAAATCTATCGATATCGATACCAGCACTGTCCCATCCCTACTCAACCCGGCGACTGCAGGTGCAAGCTAGTCAGTCGACTCAATTAATTAGTCGACAGACCACTGAACACTTTACAAGTTTCACTTGTTCATTTGACGCTGATTTTTTTTACAGTGGCTTTTTTACTATGTTCGTTATTTACGGGTTAGTAAGCTTGCTTTTTAAATTGAAGTTTTATAATTAACTCAGCTTTGCCCATGACTACGTCCGCGTAAATGTCGGTTATCGCGGACGCAGACGAAGTCACCTCCTTCCTTTAGATTCAAACTTACCCCGTACTAAACTGCATCAAAATCGGCTTAGTGGTTCAGTTGTGGAAGCATAACAGACAGACGTTTTCGTTACAATGTCCCTTCCACTCCGTATACATAAAAAAAAACATCTTTTTGTGAAGTTTAATACCTAGATACTACGTAGAAATATTGCAGCTATCAAAAAATACACAAAATCCACAAAAAAAATCGCATTGAACACGACGAAATTGAATAATCATACAAATAAATGAAATGTTTTGATTTGATTTTTGTGATTTATTATTGTTGTTTCCTTTTTGTTCATGTGGTGTTTACCTAAAAGTAATTGTTGCACTATGTTAAGTTTAAAAGCACGTTTTATTATTGTTTATATGAGTGTAAACAGTTGTTGGTAGACCTAATAAATAAAATAAAAATAAATAAAATAAATAAATCAAAACCTGACACAGAACCCGACAATTTATCGTGCAAAAGAGACATCAGTAGCTCTTGCGCGACAAAAGAAAGAAAAAACGAAGAATACCTAGTTGTCTTGCAAACGACTCTATAGAAACTTTCTAGACGAGAACCAACGCAAATAACTTTGTCAACCTTATTAAATATTTACAAGCATGATGTGGGTTACAAACGCGCGGTTCAAGTTAATGCATGTGTGACGCGCACTTGTTTATGTTTCCACTAGAATTGCTAGGGTTAATGCTTTAGAATGAAACGTTAACGTTTGCGTATTGGTTACGGTAACGTAACATCGTTTGGAATCGTTTAGTACGGTCGACTCTGTTGGTCTCGTGTTCGCGAGCGCCACTGTTGAGTATGGGATCTTGGATTCGATTACCAGGTCGGGTAAAAAGTGTTACTGGGTGTTTATTTATTAAGTTATATGCACATGTAAAAAAATACACTGTACTAAGACGGACTTAATGCCTTAGGCATTTTCTACCTATCTACCCCAAGGTGATGCAGAAACAAAACATAATAAGTGCACAGATACAGAAAATTTTCAATAATTAAAATTCTATTGTAAAGCCGTTGATCCTGATCTCTCCCCAGTCGTGTCAGATTGCCGTCCCATCGGACTATGAGAGAGAAGAGGGAGTGCGCCTGTGTTTGCGCACACACTTGTGCACTATTATCTCCTGCGTACTTGCCTAGTCTCCAACCGAAATCGGTCTAGAGAATACTAATTATTAATTACTAGCAAATCGCCCCGGCTTCGCACGTGAATTAGATTTTCCATAAGAACCTTCTTCTGACAGAAAACAACACAACAAAAAAATAATCAGCTAAATCGGTCAAGCCGTTTTTGAGTTTTGCGCTTAGCAACACATTTAACGATTCATTTTTATTATATAGAAGATTATCGTATGGAAACCGCACACCGGCACACTCTTTTCACATCGTTTAATCCTAATGATTCAACAAATACAGTGGTTAACTAAATTAGTCGACAGTTTGTTGGCTCATTAATTAATGAGTTGACCGTCGAGTGGTGTTGCAGTTAGCTGATTGAATAGTGATGTGACTGTGTAACGAGTATCGGTTTTGGTATCGATTGTTTAGGGTTTTAGTCTGTGCGTTGGCTTTTAAGAGAAAATAAGTTATGTTTGTTTGTGTTCGTTATGTTTTGTTTTCTGAATTTTTTTTTTGTGTTTTTTTTCAAGTGTTATTTTCCGTCAGGAATTTCTCAGTAGCAGCCTCGGAGTCTGGATTTGTGCCTGGTTGATTAAACATAACTGGCAAAATGTGAGTGTACATCTCTGACTAACCCTTCGGGGACTGCAGGCGTCATGTTATGTTTATGTGTATTTTTTATAATATTCATAATTATATTCTTTGTTTGTTGAACTCTAAACTCTGAAAGTACCAGTAGTCCGATTATATTTTTTGTATATTTATGGTAGGCAGATTCATGTAGAATATAGTATCTAAGTATATGCTAAGACACAAGAAAACAGTAATAAACCAAAATAAAAAAATGAAAATTAACACAGGTAAAAAACGGTCCGAACGAAGTCGAGGGCAGTAGCTTGCTTAGAATAACCAAGAAGAGACTAATGTGACCTGTAGACTTACTCTTGAACAAAATCGAGAATGAGATTGGAATCGACTGCATGTTTGACTACAGCGATAGACATGCGGTTACCATACAAATGAAAACGTAAATTACCAAATTTTAAAATATTAAATAACTCGTTAATTCTATAAATAAATGTCATCTTATATTTATTGGAATAGAAACTGGATCGGATGTACATGTAATGTCGATTCCAAACTCATTCTCGATTTTGTTCAAGAGTAAGCCTACTGTTTTACTGTAACTTAAAATCACACACTACATATACTTACAAAGCACTAACCCTTAAAATCACAATAATAACTTAATTTTCCAATACATTATTGTAATTGAATGATTTAGTTAACTTACTTACTGCGTCTTCGATACGATAATATTGCAAAGTGGATATTAATTTAATTTGTATGTCAATTATAACATTTTGGGGGTAGAAACAATATTTTACACATGAAAAGGTTACTTGCATAACAGTGTATAAACGTTTGAAAATAGAATATTTGTTGAAATTTAACGCAGTTATTTGTTTTGTAAATATCTGATTGCAATCCTATTAACTTTTAAGAACAGTCGCAATCTAATCTCAGTGTCAATCTGTCAAAAATACCTCTAATTTACCTTTTTTGACAATGCTTGTTGCTGAGCTGAGATTGCGACTACATGTTACGGTTTAAGACATTTATTTCTCAAAAGATTACATTAATCACTTACTGAGAAATTACAATTATATTAACAAATTAACCGATTAGCGTTTCAGTAGGGTAGATGTTAAAATTTTTGAAGAGATTTGTGAGTGCACGCATTTACTGCATGTTGAACATTTTTAATTAGTAGGATCATTGGCCTACCGATATTTTTAGTTTACTTATATTTAAGTTTTTTAATTAAATAACAGCTTGTTTTTGTTCCGCTTTTGTGTTCAATTTTTCTTTTATGTTCTGTACGTCAGTTTCGCGTAACTTAATATTTATTATTTATTTTCTTTATTTTCTTTCTATTGTAAATATTATCATTGATTTTGGTTTTAAGGAAACCATGTTATGTTTTTATGTAACTTTGAAACCGTCATTCGTAGGAGTGCTCGAAGCAAAACTAATGGAAAGTGGTAGTTATATTTACGCACGAAAGCGTTTTTTTAACTCTCCGTTTTTGGTCGTTGGACTTTCAAAACACGACTTTGATACTGCATTGAAAATAGCACAGTCTGATCCTACAGCGCTTTTTTAACGCGTGCTGCGCAAATACTGTCTTTTGCTTGCAAAACTGTCATTTATTAAACTAAAATAATTATCAAAAAGTGTTGACTAGATAAAAACTTTAGAAACCTTAACAGACTTTGAAACCTTGACAGATTTAGAAACAACCAAACATAACAATAAATAGCAGTTAAAATTATAATTCAGTACTAATTTCCAAAGCTAATTTAACTCAACAGTTTTGCCAGTAACATGGTAATATTGAAATTCTACAAGAGTCACGGAGTTTACTTAGTTATCTAAAATCTTAATTGGTTTATTTAAGACCTAGGTACGCTAAGTTACCTGCAAAGACAAATAGATAATTTATTCAATCTTTGTCGTAGTACTGTAATAATAAACAATGCTAAACCATTTTCGAAATACTATTAAATAATACAATTTATTGTCCGTCGAAAATAGTTTGGTTTGGTTAATAGGTCAGGTGCGCAGTACCTACTCGTAACCGGCGTGCTTCTATGACGAGATGTATGAACGTAGATGAGGCGAAAGGAGTATGTAAGGATCGTAGCAGGTGGCGTCCTGTAGTTTCTGCCTACCCCCATGGGATTAAGGCGTGAGTTTATGTATGTATGAAAATAGTTTGTGACTATGCCAGGGGTTACCAAAGATTCTGTCTTCCAAAAATATTATTATTTTCGCGACGCCTTTCATAAAGAAGATATTTTTGTAAAGCACTAACAGACATTAAGATTACTTTATCTAACAAAACCTCACGCTTGTAGTCCCAGAAGGGTTAGGGTTAGTAGGTACACCTACCTTTTGCCACTTATGTTTAAGTCCTATGTAATAAGGAGCGAGCCTATTGCCATCAACCGGACACAAATCCAGACTCCAAGGCTGTTACTGAGAAATTCCTGATGGAAAAACAAAATAACACTGCCCGACCTGGGAATCGAACCCAAGACCTCATGCTCAACAGTAAATAACTATGATGTTTTAAAAACTCATAAAAATCTCGACAAATGAATAACCTCTTTCCTTTTTTTTTAATTCGATTCCAAATAGTTAGGAACTTCCATAAAACATTTTTTCATTATCATTTCATTTCATTTTCATATCATTCCATTCCATACAACACTTCCATTAAAAAACATACGTTCACAAAAAAAAAAACAAACCACTTCGCTTTGCAAACCTTTTACAGAAAAAAGCACACAAAAATGTAGGTATCAACCTAATCCATTTATTTGTTACGTTCAAACCAGAATGAAAATTCCCTTAGTCAGTTCAACTCGATATTATAAATTCTGCAACATTGTAATGTCAGGTCTTAGTATCAATAAAATGCTGGTATTACAAAGTCGATATCGATAAAATTGGTACCAATCTTAGCATTCCATACTGATTTGTTGTAAAATCTCTTTTTATTGGATTGTAAACTTAGAATGTTCTGTACCTATTTTATACAGTCGTGTGACAAAGATTGTATTTAATGTCATATTTAATTTAATCTTGAATTTGTATTTTTAACTAGTCCATGCCCGCGACTACGTTCGCGTAAATGTCGATTATCAAGGGTTCTCTTTATCAAATAAAAGTACTCCTTATAACAGCTATCTATAAGTGGAAGGTCTATCAAAATTGGTCCAGCGTTTTCAGAGATTAGCTGGAACGAACCGACAGACACACAGCATTTTCAAAAACAAAAAAAAAACTATGCAATTATCTGGTATTGTGTAAAAAAATGTTATTTATTGACGTTACAAATAGACACATTAAAAATTAATGACTGTTTTGCCTCACGTTTCTTCTATTATTACAAAATGATTGTTTTTGACGTTTATTTGGAAAATCCAACCACAGCTACGAAAATAGACTCTTAATAATATATTCCACATCATACATTATCATTAGGGCCTAAATCGGCTTACATCTGACTAATTAGACAACGAGTCATTAATTATTAACATGATAAGAAGACAAAATAGACAATCATAAAAACAACAAATACCTACTTATTTATAAAAAGTTCGAGTTACTTATTAATGGATACCACTTACTTGGTATTATCGATATAATTAGCACATCACTAATCACAAATTGACGATGATTGACGCCATAACGTTACGTCACCGTAATAGGTAGCGGATTATGGGAAACGTAAACAATTGCGTTTTTTATTGTACTTAATCGTTAGTGTTGCCAGCGGTTGAAGAGAAAATTTATTTAAGTAGTAGAAATAAAATACACTTATAATAGTATAACATCACGCCTGTAAACCGCGAAGGGTTAGGCAGAGGTGTACCCATTAGTACACCCACATTTCGCCAGTTATGTTTTTAGTCCCATGTAATAGGGGGCGAGTATATAGTACCTATGGGTGATTAAGAAAGAGAGATGAATGTATTGCTGTTAGAGCAAGATTGGTATCCCGAAATGAAGAATCGGGGCCGCGGTAGATCACGAAGATGGCGGGACCACTTGGATGGCTTCCTTAAAAATTGGAAAGACGAAGGAATGGAGGCAGGCTTTTACCCAACAGTGGACTAGTATGAGCTGATTATAATAAAAGTAGTATTATGAAAGTCTGTATTCGCCAATCCGCTTTGAACAAGCGTGGTGATCAATGCTTGTGTCTTTTCTTTATGTGAAAAGGCCTTTGACATGTAGTGGGATAATAATAGGTTGGTATTTATTTTTTAAGCTTGAGAAGAAGAGGGAGAGAATGTGAAGAAGCGAGAGGGAATCGTACCCGCGATACCGATACGCGACCGACAAGACATCATTAAAATCTCACAGAATTATTGAAGCATAACGGTGACCCATCCAAACCTCACCTTAGCCATTAAAAGCCTTTTAACAAAACTACAAACCTCTTTTCTAACGCTTCACTAATTACACTGCAATTCAATATTATGAACCCCAGCGCTAAGTTCTCGAGTAAACAATAATTCCTATCTGTATGGAAATCTAATACGAACCGTATAACGAGAAACTCGCCATCAGAAATTTATGAAGGAAGTAAATTTTGTCCGCGACTTTGTCTGCTTAAATGTCGGTTATAGCGGACGTAGACGAAGTCGCGGAATAAAAAGTAGCCAGTAAGTAGTAGTAGTAGGTAGTAGTAGTAGGAGTAGTTTCTTTCTTGGGATTCAAACTTACCCCGTACCAAATAACTTTAAAAATTTGTTTAGTGGTTTCGATGTAATAGCGTAATAGACAGATAGACAGAGTTGCTTTCGCTAAAAAAGTTAAAAATGTTTTGTTTTGTTTATTTGAATAAAAACCAAGATTGCATACACCGAGGCTGCTATTGATCAATTCTTGATAGAAAAACCCAATAAAACTGTCCGACCTGGGAATCGAATCGCAGACCCTATGATCAGCACTAGACCGAAGAGACAGTAATTTACAATTATAATTAAACTAAAACTAGTTTCTAATTGTTACACAAATAAATACATCACCAAATTTATAAATTAACCTGGCAACACCGGTCGCGTGACATAAACTATTGAATGCTCGGGTAAACAACAGCATTAAATACCATGTTTAGCATTGGCAATACCACGATTAATTATGGGAAAATTATCTCTTTGAACATAGAAATTATAATTGAGTCGTAAACGTGTCTGAGTGAATCTGATAGGGTTATAAAACAGTTGATTGATAGATTTTCTTCTTTATTTCTGTAAGTTATGGAGTTGGCAGACTGCCCGCTTTGTTCAAAGATTTTACACATACATACATAAACTCACGCCTTTTTCCCATGGGTAGGCAGAAACTACAGAATGCACACCTACCAATGCTACGATCCTTACATACTCATTTCGCCTCATCTACGTTCTTACATCTCGTCATACAAGCACGCCGGTTACGAGTACCCCGCACCTGACCTTTCTGAAGGACCTCACCAATAAGGTCAGTGTAGGTCAAGAATTTGTTTTTCAATTATGCCATTTGAAAGACAGCGACTGTGCTTCTCGTAAGCAATGTCAGGTAGCAGAAATATATATATGTGTAAGGGCTCTGAATTTTCTCGGATTAACTAGTTTACAAGAAAGTTTTTTTCTTTCCAGAAACAAATAAAATTGCCTCGTTGCTATTGGTCGCTGTGTGCTGACCTGTTGAGCATGGGTTCGATTTCCAGGTCGGGCAAAGTGTTATTGGATTTTCCAACGCGATTTTTCAGTAGCTGCCTCGGAGTCTGGATTTGTGCCTTGTGATGGCTATAGGCTCGCCCCTTATTACATGGGACATAAACATAACTGTCGATGTGGGTACACTAATAACCCATTAGTGCCTCTGCCTAACCCTTCGGAGATTACAGGCGCGATGTTTTGTATGTTTATTTAAATAAAACTATTTTTTCTTGTCTGTCTCTTTGTCTATTTATTCCGGCTAATCTTCGAAAAGGCTGGATTGATTTGAATGGGACTTTCACTGACAGATAGCCAATGTTAGAATGAGTATCTTAGGCTTAGCCTTTAATTTTTTAAAAGGGTTCCACACGAAACAAATAAAACCCGTGATAATCGATATCCACACGAATTAAGTCGTAGGTTATAAATAAAAACCCCAAAAAATTTAGACCGTTAGGCTCAATCACCATTTTAAAATAAATTCCTATGATTTTCAACATTCGTTATTCATTTCAATTAGGTTTACCCCGAATTTCAATTTGCATTTTTGGGGCTGGTAACATTTAAATGGGGGATAAATCTAAATGTATTTCTATGTTGATTTAATTTTAATGTGTGGTAAAGTACTTTTATCCGTTTGGGTTCACACTAAGTTGATACGTTTAACGTGGGATTATAAATGGTTAAAGAAGAGGTAATACTAGTAACTAACCCGGATAGAGCTGGAAAAAGGATGGGTTTTTACCTATCTATACTAATTTAATTCAGCTTAAGAGTTTTGTTTAAACGCGTTGATCTCTAAATGTATCAGATGGATTAGAAAAAAATATTTAAATATGATAGTCACGAAAATGAAGCAATAACTCAACTCGACGGACGAAAGAAGAAGGTTTCCTCAAGAATCTGATACATATTTTTGTAATACAAATCCGATTTATGATTCTGTCATGATGACCCAGTGGTTAATGCGCTCCTGCCTCCCATGCATGAAGTTGTGGGTTCGATACCGGGATAATACTAATGTGACAATTTCCTTACGATAGCAAAAAATACTTATATATTTAAAAAACCAACGGCAGCGGCCCCCTTGGACCGATTTTCATCAAACAAATTTAAGAACACTCCTGACTAATTCACCTTTTAAACAAAAAAACTAAATCAAAATCGTTTCATCTATTCCGGAGATACGATGCCACAGATAGACACACCCTTATACAGACACATCAAACTTATATCACCCCGCGTCGGGGGTTAAAAGAAAGGAAATACCACATTTATTTGACACAATTTCCATATGACTATTTGTCTATCACTAGACAAAAAACTACCCGCCTTGTTGTCTAAATAAAGGCCGCACCCAAAACCGGACACAACACAAACCGAAACATTTCACGTTTCCACAAAACTGTAAACACGAAACGAAATCCATAAAATTAATTAGTCTACAGCACTCGAAAAAACGTAAAAAACATCGACAAAAAAATTTTACCGTGTCCCACCACTAATCGCTCCGGAGTCCGTTTTTAATTGATACTGGAGCACTTTTTGTTCGTATAGTGATGTCACAGTAGTAAGGAAGTTGTCAATTATCGATAGCGCTTGCCTGCTCACCGGTTTTATACGGACAGATATTTCCGTGTGCTAAATGGTTTTTGAGATATGCTCTGTTGTTGTAGGTGATGAAATGGATTTGTTAAATGTATTGGAAGAGGTTTTTAGACTGGTATTTTTGCATTTTTAATGTTGATTTGATTTTGATTGAGTTGCTCGTGGTCTAGTGGTCGCAAGCGCGACTGCTGTGCATGAGGTCTTGGGTTCGATTCCCAGGTCGGGCAAAGTGTTATTGGGTTTTTCCATCAGGAATTTCTCAATAGCAGCCTCGGAGTTTGGATTTGTGCCTGGTTGATGGCAATAGGCTCGCCCCCTATTACATGGGACTAAAAACATAACTGGCGAAATGTGGGTGTACTAATGGGTACAGCTCTGCCTAACCCTTCGGGGATTAGGTACAGGCGTGATGTTATGTTGTTGCTCGTGGCCAAGAAATAATCTAGGGCTTGATAAATCTTTCTATTATTTAAATGATGTGTTTTGTACTCTTGTGTTTCTAAAAGTTGTTATTATTAACATAGTTTATAAGTTTTTGTATGTAATACTAACACGGGCCATCGATGCCTGTAATTAAAAGATTATTGTTTTTTTTTTATAAAAGCCGCACGGGTCGATTCATTTAGTTAAGCTACGCTTGC
Source organism: Hoplodrina ambigua (assembly GCA_949774945.1). Lineage (NCBI taxonomy): Eukaryota > Metazoa > Arthropoda > Insecta > Lepidoptera > Noctuidae > Hoplodrina > Hoplodrina ambigua. The sequence goes on from OX458988.1 coordinate 10,090,992, forward strand.
AGGGATTGGTCGATGAATGGATACCATCTTTACACGCCGTGACACCTCCGTGCCTCGGAAAGCACGCTAAGCCGTTGGTCCCGGCTGTCATATGTGAATCTTTGACAGTCGTTACGGGTCGACAGAAGACTGAAAGTCTGACAAGTCTTACCAAGGCCTATAATATTATATATTTACTGTTATGTGGAAGTCAGATAGACAGTTGCTTCATGTAAAATACTGTTATTCAGCTGCATTCGGTTAGACTGGAAGCCGATCCCAACATAGTCGGGAAAATGAGGGAGTGAGGCAGTAGGCGGAAAGACAGACAGGTATGACAGTTTTTAGTAACTCTGTCCCTCTCGCACGTTATATGACCGCAAGTACTGAAATTCTTGGTTTATAAATCCGAAACCAGCGCTGTGATTTTCATGCCTTCGTACACGAGCCTTGGCATTATGCTGAGCGTCAGCCGTTTGGCGCGGTAGGGCGCATATTTCTTAAGTAATTGTTTTTATTTTTTTAGACTTAATACCAACTTGCTTTTATGTACATTTTTTTTATGTTATGTACGTCATTTTCGCGTGAATAAACAGTTTTTCTTTCTTTCTTTCTTATATGACCGCAAGTACGAAAGTCTTGGTTTAAAAGAAGCTTTTGTTAAAAATGAGTCTCACTATGAAACTTTATACTACGTGTTACTCATAAATAAAGTACGTAATACATCATACATACATTTTTAAGTTGGTGTTAAGTATGGAAGTTTTAAGTGCTATGATAAAAGATTGTGGGCAGAGAGCCAGCTAAAGATTATCGCTTCTTACTTAATCGCTTAGCTAAGTAACTTGGTGCCAAACAGACGCTGTATGATCTTGCAGATTGTGGATGTATTAAAGACTTTTAGCATTGTATTTTGGCACTAGCGACACGCTCCGGTTTTGCACGCATAAATATTACTTTTGACAATTTCATTGAGATGAGATTGCGACTGGATTTTTATGTTTTTAATTATAAGAATTGTCCTTCTGATATCTTTGTTTCGAATCTCAGGTCTTTTAAATAAGTATCTACTATGTTTTCAAAACATATTGTGAGTGTTTCGGGACTTAAAATGAATAAATAAAGCCCTATGCCCTGCAATCAATCTGCCTAGCCTTTTCCCAACTATGTTGGAGTCGGCTTCCAGTCTAAATGCAGCTGAATACCGGTATTTTACATGGAGCGACTGCCTATCTGACCTCCACAACCCAGTAACTGGGTAATACGATACACGTTGGTAAGACTGTTGTCGGACCTTCGGGTTTAAAGATCCACGTATGACAGCCGGGACGAACGGCTTAACGTGCTTTTAGAAGCACGGAGGAGTCTAGATGTATAAAGATGGACACCCATCCACGGAGAAACCCCGGCAAGCGTTGCTTAACTTGTTTCTACTTAGCTAGGAGCTTCTCAGGCCTTTGCCCTGTAGTGGAACTATAATAGGCTGGTTGGTTAATAGTAACAGTAGGTAACCTATATTCCTGTTTATCCCATTACCTAAAAAGTTGTTATAATCATATCCAATTTACAATCCCAAATACTTAACATTAGAAGATCATTTACATGATAACTTATTGTTACCACATTGCCCGCAAAATGTAACAGTAATTGGCTAATATCAGCATTAACCACAATTTCAGATTATGTCTGTATTTGTTACTAATAAGCAATATCAATTTATGCGTTGCAATTTGGATTTAAGCGTCATTCTGTATTAATGTGAAAATTATCGCTTGATACTGAATTTTGGTTCAAAACCGTAATTTACCGCCACAAATAAGAGATTGCCCATTGATAAATTTAGGAAAATAATATTTGCTTACCTGTTAGACAAATGTTTCTACTCAGTTACTGATTATTTTAACTATGTATAAATCTGACTGCCTCGTTGGTCTAGTGGTCGCAAGCGCGACTGCTGTGCATGAGGTCTTGGGTTCGATTCCCAGGTCGGGCAAAGTGCTATTGGGTTTTTTCCATCAGGAATTTCTCAGTAGCAGCCTCGGAGTCTGGATTTGTGCTCGGTTGATGGCAATAGGCTCGCCCCTATTACATGGGACTAAAAACATAACTGGCGAAATGTGGGTGTACTAATGGGTACACCTCTGCCTAACTCTTCGGGGATTATAGGCGTGATGTTATGTGATGTTATGTATAAATCTTGAAATTTTATCACCTCACAAAAATTTTGACTTTTTATTTTATTTCATTGTAAAGCATGTTGATTGTATTAACACATGTTTTATTTATTTTGTGACATTTCTTTAAAAATATTGTTGATGTTTAATTTTTTGGTAGTTAAATACTAACGACGTTTTTGTCAATACAATTTTATATTTCTACACCGGCAACGGTAGTATAGGTATGTGGAGCTAAATATATATTTTTTTTTAATTTTGAGATCTCAATGTACCCTGTACTCAGAAATAAATAAATAAAAAATAAATTTTATGAAGTCAAGTCACTGTGTATCTACAACAATTAATTTAGCTTTCATTTCAAATCTATGAAGCACTTTGTATTGTAGTACATTACATGACTTTTTAGGTAGGTACATCGTCGTCGAATAAATGTACCTACCTGCTACTTATTGTTAGCCATATAATATAATTATATTTTTTTAACATAACATAACATCACGCCTGTAATCCCCGGAGGGCTAGGCAGAGGTCTACCCATTAGTACACTCATATTTTGCCAGTTATGTGTAAGTCCCATGTTATAGAGAGTGTGCCTATTGCCATCACCTGGGCACCAATCCAGACTCCGAGGCTGCTACTGAGAAATATCCTGTCTGTGCTTAATATTGTTGACATTTTTTTAAAATAAATAAATGGTTTCGGAGCTGGCACCAAAAATAGATCATTAAATTAAAAAAAAAAATGGTAGGTAAACGATATTTTGATTGAAGATTTATTGATAAGACAAATAAAAGACTAAAATACAAACCGAAATTAGCGCAGCGCTTCTTACCCGTTGGAGTGAGCGAGAGAGAGATAACTTAAATATGTATTCACCGTCAAGTAAAAACAAAGCATTGGCTCCCAGGCTATCTCTACATAGTACAAAACAAAGTTGCTTGCCGTCGTCTGTACGTTTAGATCTTTTAAAATACGCAACGGATTTTAATGCGGTTTTCATCAATAGATAGTCTGATTGAAGAGGAAGGTTTTATCTACATTGTAACAGGCGAAGCCGGGGCGAGTCGCTTGTAATAATACCTATAAATGTAAAAGTAACTCTGTCTGTTTGTTTATTACGCTTTCACGACTAAACTACTAAACCAACTTTAATGAAATTCAGCACGGGGTGAGTTTGAACCCCAAGAATGGAAATAGGCTACCTATTATTAGTCTACTTAAATAGGTTACTTAGTAGTAGACGAAATCACGAACAAAAGCTAGTATTTTAATAAACATTCACAGTTCAGATTAAAAAGGAAGGTTTATACGTATAGTTAGTATCTACATCGCACCCGTGCGAAGCCGGGGCGAGTCGCTAGTAAAGTAAACAGTTTTGTCCGGCTGTTCTGATCACAAATCATGGATTTGCAGATTGATAAATAATTTATCCTGTTTTGAGTAATAATCATAATCTCTTATGTACAGGGATTTAATAGTTTTGGATTTGAAAATGTTATTCCGATAACTAGTTTATGCCTCCGACTTCGTTCTTGTAAATGTAGTTTATAATAACGCGCGATACTTATCATCCAGCCACTGCTAATCGTTTCATCAACTTAAAGGAAAGTCGTATTACAAAAAGATTAAATCGTACCAATTCGGTTCACCCGTTTAAGAGCTACGGTACCACAGACAGACACACAAAGCGGTCGAACTTTTAACACCCATTCGCCACTTATGTTTAAGTCCCATGTAATAGGGGGCGAGCCTATTGCCATCAACCGGGCACAAATTCGAACTCCGAGGCTGCTACTGAGAAATTCCTGATGGAAAAACCCAATAACATTTTTCCCGACCAGGGAATCGAATGCTTAGCAGTCGCGTTTCCCGACCAACGAGGCAGGCAAACTTATAACACCCCTCTTTTTGCGTCGAGGGTTAAAAATCCACTCACATCGAATACTATTACGTCTGCGCACTCGCAATAGACCAATAAATCAGTATCATTAATCCTACTTACAATTCTCCACATTTCCTCATTGTACCATAGATATTAATTACTTGGAGACAACTCGCCACTAGGACTGCACAGCACATTTAGACTGCACATTTACTACCCTTTATAACGAAGAGAAAAAAAGGTATAGCTCTTTATTCGAGTTCAGGGCAACCAAAGGGCCCTTACTGTTGTTCTAAAATTGAATACATCATTCCTATTGGCCGTGGTTTCGAATAGGAGGCATTTCTATTGGTGGGTTTTATAATCTGAGAGATGTAATTTCTATTGAGTTGGCTTTTTTTTGTCTGTTTTTTTTTTAATTAATGTGGACAGGACTTTCCTGTCATATATTATACGATTGTGTAAAGGCAGTGATTTTATTATACTTATATTGTTAAAAGAAATGTTAATGATGAGATGGTTCTTTATATTAATTGACAATTATCGGAGCTTTTCATTTTAATATTTAAATATTTTTTTCTTTTAATGTAACGTTGTTGTTGGTTGTTACAGTTAAAATTAGAATATTTAAACGGTACCTGACCGATACTTTTTAAATTTTTTGTCTGTTTATTTCATCTAATCTCGACCGACTTTCACGTGCAGATCGCAGATGTTATAAGAAGTAATTTAAGCTTCTTTTATTTTTGAGTCTCAGTAATTTTCACACAAAATCGCCAAGTGACTTTCGATCGAGACACACAAACCAATAGTAACACAGTGTCGTGCCGGGGAGGCGTTTTTCACGGCGATTTCAATTAGTAGAGGTAGGAAGTAGTGAATGCACTTGTTCCCGCTAAGCTAGTAGGTACTATCTATAAACTACGGGGGCTCGGTCTTACTTACCTTTGCCAGTAAAGGGATAGTAGAACTTCTGCATTTTTAACGGCATTAACGATTGCTTTGTCTCTTAAATTGAATTTTCACTATTTTGGCGTTGGTTTGACTGCCTCGTTGGTCTAGTATTCGCGGACTGCGACTGCTGAGCATGAAGTCTTGGGTTCGATTACCAGGTCTATTTCTCAGTAGCAGCCTCGGAGTCTGGATTTGTGCCCGGTTGATAGCAATACCAGCCTATTGCTGCCGGGCACAAATCCAGACTATTACGTGGCACTTAAACATAACTGGCGATTAGACCATTAAATCATATCAGCCGAACGATGTCCACTGCTGGACATACGCCTCCCCTAATGATAGAGGAAAATTTAAAAAATCCGTTCTTAACGGATGTCTACTAACTATAAACTACCTCCCTATTTTCATCTTTATACGGTTTTAGATATTTCGTGATGATTTAGTGAGTGATCATTCGCTTTATTATATTTAGAAATAGATAGACACGTTAAAAAGAAGAGTATTCAATGTGAAGTAACCGTGACGTCAGAGACAACAGTACGTGTATAAAAAGCTTTTCTTTCTTTCTTTATTTTCTTTCTTAGTAGTTACAAACTAACAACCAATCATAAAAGCTTATATAAAATGTCGAATAGATTTTCTAATCAGAAGCTTGACCAGGCTTTCAAATACCGGAGATTACCTTCACAGATGAATAGATCTGAACGATTATTATTTACCTAAGAACTCAAATGATCTTCAGTAATCTATATTACATAACATCACGCCTGTAATCCCCGAAGGGTTTGGCAGAGGTGTAGGTAACCATTCCTACACTCACATTTCGCCAGTTATGTTTAAGTCCCATGTAATAGAAGGCGAACCTATTGTTTTCAACCGGGCACAAATCCAGACTCCGAAGCTGCTACTGAGAAATTTCTGATGAAAAACTCAATATCACTTTGCCCGACCTGAGAATCAAACTCAAGACCTCATGCTCAGCAGTCACACTTTACGACCACTAGAACAACCAGATATTGTGAGGAAACCTGGACTTATAATTTATAAGAATTTGCCTTGAGCAAGGGTGATGTCAATGCTCGTGCCTTCTCTGTATAAGAACAGGCTTTTGCCTTGCATGTTGGGGTCGGCTTCCAGTTTAACCGGATGCAGCTGAATACCAGTACATTACATGGAGCGACTGCCTATCTAACCTCCACAACCCAGTAACTGGGTAATACGATACCCTTTGGTCAGACTGGTTGTCAGACTTTCAAGCTTCTGACGCAACGCCCGTAACGACTGTTAAAGATCCACAATTGACAGCCGGAACCAACAGTTTAACGTGCTTTCCAAGGCACGGAACGATGTCAGTGAGGCTGGTATTATCATGTATTAATTTGTGAACCAAAATGAAAACAACAAATCAGGTTGTCATCAGATTTTTCAAGGGGCCGTAAGCAGGGGTAATTTACCTCAGGGAAAGCTCAATGCGCCCATCTATACGAGCCTAACCGAGTGGCCAGCTTGTGCCAAATAACAGACCCGATTAAGGAGATACTTAATTACGTCCAGGCCGTAATAAATCGTACTTATCCCACAACGGGAGTGAGGCGTGAATACAACCTCAAACGACGTGGATGTACGAACAGTTAATACATTACTGGTTGACGGAAAGCCTGGTTGCTGAAGTCATGGACCTGGGTAAGTACAGTCTACAAAAGAGATAGGTATGTAGGGTCTTTAGATTTAGTTGAAGTTTTCTTAGAAACCGATGGATGTCTTCGATTGAAACTTAATTAATGAACTGTTTGTTATCTACTTTTAAAATTAAATTACAATTGAAAACCCTGCATACCTATCTCTTTTGTTGACTGTACATGCTACGCGATCTCAGTCTATTATTTGATCACTAGTCTTGCCCGCGTTTTCGTCTAAGTGAATTCAATTACAAATAAATCTTACTGATCCCATATTTTATTAGAAATGTAGCTTTCTATGAATGTAAGAATTTTTACAATCGGATCAGTAGTTCTGGAGATTAGAGTGTTCAAACAAAGAAGCAAACAAACAAACTCTTCAGTTTTATAATATTATTATACTTAGATAAGTCGGGCGCCTACCGCCATCTCTTATAGCAATAATATTTTAATATTACTTTGTAATTTCTGTTGTTGCATTTTCAACTCTCGGCGTTGATCCGAGCGTTGAAAATTTAACAGGGCGGAAGGCAAAGTAATATTAAAATAATATTGTTTTAAGAGGTTGTGACAGGCACCCAGGTTTTCTCAAAAAAAAATCTCTACGCCAAGTGACCAATGTTAGCGAGCGATGTCCAATATAAACTCTGAAAGTACATAATGAATTTGAAAAAGCCACATTTTTCTTTCATTTGCCAGGTAACAAACACACAACCTCGTTCATGCAAAGCTCACATATCAATTCGTAACTCAACCAAACTGTTGCCCAATGAAATAGATAGATTTTCAGCATTTTCACACAACAACGTTATTTCATTTCGAATATTACTTTTCTGACTGTACACGTTAGATTTTATTGTAGTCCAGTTTATTCACTATTTTTACACGACTGCCCTAAAAAAGGTGTGTTATGTGTTCAGAGTGAATGTATGTATGTATGTGAGTTTCTTTATTCCGCCATAACTTTTAAACGCCTGAACCGATTCAGATGTATGGGGTATCGTTACAATCCTTGCATCGTTCCGAGTAACATAGGCTAGTAAAAAAATTAGATCAGGATAAAAAGCGTAGGAGTTCAAACCAAAAAACCCATTGAATTTCGAACTATTTTTTTTGTTATTTTGACATCATTGTTTTTAAAAGTCATTATGTTGTCTCCATGACAACAGAACTATTACATTGAGATAAGATTGTGGATTTCAACACCCGCGAAAGTGACGTACATCATAATGTTAGACACGACTGCCCCAAAAAAAAGAGTGCAGTTATTGCAGTCGAGTTTTTTAATTTCTTTATTATAGTAGCTTGTTCTCTTGTCTATAACTAGTATTATAAACTTTGTATTAACGTTTGGAACACTGGGAGAGTTTTTGGATCGTTCGACAATCACGGAAGAAATTTTGAAATACTTTTTCTACCCACAGAACAGAGAAGGTTTATGCTTTTAGACGGAAAGGTTGTTTGGTTGTTTGTGTGTTTGTTTTTGCAAACGAATGTTCCCATTTCTAGACGGTTTGACCGATTTACGTACGGTTTTCTGTAAAGAGTTTGTCAGTTATCGGCGATGGTTCTCAGATAGATGTACTGGTGTTACTGAATCACGAATTTTAAATGTACAACTTGTACCTTAAATCGTTTTTTTTGTAGATAAACATTGTAGGTACGGTGGTGCGGAACCCTTCGTTTGAGAGTCCGACTCACACTCGGTTTTTTTTTTTGGGTAAATAAAAAGCAACACTCTCCGAGGTCAAATAAAATGAAACTTTATGTTAATGAAAAAATTTATATTATGAAAGTTTTAAATAAGCTTCGAATAAGTTTATCGTAATTATTTTTCTTCTATTATTTTTATTTTAACGAGAATTAACAGCTGGCATAATAGATTTTAATTAGTTTTAGAACTGCTACAAACCTAACCTCACCTAAACTTTATTTTATGACTACGAAAGGAATGCTCTTATTTTTCATATTATAAAGAATATCTTTTTAAAACCATGAGGTTTATAGAACCCTAAAATATAAAAACAAAACATAGCAAAACTCAAAATGGCTGCCATAATAAAGTTGATAGTGTTGCTATTACCCGGGTACGGTAGTCGGGGAATGTGGATAATTTGTCAAACTGACCCGCGACGCCACGGGAACAATGGCCATGAGGAAAAATGACGTTTTCAAAAGTTTCTCCTATCATGATGACTGTATGAATTTGATGGTAACAGATATATTAAGAAGGAATATAGGAATTTGGAAAATACGTAGTTTTCCATAACATTACGCCTGTAATCTCCGAAGTGTTAGGCAGAGGTGTACCCATTAGTACTTTTATTGTTAATTATTCCTAATTTTATTGTTTTTTTTTTACATTTTGCTGTGCCCTACGGGGTCCATAATTGTGCCTAGCTCTAAGCCATAATTTTAAGACCTCATTAATATTGTGGTATGCAAATAAATAATATGAATATGAATACACCCACATTTCGCACAATTATTTTTAAGTCCCATGTAATAGGGGGCGAGCCTATTGCCATCACCGGTTGCAAATCCAGATTCCGAGGCTGCTACTGGGAAATACCAGAAGTTAGTTCCTGTGACTCCACTTTTCTTATGACCTTCTGGTAGGTCCAGAAATGTCACCAAAATCTCTGTCACAAAAGGTCATGACTCCGAGCCGATCATTTATTTATAACCTTCCCTAATGATTACAATTTTAGCCATCAAATGTACCCGTCACACACGTCCCGGCGTCCACTTCCCGATATTTCATTAACGTGCTCGAAGAGACCTACGCCTCATATCCGTCGCTTTAATGACCAGTTCGCGTCTGGATTACTGCAGTTATAACCAGTTTATGCCAGTTTGTACCAGATCGAACTAGATTTGATGGTGGAGTGTGGATTTGTAGTGTTTCGTTTTTTTTTGTCTACTTTTTGTTTTAGTTGTAGCTAAGTGATTATGTTCCAACAATCAGTTATCAAACTCAAATACCTATTGTAAAAAGTCATATACAGGGATACTTTTCATTCATCATGAAATTATTTTTATATGTGAAACATTATAATCAAATAATAACACAAACAAAAAAAAAATATTCAAAATAAAATATCTCTAAAAAATCAGAATGTAAAGACACGCAGCAAGAGGAGCGTAGTGCGTGCTGTTTGTGAGCGTTCCCGAATTTTGAGGCTTGAGCACGTGTGCAATCAAGTTCAACAACCTATTGTTGAACTGTATTTATTCCACACGTTGTAATTTTAATAGCGGGCAATGGTGAAAATCATGTAATTTTCTTTTGATTGCCTAAATTGACAAGATTATCGATTCCAAGTCATTTCTGAAAATGTTTGATGACGGTTGCAAAATAACCCCGTATAGATCTTAAGAACTTATGTAATATACCTAAATTCTTGCAAATAAAGGTATATCCATAACAGATAACACTAGCACATCATAATTTGAACATCAATGAGATAGCACTTACGATGCGACAGCACGGCTATAAAATATAACGTCGTGCATAACATACGTTTATCTTTAATAAACATGAAGATTTCCTTTAATTTTCCGTAATAAAACGTTTAATATACGAGCGAGTACTACTTGCATATCATCACGTTTAGTACAGCCAGCAAAAGAGATTGGTATGCAGGGTCGTCAGTTACGCGATTAACACACGATGGCGCGGACCGCCGCGGTAGGCGGTGAAGCGGATCTCATATCGCATGGCCAACGCAACATGAAATCCGCTTTGAAATCCGGTCTATCCTTTCACACGTTCACGTTCGGGCGGTGTACGTGTGTTAACCGCTTCACCGCCTACCGCGGCGGTGCGCGGTGCGGTGGTTAATCGCCATATAGTTGAAGTTTTCCTAGAAACCGATGGATGTTTTCAAATGTAATTTAATTTAAAATGTAGATAATAAACAGTTCATTAATTAAGTTAAGTTTCAATCGAAGACTTACATCGGTTTCTATGAACACTTAAACTATATCTGACGACCCTGGATACCTATTTCTTTTGCTGACTGTACCTATTTAATGAGTGGATGTTGTTACTGGTTGGCAATGAAATGAGACACCTACCTGTTACTTATGTACTATGGAGACTTCGGCTGGTTTAGCCATTTATAACCTTATTTCATAATATATTAATATCATTATTAAGTGTTAATGTCGGTTATCGTGGATGCAGACGAAGACGCGGAATAAAAGTAGCCTGTGTCCTTTTCATTTTTACAATTTCATTAAAATCGGTTTTGTTCAGTCAGTGACGTGTAATAGACAGACAGACTAAAATTAGTATGGATAGTATGGATTACTAAACTCTGTAAAACTCTGTTCGAAAGACTTGACAGTCTGGAACGAGGGCTGAAAAGACGGTTAGCTTTTTTACATAGTATTAAACAAAGTCACTCTCGCTTCCCGTCATTTGTACTTTTAAATTTTTTAAACTACGCAACGGATTTTAATGGGTTTTCCATCAAAAGGATGATTGAAAAGAAGAGTTTATACGTATAGTTAGTATTTATATTGCATCTATGCGATGGGGGGGCGGGTTGCTGGTAAAATATAATAATTAGGAATCTATCAGATTCTATCTGACTAAAAATCATCACGAGTTCTCTTCGCACACTGACGCTGGAGATTTCAGAAGCATAAGCGCCTTCTGTGATCCCTGAAGACTAACCTAAAATATTTTTACATGTGTTGCACAAAAAGAACAGTCGGTTAACCTAAAACCAGTCAAATTCACCAGGTTACTTACCAATTTTCTGTTTCAGTTGAAGAAAAAATCTCGGATATCACAAATCCTTTGAAGTTAATTCACGTCAGATGAGATCTTGGGTGTAAAAAGTATACCTAACACGTCTGACAGATTGCCTACTTTCCTAGGAATCGCCTAGAGCTTATTTTTGGGGGTTTTGTAGGTTCTTTAGGTAGGTACTATTTGAATCCTTTGAATTTAAACACTGAAAATATGACTACTAGGTACTTAATATTATTACTTTTGACAATGACTTTGGTCTGCCAAAATATTCTTAAAGATTTTTAGGAACGGACCAGTAAAAGACAAAAAATAACAAATTATTATTAATTTTCAACTGCCTCGTTGGTCTAGTGGTCGCAAGCGCGGCTGCTGTGCATGAGGTCTTGGGTTCGATTCCCAGGTCGGGCAAAGTGTTATTGGGTTTTTCCATCAGGAATTTCTCAATAGCAGCCTCGGAGTCTGGATTTGTGCCCGGTTGATGGCAATAGGCTCGCCCCCTATTACATGGGACTAAAAAACATAACTGGCGAAATGTGGGTGTACTAATGGGTACACCTCTGCCTAACCCTTCGGGGATTACAGGCGTGATGTTATGTTATTAATTTTCAACTTTGTAATGTTAGTTAAGATTAGGAATTTAAAAAAGATAAATACACCTTTCCAGAATTTTTCATCTTCAAGTCATATCTTCCATTTTTCGAATTAATAAAAATGATTTTGGATGCTGATGAATAAGAGTAAGAATAAGAATTAATAAATTATATAACTTTTTAGTAGCTTAATTTTTTATGTTATGTGCCTCTCTTTCGTGGGAAAAAATGGTTTTTCTTTCTCATTTTCATATAAATGAATCTACAAGTATTATGGTTCTACTTGTTTGGTGATAGCGATCTATCGATGCACGGAACCATTGTTTTGGTTAGAGATAAATGTTCGATTACCGCACGCGACATAGTTTATTACATTGCGTGCGGAGTTGCGGTGCTTACGTTATTATTATTGAAACTTGATTCATTTTTTTTTTAAGAAAAAGGTAAACATTCTGAAAAACAAAAAAAGTGTGTTCAAAGTTTAAGTTCAGATTCCACGACTATGTCATTCTAGGTGCAAATCTATAAACTTTTAGGAACAATTGCATTCTAATAACATAACATCACACCTGCAATCCCCGAAGGGTTAGACAGACGTGTACCCATTAGTACACCAACATTTCGCCAGTTATATTTAAGTCCCATGTAATAGGGCGCGAGTCTATTGCCATCAACCGGGCACAAATCCAGAGACTTCGAAGCTGCTACTGAGAATTTCCTGATGGAAAAACCCAATAGCACTTTGCCCGACCTGGGAATCGAACACAAGACCTCATGGTCAGCAGTTGCGATTGAGACCACTAGACTAACGACAGTCCAACCACAGAGTACCACAGAGTTCACCATCAATGTACAGACATCACAATCCCAGACATTGGTTAATGTAGCATTGCGATTAGTATTACCGGGTATTGACCACAATTCGACAATTTAATCGCTCGAGTTTTAGCTTCGTTAGACAAATTCGACGGTGAATTAAGCGTTTGGGAGATTAGCGATCGGATTTTGTTTCTCATTGCGGGCGCGGATGTCCGTGTTTGAGGTCCCTAATGCCTCTCGCATGGGGTGGCACTCATTCTTGTATGGTGCCATGCAATTAGGTGGCCACTTGTTGCTTTAATATTTATTATGCGCAGGTAAGTAGGTACGTATACTGGACTACTATTTGTAGCTACTTATAGTACCTACAGTACACTGGCGAAATGTGGGTGTACTATAAATGGATACTACCTCTGCCTAACCTGTTACTCTATGGTTCTGGTGCAAAGCGGGATAAATTTTGGCGGGGTACTGCCGATTTAGTGATATCATTGGTGTGGCTAAGATCGTTTTGGATTCGTAGGTATCAAACTTTCAAGAATGCAGAAAGATTTGAAGTTTTATACGTATTTTATTCCGCTGCACATTAATTTTAAAAGTCTTTTTCAAAAATGTTATCAACTAACTCTTTAGAATTATTTGTGTATCTTGTGTAATTGTGTATACGTTTCAAGTTCAATTTTAATCGGTTTAATAATTTCAGAGATTTTGGACAAAATAAATTTAAATAATTTTATGTACAGTGATCAAATCAAACCATTTATTTATTTGCAGACATGGGTAATGTACATAGATGTTATTTTACAATAAGGATCTCTATATTTTACCGTCAATGGGCATGCAAATAATAGGTTTATAATTACAAATTTAAAGTAAGTGGCATGTCATTGGAATTACAATTAAATAAAAACTGTGATCAAAATAATCTTTTTTTTATCTTTAGCATCGAAATTATCAAAGGTATTGTGCATGTTTTGAAGCAGATTTTAGTTGGACCATGCTTGATCAGGTTGAGATTTGTAGAAGATTCCAGCGAGTTCTTTTTAAGAACGCGTTACCATTAAATTACTTCTTCCGCTCTAGGTGGAGCGGAAGGTAGTGTCTAAAACCCATCTGTGTTTGTTCCAATGCTCATTGCGTTCCAGGGCCGCGGTAAACTCTTTCAAACAAAATCCACAACCCTGGCAGAAGATTCTAGCCTGAAGTGCAAATATGATGCTCTTCTTCAAAGAATGAGCCACATGTCACCATGTCTTGACGCCTGCATGCTTCAGGAGTTGACGGACACTACAATATAGCCTACCATAATGACACAAAAAAAAAGAAGTAGGTACCTAGTAGAAAGCAGCTGATCGGTCTGGACCTAATTCTACCCTCATTTCGCAGCCTCGTGTTACTATCTCCAATAATACTCATTAGGACCTTATTAAAGTTACTCCACTTGTTTCTTACCGTATTTCAGATTCAGAGCTACCACCCCGCTGCCACTAAAAGACCCTTACCCAGCTTAGGCACAGCCAAAAGAACTTCTAATAAGATCCAACACACACATAAATTTCAAAAAACGAGAACAAAAAGTGTCCGGTAACGATTGAAAGGCCCTCTAAATATCTCCAACCTAATGACTACCCATGCCAGAAAATCAGCTAAAATCTTTACATAAAAGATGACATTTTGAAAAAAAAGGGAGAAATTTAACAAATCCTGGCCCAATCTGAAGGAATAAGACTGTATTAAGGACACACTGAATACTTATCATTTTTAATATCGTCCGTCCTATAAGATCTCTGGAATACCAAGATGTGGTGCAAGTTATAAGATCTAGACTAGATAGGTGCTCGGCAATATACCGTCAAACGGGGTGAATCGGAAAGATAGTTAAAAAGGGATTTTAACGTTGAAATAATGCACTCCGTTCGCAACCAGTTGCGAATCAAGAGAACTTTTTCCTTAACCGCAACTTCCAAGTTGTTTAGAAGAAAAACCACGAAGGGTGTTTAATCTAACCTATCCGATTCGGAATGCCCTAAGTCAAATCAAATCAAATCAAATCAAATCAATCTTTATTTGTGAACACAGGTATGTACATAAAATATCTTATAAAATATTTTAAAGATGGTGAGCTCTGTGTTCTACCAATAACATTGGTGTACAAAAAAAATAACTTGGCTTGAATCTATGCTAAGTCTTGGTCAGTCACCTGTAAGTAGACTGACTTTCAATACGCCAAGTTATATGTTTAAAAAAACGGTTTAACGGTAAAACATATATATTTAATTAATCGTACCTCTAAATGAACTAATATTTTATCTTATAACTTGAACCAAAAAGGGCACTAAGAAGGGCAAGGGCGTAGCCGCCACGCACTTTATCAAATCTTTTGTCGGTTCAGAAAAGTTGGAGCGATCAAAGGGCGGTTTTGAATGTTGACATTGAAATCCGGTTCCGAGAGGCAGGATGTTTGTTTAGTTAATATTAATTTGTTTAATTTACGGTTCTGACGGTTTACTTACTTACCACAAAACGCGACCATTTTGAATTGATGAGCGGCGAATTTGGACTGTTTTTTTTTCTCGTTTCTCATTTTGCTGTTTGTCTGGTATATTTAGCATAAAGTTAGTAGGTACCCAGGTACAAACACATAGATTTTGTGATAAGGATGAATCGTTATCCGTGGAATTTGACGTTGATGATGTTGTAAATAGAATAGGGAAATAGAGACGAAAGTTTTCGTCGATAATTTAAAAAAAAAACAGCCGTTCTATACAAAGTCTATACCTAGATAGTTAAAATGTATAGAACAGTTGGTTTTTTGTGGTAAGAGTGAGCATGAGCAGCAAGCATTGTGTGTGGCCAGCTGTTTAACCTTAATTTTAAACTCGTGAAAATGTTATTTAATCTTATTATCAGTTTTAATTTTTGGGACTTCATTTCTAAGAGGGATCCGCGAACCGCATTATTTTCAGCAACGAAGATCCTTACATTATAGCATACAGGATATAGAAATAGACAGAGAGAGAGAAAGAAAGAGATAGGTAAGGTCGCCTTGACAGAGCATAACGCGATATCCTCACGTGACGATTTTTGCCAGTTAACTCCTATCACAAACCGCGTTAAGAAACGTTCCATAATTCGATTAGTACCTACAAAAATGCCAAGTCCCTAATGAATACTTAACCCAATACATGTAGTGGTATCATATATCAGGTGACCATGAAAACGTTCCGAGTTGAATGGTCTCTCGACATAATTGCTTTTACTTTCACTATTTACTTCCAATTATGAGCACTTCCCCTTCAGACCGTTCATTAAATGGTCATTAGGAGACCCATGTTGTCATACATGGAGGGTTTGATGTGTGAATACATTGACAGCTATGTCCGGAGTGACCACGACGGGCGAAGGGTTGGGCTAGGAACAAGTCTGACTGGTTAAATTTGGTTAACCATTGTAGTTAGTAAAAATTTATTCAAGTGCCATATCCGGAGGACAATTCCTTGCTAAAAACGACAGAATTGCGATTTTCATGCTCATTTTTTTAACTGAGTCTAGAACTTATAGAAATGCATCAAGCAGTACCATTCAATTGTTCTATTCTTGGTAGACTTTGTCTCTGTCACCTCTGACCTAAACTAGAATCAAGAATAAACCCATCTTTTATATAGAAGTGTCTAATAAATTGTTCTAAGCCCTACTAGCTAAACTCAAAAGTCAAATCACATTTTTTAAAAGGGACTACAAGAAACAAAATATCATACATAACATAACATCACGCCTGTAATCCCCGAAGGGTTAGGCAGAGGTGTACCCATTAGTACACCCACATTTCGCCAGTTATGTTTTTAGTCCCATGTAACAGGGGGCGAGCCTATTGCCATCAACCGGGCACAAATCCAGACTCCGAGGCTGCTACTGAGAAATTCTTGATGGAAAAACCCAATAACACTTTGCCCGACTTGGGAATCGAACCCAAGACCTCATGCACAGCAGTCGCGCTTGCGACCACTAGACCAAAGAGGCAGTCAAACAAAATATCATCCTATCTAAAAGTACCAAATTCTTCAGTACACTCCTAAATCGAGCCATCTTACATTTCCATGGTGGCTCAGGCTAGAAACATCGAAATAATAGAGAGTAAAGGAAAACCCCACATTTTTGACATTGATAGTCGCCAAGACGAGATTGTAACTAGATTTGAACGTTTTTAATGGCGAGGATTGACGTTTTGGTGGCAAGCGATGATGGCTAAAGGTATACCCTTGCTCAGAAGCCCTCCATCAACTCAATACTTGAGGACCTTAAAATATTCTCCCCATAACCTCAACACTTGGCATCAGATTCCAAAATCTTGACTAGCCGCCAATTTATGCGAGTAATTCTGTGGTTCCTATAAATAACGCGAACCGATGGAATGATATACCGACACTCGTTGGTCTAAAAGGGATTAGCTTCCACCATTTTGGGCTATAACCAAGATGGATGGCCCCGCCAAAAGGGTTAGACTGATTTGTTAGACTTAGGCTCTGCAATGATCGACAGTTTGCAAGATTAAGATTTGGTCCGAGGTATTTGGAGTCTAATTTAGTTGGACTTTGAGTTCCTATTTGTTTACAGTGAAGTGGATATGAATTGGTTATTTTTATGGGAAATTTGGGCAATAAATGTTTAGCGTTCATGTGGTTTGTTTAGACTTTTCTATAAGAAGAAAAACCAAAAAAATATAAAAACCGGCCAAGTGCGAGTCGGTTCCGTACCACCGTGCAAAATGTAACACATTTTAAACGCGTTTCCTTAACATCAAACCCTTTAATTTTTATTATTTGCTCTTATTACGTCTAATAATAATATACACAACTAGGTATATTTTAATTCTCTACCTATAACGGTTCATGAGATACATACGGACGGACAGTGGAGGCTTAATAATAGAGTCCTGTTGGCACCATTCGGGTGCGGAACCCTATAAAGGTACCAGCAAATCGCTTTCCTAAAAAAAAATGGATTTCTCGTAGGTATGATTCAAGTTCAAAGCGCTTTTTTCAATTAGACCATTTACAGAGACACTTTTAAAATGTCAAGGAGACAGTTATCAGAAAGTTGAAGCTACTTGCCCTTTCCAAAACGTAGGTAGGTCTCTACAGAGAATAACGAGCTAGAAACTCCAAGGACACTATCTGTTTTTACAAGTCATGAATTTTTTGTCAACATACGCGATAAATTGATTCCCCGCATGCGGGCTGTGTAATTATTATAACAGCAGGACATTATCAAAAATAACACATAACATCACGCTTTAAATCCCCGAAGGGTAAGGCAGAGGTGAACCCAACAGTACAACCGCATTTCGCCAGTTATGTTGAAGTCCCATGTAATAGGGGGCGAGCCTATTGCCATCAACTGAGTACAAATCCAGAATGCGAGGCTGCTACTGAGAAATTCCTGGTGGAAAAACGCAATAACACTTTGCCAGACCTGGGAACACTCTTCCACATTGTTGTTTTGAATCAACCAATCACATCACAGAGTTATGACATCAGCACAAACACTGCATATCTCGACCCGACAGTCGCCAATGAGAACAATACAACATGACGCGACGCCGGTGATTGTCCAATGACAGACGCTTCTTCCGCCTACAACCGACAAATTGGATGTAGCAATTTATGTAGAGGGCGATTTTGACACAGAGTGTTAGAACACTCTGTACAATGTATACAGAGTGTAGAACAACTTGTTAATTCAGTAAAAAAAGCATAAAACTAAGTATCGCAATACGAAGGATTTTGAGGAAATAAAAATATTATCCATTGCTTTTTGAGTTAGTAAAGTTTATTTGTTCGAAAAAGTAAATAACGAAATCTATATTTTTTTTATAGTGAAACTTTTTTTTTTAACTTTGAAAAAAATAAAAATGTCCCTCATTCTCTACTACTATTTTAATTTTTATAATTTTAATATCTAATGAGCGCCAAAGCTTTTATTAAAACTGAGGTACTATTCATTAATTAGTTTATAAAAGCATTATTTTCAGTCTACAATTTCAGCAAAAACTTTTTTTTTTCCTTTTTAGCAATTTTTTATATTTTATTATTAAATTTAAGCTTTTTTTTATTTTTTTTTTCCATTTTTTATACTTACTCTGTAATAGTTTTAAATGGTTTACTGTTTCGGCTCAATAGATACAGTTCTGTGATAGACAGACGAACATACAGTGGAGTCTTAGTAATAGGGTCCCGTCGGCTCTCTATGAGTACAAAATCCTAAAAAAACAGCGCTCAAATGTTTTAGTACATCTCTCTTCCCAGTCTGAGGGGAAACATAAATATTCGACAACAAAATTCACCGAAAGCCAACAGTTTTCAAATTAAAATAATCACGCTTTGCTTTCACGCCAATTTACAAGCTATTCATTAATTCCCTTTTAGATTAAATTTTAGTAATTTGGGATTCAAATTGGACGATTATTTTGATATCTGCCCTCCATTACCGACACTTTGGATAGACCACCTGTAAGAAGCATTAGGTTCGCTTGGTTGCCCTGAGGATTAGGCGCTGGTTGCCGTAACCATAAGCTTCTTAAACTAGATTTGGGGTTATTATCTATTCGGGTAATTGTTTAGTGTGTGATATGGTGTAGTAATTATGATTAATTTAATGTCGAATTCTCTCGAGACGTATTCTAAAAGGGACTTTATCTTTAGGGTCAGTAATTTGAAAATTGTTTAAAAAAATGCATTTTAGACAAACTTGCTTTGCTTATAAATAACAAAAGTTCCCTTTTGTAATACTTATACCTGCTTATTACTGTCCCACTGCAGGGCAACGGCCTCTTATCATACAGAGAAGAATCAAGGATTGTAATGAATACTGTGCTTGATTAATGCAGATTAGTGATTTCAGACAGGCAAATACCTATTGAAGTCGTTTCTCAACAGCTTTTTGCTCAATATTATTTATATGCGTAGTATGCTATGTGATGTGTCTTTTTACATAACATCACGCCTGTAATCTTCGAAGGATTAAGCTAGATATTTGACTTTATTTTTATTTAACTTTAAGGCTGCTACTGAGAAATTCCTGATGTAAAAACCCAATAACACTTTGCCCGACCTGGGAATCGTAGCCAAGACCTCATGAAGTCGCGCTTTGCGACCACTAGACCAACGAAATAGTCAATGTTTCTTTTTACGTCCCGTATATTCCCAAAATGTTCATCCACGCTAAAATGACATAGATCTGGCGACTTTGAGACCTCAGAGCAAACCCTTAGAGACAAAGTTGAATGTCTCCCATAACTCCATCATACATACTCCATATCCAGCCTCCAGAATCGATAATAAAACGCTAACCTCGTTCTAAACCGACCTTATTCCCTAGCCTGCGTCCTTACTAATATGACAGCTATAAAATATCAGTTTCACTGAAGGGAAAACTCTAGGTATTCCAAAGTTATTATCCAATAATCTTATGATTCCGTTTCGTTTGGACGATCAAAGTGACCGATTGTACCAGGGTCGCAGAAATATGTTGGAAGTATAACTACTAGGGATTGGTGCTCGCTGAACTGTGGCTAAAGATTTTATACGTTTGACGGAAGAAAGGGTTTTTTTTTGCTTTTCCTAAGCGTTTAATATAAACAGGAATAATGTAGGTCGTGTATTCAATAGCTCTTTTTTTGTAACTTTGCCGTTTAAAGAGTACCATCATTGCCTGGGTTAGTCGGCTGGCTTTCTATCTACTATGGCAGTGGCTTTCCTTCGGCAGTCCGTTACAATGGATATTTTAGTGCCATTGAAAAATGGAACAATAAGCCGTGTCTACTATTTCCAAAAACAAGGAACACTGGCTTACTGCAGGCATTTTATAAATAGATATACAAATCGTCTAAACTGCCTATATTTTGAGTTTTAGTTTCAAGAAGAATTTATTTCTCTGAAAGAATGTTACAATATTCACTTACAAGAGAAACAAAGAAAATCTTAATAGGTAGTTAATCAACGTACGACAACAGGAAGAATGACTTATTAAACTAGTTAGGTACATTAGTTTTAGTGCTTACAATTATAAGGTTAGAACAGATCTTACAAGCTTTACAAAACTGTTTCTTCTAAATATTTTTTAGGAATAACACAAAGAATTAGGCGCTATAATTTTATGGTAGAGTACTGCCCGTACGCCTGCCTTGATTTGGCACGTAATTGTAAAGCTTTACTAATGAGTGTGAGGTTCTGAGTTCGATTTACAAGTTCCAGGATTGTGGGCAAAGCATTTTTGGTTATACATGCTTATGCCTCAATTTATATATTTAACTTCCTTGTATACCATATTTTACGCAAATAAATATTGTATTCTATTCTATTCTATGGTGTAAACTACTCTGGTTAGACTGAAGCCGACCCCAACATAATTGGGAAAAGGCTGGGCAGATGGTGATGATGGTGTAAACTACCGAATCAAGATCAACCATACAAAAACAAAAACATTGAACTAGTGTAAAATTAAACTCATGACCAACAGAAAACAACATGTTTTAACTAATGTAACTTTAATTTGTAGCCCAGAGCTTACAAGGGCGAAGATCGGGTCGTAGTTGTGAACAACCCTAGGCAGAATTAGGGAACGCACTTAGATTGAAACAGTTGTTGTTGATTGATACATGTAGAGGGAATGCTCTCAAGGTTAGGAGATGAACTCGTCTCGTCTCAATAGGGTCTGAGACACTACCAAGTAATTGTCAATTTTTTGAACTGTCAAAACGCTCAAAGAAAAGAAAGAAAAAGATTTTTTTTTATTCAAGCTGTCACCGTCTTACTCACATACTTAAAGAAAGAAAGAATAACCTTTTTATCTTTTTCTTTAAAAAAATATTCAGATAAAGTTTTTTTAATAAAAGTTGTGACTTGGAATTCCTGATTAATTATTGGTGTCAAATACCCAATTAACAACTCGGTTGGTACAGTAACTGA
The DNA here is from genome assembly GCA_949774945.1 of Hoplodrina ambigua. Lineage (NCBI taxonomy): Eukaryota > Metazoa > Arthropoda > Insecta > Lepidoptera > Noctuidae > Hoplodrina > Hoplodrina ambigua. Next base: position 10,112,803 of record OX458988.1, read on the forward strand.
GGGTAGTTAATGCAACATAACATAATGAGCGTGGCAGTTGAGAGCTTGTTATGCTCACACAAATGTCTCGCTGATGGTGGCGCGTGTGTTGGATCATTTGGATCCCTCCATGATGGTTGAGCTTGGTGGTGCTGAACCATGCGTCATGCTCGTGAACGAGTGTTGTCAGTTGGGATTGGTCATCTCTTAACTGCTATGGCTCACATCTTTATTTTTATTATTTTTTACTACGGTTTTATATTCATCTTCATTGTGATCACATGTAGAATCAACAAGAATAATGTAACCAGGATTTTGTAAAAATCAAATTTAAAAGAGTGCCGTGGAGTTTCTTGCTCGTTCTTCGCCATAGAGGCCTACCTCCGTTTTGAAACGAGCAACTAACTTCAACTTTCGGACTAACTGACAGTCTCCTTGACAATTCAAAAGTGCCTGTAAATGGTCTAATTGAAATAAATGTATTGACTTTGACTTTGATAAAACAATGGCTCTGGCTGAGCGATTGGCTACGTGTTGTAGGTTTGATTCCCGCACGGAACAAGTTCGGCCTTCAGATAGATTTTCCGGATCTGTCTCTTTGTAGGTATACGTTGGTGTTTATGTTTGTAAACGCACGGTACAGAAATAATTCTTAGTTCGTTAGTTCGTTTTCATTTCATTTATTTATTTATTTATTTTATTTTAGGAAAGCTTACAGACTAATAACATTATAATAACAATAACATTTTACAATAAATAACAAATGTCCCACATAACATTAATATAAAAAAATCCCGCCATACCATAACTCTTTACCAATTAGTTCTCCATCCCAAAAGAGGACTGTCCCGACCCCCTCGGGCGAAATCACGGATCGCACTTAGTATGAGATTAAACCAATTGTTAGTAAAACAATAGGATTCAACACACGACCACAGAGTAGATACATATACAGAAGATCTACTTCATACAATGAGCGGAATCCAAGGGCGGGTCATTCAGGGGTCGGGGGGTGTCATTGGGGTTATGATCCCCTTATCAACCCCTTAGATACATGTCTACATACAGTGAGTGACAGCCAGCACACACGTGAAGCCACGGTATTTGTTTGAGATCTCCGTACAGACGTGTAAAAAAATTTAACGTTTCCGTACCTGAAAGGGACTCATTACAAAGCCTTCGTTATTCGTTCACCCGTCTGTCAGCGGGCTGTATCTCATGAACCGTAAGACGTAGAGAGTAAAAGTTTACAAAGAGTGTGTATTTTTAAAATGGCATAACATAACATCAGGCCTGTAATCCCCGAAGGGTTAGGCAGAGGTGTACCTATTAGTACACCCGCATTTTGCCAGTTATGTTTAAGTCCCATGTAATAGAAAGCGAGCCTATTGCCAAAACAACATAAAGTAACATACAAAAAAACAACATAAGATAGATAACATAAAGTTAAAAATGAAAGTGTTTTATTTCTTATGGGAATCCTCACACAAGAATCGTGTTTGTTTTATCATTTTTTGTTCGAACTGTTCTTGTTCGGTATTACGGAACCCGTCCGGTTTATTGTATGAAGCTTACCTTCTGTACTTATTTTTATCGTGACACGACACCAGCCTAGGGCGAGGAACTTGAAGCTCTGAATTTATTTATTTAAGGGACAATAGGGCTATATATAGGGTGTGTGGTTCTGAATACTGAATTACGTGGTTTGCATACTATGCGATATTTTTCATGTTACAGATGTATTTATAGAGCTAAAATTACTATAACGGTCAGCACAATGATTTATTGAAAATGAACTATGAACTGAAATACTACAAGAATAGAGTTGAAAATTGCATGATTGCATGCAAGTCTGTTTTATTGTGTGTTCAAGCGATTTTATGACATTTTAACAGGGGAGGTTTAAATTCAGTTTCATTGACACGTTGTAGGATGACAAGATTGACAAGATTAGAAACCACTGCATAGTAGGTATAGCAAACAGAAATTAGTTCTAGTTTCTACAAAGATAGAAAGAAAGAAAAACTGTTTATTCCCGAGATAATGACGCACTCAAAATATATATAAAAAAAATGTCATAAAAGCAAGTAAATTAAAACAAGTTTGTATTAAAATATAATCAAATAATTACATAAACTACTACCGCGCGAGAGGGCTTACGCTCAGCGTAATGCCGTGGCTAGTGCACGGAGGCACTGAAACCGCATCGCTGATTTTCAGCGTAAACAAAAAGGTCCGCGTAGTAAACAGAATAGGTCTACAGTTAATTTAAACGTAGCCCTCAACTAGTACCCTCAATTCCTCCAGTGTCGTAGGTTAAACAGCCACAAATCTTACATGCAGAAACCCGCACAATAATTTTCACTAAGCCGTCTTAAATGCTAAACAGACACCCAAGATTCACAATAATTTAGGGGTAGATTCAACCCCAAGCGTTGGAACTAACCCATAATTAGATAAAGCACAAGAGTCGCCTCATAGCTCAACAATTATAATTGCTAATTCACGACAATTGTGTTAGAAGTTCAAGTCAATCTGATTGTCTCTAACTAGGTCAGTATGTAGCTTGTATTTAAGACTGTTGATTGCTTATTTGTCGTACATTACAGTACTTTAAAACATACATAACATCACGCCTATAATCCCTGAAGGGTTAGACAGAGGCGTACCCAGTAGTGCACCCACATTTCGCCAGTTATGTTTAAGTCCTATGTCGGGGGCGAGCCTATTGCCATCAACCTGACACAAATCCATACTCCGAGGCTGCTACTAAGAAATTCCCGATGGAAAAACTTAATTACACTTTACCCGACCTGGGAGTCGAACCCAAAACCTCATGCTCAGCAGTCGCAAAATAAATAAAAAATGTACTCCTTATTTAACGATATAAGCGATCTTTTAATAGAATATTGTGACAAAAAACTTTGAGCTCGACGCTCGCTGCTCATTCTTTATGCCACTTAACGTTTACAATGTAATCTAAAACCTTTCTAAAAGTATACGTATGAACATAATACATGCGTATCACTGTTCCTCAGATTTTCAAGATCTTTAATTGTAACGCCTCACATTATTTCATGAATGTAATAATTTTGAGCTTGAGAGTTTATACTTTCAAGCTCTAAATCCTACATTCATTTCAAATCTTGCATTACGTGTCAAGTTTTGATTGGTTCATTAATTTCCGAAATCTAAACTTGAAAGTTTCTGTATGAAATATCGGTCGGTGTAAATGCTCCTAAGTGCGTATCAATGCATGCGACGTTGCATGTAATAATTATTATCTAAAACAGATTTAATTATTTCTAAGTTTATCATGGACATCACTGACATGGATGAAGAAAAACGTCATGAGGAAACCCGAAGTTATACATGAGTCTGTTTGGAATCCGCAATGAGCAAGCGTGGTGATCAATGCTCGTACCTTCTCTGTATGAGAAGAGGCCTTTATCCTGCAGTAGAACAATGCTATCATAACACAAAATAATATTTGTTTTTAAAGCTTTATTGACCTTCACTGCAATAATATTATATTTTCGACATCGATCTAAATCATTCATAATCGATCGAATTTTAAACTTAATTTGCGATCGAAGCCGCGGGTGAAAGCTAGTTGTAAATAAAAGCCTTTTCTAAAAAGTTTCTAAAGGCTCACACCCTATTACAAGGGATTTGAACATAACTGGTGAAATGTGGATGAGTACCTCTGCCTAAACATTCGAAGATTACAGGCGTGATGTTACGTTACGTGCTAAAACATATTTTTGAATCTTCCACGAGATGTGTACAACCACATTCTCACATTTTCAACTCATAACCACAAGGTTATTCACCTCACATTTATTTAGTTCAAGTTTGAGGTTTGAGTTCTCTTTATAATTGTACTCTCGAAACTTGTTAAACAGGTCTCGTTGGAAACCTCTGCGAAATAATAGAGTGACAAAAATAGAGGTCGCAATTCACGATTCTACATTAAACAGAAGTTTTCGAGCATGGTTTCACATTAAAAAACGGATAGCACTCAACCACAGTAGACGCGGAAAAGTTTAATTTCAACGCTCACAGGGTAGTTTGCTTAATTTCGCGAATGGACTACGTAACGAGATAAAAAACTGGACAAGTGCGCTTTAGAGGATCTGGTACACTTGCACGAAAGACATTTCCGCGCCAGACACTTGCACGAGTCCCTTTGCGCGCCAAGACACATGCGCGAATGGACTTTTGCGCGCCTAGACCTTTTCGCGAACAGACACTTGCGCGAATGGACATTTCCGCGCCAAGACACTTCCGCGAGTCCCTTTGCGCGCTGGCCACTTGCGCGAAAGACACTTCCGCGACAGACATATGCGCGCCTATACTTGCGCGATAGATACTTCCGCGAAATATGCGCGAAGTATATTTTTATAAAGGACAATGGGCAAAATTCTTGAATTAGGGTTCCGTTACTTTTTTTACAAAATATGCTTCATGGGTGTCGTGTCCATGGTTTTCGGGGGTGCTGATGACGAAAATGAGGTCTAAAAGAAAATCCAAGATGGCGGCCGGAAAAATTTCCAAGATATGCTTCATGGGTGTCGTGTCCATGGTTTTCGGGGGTGCTGATGACGAAAATGAGGTCTAAAAGAAAATCCAAGATGGCGGCCGGAAAAATTTCCAAGATATGCTTCATGGGTGTCGTGTCCATGGTTTTCGGGGGTGCTAATGACGAAAATGGTGTCAAAATGAAAATCCAAGATGGCGGCCGGAAAATTTTCCAAGATATGCTTCATGGGTGTCGTGTCCATGGTTTTCGGGGGTGCTGATGACGAAAATGAGGTCAAAATGAAAATCCAAGATGGCGGCCGGAAAAATTTCCAAGATATGCTTCATGGGTGTCGTGTCCATGGTTTTCGGGGGTGCTAATGACGAAAATGGTGTCAAAATGAAAATCCAAGATGGCGGCCGGAAAATTTTCCATGATATGCTTCATGGGTGTCGTGTCCATGGTTTTCGGGGGTGCTGATGACGAAAATGAGGTCAAAATGAAAATCCAAGATGGCGGCCAGAAAATTTTCCAAGATATGCTTCATGGGTGTCGTGTCCATGGTTTTCGGGGGTGCTGATGACGAAAATAAGGTCTAAAAGAAAATCCAAGATGGCGGCCGGAAAATTTTCCAAGATATGCTTCATGGGTGTCGTGTCCATGGTTTTCGGGGGTGCTGATGACCTGCTGATGGCAAGCCGGCCGATCACCGGGCAGGAGGCAAGGCCTGCGCCCCACCCGCCAAGGCCAGCGGTAGAGGTAGGCCCTCCGCTGCCGCCGCCACTGTCGCCGCCGTCGCCGCCGCTAGGGCGATTCCGCCCTCGAGGAGGGCCCTGGAGGGGGATGTAATGGAGGGCTAGTCACGGCCCCATTGCGCCTCCTCCAGGCCAATATCAACCACTGCGCCGCCGCTCAGGATCTCTTGGTCCAGAGCATGGCGCAGTGGCTGATCAACATCGCGGTGGTCGCCGAGTCGTACTTTGTCCCACCCAGGGATGACTGGGTGGCGGACCTCGACGGCTCGGTGGTCATAATCGCGTCGGCTGCCGCCGGTACCCAGTCTCTCGAGAGCGTCAAGAGAGGACGGGGCTGTGTGGCAGCACGGTTCGGGGAGATCGCCGTGGTAGGCGTTTACTTCTCCCCGAACCGAACTCTCGCCGAGTTCCACGTCTCCCTTAGGGAGCTAGGAGTCGTCGTCGCCGGGTTCGGTTCCCTCCCTGTGTTGGTCCTCGGGGACTTCAATGCCAAGAACGTGGCTTGGGGTTCCCGGTACACGGACCATGCACGGGGCAAGATGGTGGAGGACTGGGCTCTGGAGACAGGCCTGGTCATCCTGAACCGGGGTTCTGTCCCCACGTGTGTACGGATGCGGGGCGAGTCGGTGGTGGACATCTCGTTCGCCAGCCTCGCTCTGTCGCCACGTGTCGTTGACTGGCGCGTAGAGGAGGGGGTGGAGACATATTCCGACCACCGGTACATCCGGTTCGACGTCTCCGCCCAGATCCCAGATACGCCGGTCCGACAGACCCCGAGTGGTCCGCGATGGGCGCTGAAGCAGCCGGACCGGGAGCTCTTCCTGGAAGCCTCGTTCGTGCAGGCCTGGGTGTCGTCACCAGACAGGCCTGCCGACGTCAACGACGAGGCGGAGTGGTTCCAGGAGGCCATGTCCGTGATCTGCGACATGGCAATGCCCCGGGCCCGGCCAGGAAGCGCCCGGCGTCAGGTGTACTGGTGGTCGCGCGAGATAACGGCACTACGCGAGGCGGTGCCGCATCCGACCTCCGAATGCGGCAGCCATTGAGGCGGAGCTTGTACGAGGGGTACAGGGCGGCGAAGACCGCCCTCCGAGATGGGATGCTGCGGGCTAGGAATCTATCCCGCAGGGAGATGCTGGAGGCTCTGGACAGGGACGTCAGGCGACAGGGCGTCGGCGCCCTGTTTCCTTCTCGGGGGGAACATACCCCCCCGCCCATGGCTCCGCCCCTGGTGGTGTCAGACGAAGACGCGGACCACACCGACGGCGGCGACTACAATGCTCCGGAGGTGGCCGAGGTAGATCTGAGAGTGGCGGTACAACGGCTGAAGGCCAAGAATACCGCCCCGGGTACCCGACGGCTTACCTGGGAAAGCCTGGGTCCTGGCCTCGGGGGCTCTCGGTCCTCGACTAGGGAGGCTCTTAAGCGCATGTTTAGAGAGGGGCCAGTTCCCGCTTCGTTGGAAGACGGGGAAACTGGTCCTCATTAAGGAGCCGGGGCGCCCTGCGGACTCACCGTCCGCATACCGGCCCATCGTGCTGCTCGACGAGGTGGGCAAGCTCTTTGAAAGAGTAATTGCAAACCGCCTCGTCGGGCACCTGGGGAGATCCGGGCCGGACCTTGCGGAGAGCCAGTTAAGCTTCCGCAGGGGGCGCTCCACGGTGGACGCCATCATGCGCGTGAGGGCCCTCACGAAGGGGGAAGCCGTATCCCGGGGCAGGGTCGTCTTGGCGGTGTCTCTCGACATCTCCAATGCCTTCAACACCCTGGCCTGGAGTTGCATCAGGGAGGCACTCCGGTATCACCGGATGCCGACCTACCTTCGTCGTGTTGTCGAGGACTATCTGACGGATAGGGCCGTCGTCTACCCCGGCCAACGGGGAGAGTGGAACCGGCGAGAGATGTCGTGCGGTGTCCCACAGGGATCGGTCCTGGGACCGCTTCTGTGGGACATTGGATACGACTGGGTGCTGCGCGCCGACCTCTCTGACGGCGTCAGCGTAGTCTGCTACGCTGACGACATGCTCGTCCTGGCACAGGGAGAGTCGCACCAGGCGGCGGCCGACCTAGCGACGCGAGGGGTTGCGACAGTCGTCGAAAGAATCCGGCAATTGGGACTCGAGGTGGCATTGCACAAATCCGAGGCCATGTGCTTTCATGGTCTTCGGAACGCGCCACCGTCGGGTTCCCAAATAACGGTGGGAGGGGTTCACATCGGCGTCGAGGCGACGATGAAGTATCTGGGTCTCGTCCTCGACAGCCGGTGGAGCTTCAAGAAGCACTTCCGACGTCTGGCTCCGCGATTGGACAGGGCTGGGGCTGCTTTTTGGCGGCTCCTGCCCAACCTCGGGGGACCAGGCGCCTCCTACCGGAGGCTTTACGCCGGAGTCGTGCGGTCCATGGCCCTCTACGGGGCCCCTACCATCAGGCGGCGGCCACCAGCCAAGTTGGTGGCATGCCAGAGGGTCATGGCCATCCGGATGATCCGGGGATATCGCACGGTCTCCGGCGAAGCGGCAAGCCTCCTTGCCGGATTGCCGCCGTGGGATCTGGAGGCAACAGTCCTCCAGCGCGTCTACGAGTGGCGTGTGGACGCGCAGCGCCGGGGTGAAACCCCGCTGCCGCGGCAAATCGTGCACTGCGGAGTGAGCTCCGGTGCGATCTCATGGCGGGATGGGAGATGCGACTGTCGCAACCCAAGTTCGGGCACGCCGCAATCGCGGCGATAAGACCCCTCTTTGAGGTGTGGCTGGAGAGGCGCTACGGCGTCCTCACCTACCGCCTGACGCAGGTCCTCACCGGACACGGTTGTTTCGGGAGGTTCCTGTGTCGGATAGGGCGGGAGGAAACGCCCGGGTGTCACCACTGTGTGGATCGCCCGGAGGACACGGTGGAGCATACGGTGCAGGACTGCTCCGCTTGGGCAGAGCACCGCCGTGCCCTCACGGAGGTGATAGGCGGCGGCAACCTCTCGCGTCCGGACCTGGTTCAGGCCATGCTCCGGGGCGAGAGGGAATGGGATGCAGTCACCTCCTTCTGCGAAGCAGTAATGCTAGCGAAGGAGGAGGCGGGCCGCGTGACGGAGAGAACCACCTCACGCCCCAGCCGCCGCGGGAGACGCCCAGGGCGTCGGACGTCGCGAGGCGACATCCGGCCACCGTAGGCGCGGGCTTGCGGACGGCGAGTAATGGGTAGCTCGCCGTCCGATCAAGGACCAAGCCCGGGTCGACGGCGCGTTCTGTTCGCGCGCGCCTCAAAGAGCTGTCAGCACAGGGACGGGGCCCCCAACGGAGCCAACGCCTGCCGGGGTTGCAGGGCAACAGAAGGAACAGGGTGGTTTTTTAGTCAGTAAAAGTCTGACAGTCCTTCGTCAGTCGGAGTCATTTGATGATTTTTACCACCTCCAAAAAAAAAAAAAAAAATGCATTGCTGACATCACACTCTTGGTTATTTTCCATCTTCTTCAAATAAAACACTTTTTACAAGGACGACAGTATAAATATTTCGTTGCGGGACCCAAGACAGTAAATCGTTTCTCTGGGACTCGTCGAGCTCCATTGCCTCGACGCTTTTCTGGTGGCCTCCACTGTTGATTCTGGCTTTCAGGAGTTGCAGTGGGTGGGAACAGTGTGGCGGGCTGGTCCCCAAAAAAAAAAAAAAAAGAAAAAAAAAAAAGTTTAAATATGACTCACAGAGATGTGTTCCGTCCGACGGCTCGTGCGCAACTGAGCCGCTCTGTGGCTGTCGCCTGTATTTATAGACACTAACCACGTGCTCGGCGCACGTGTTTGAGTTTTTAGGTTAGGATCCTAACTTTGTAAATAAATGATTATTTTTACAATCTTTTGGAGTAAATAAACTGATAATTAATTGAACCATACAATTATAATTAATTAATCATCTTCAAAAAAAAAAAAAACAAAAAAAAAAACAAAAAAAGTATAAACATGACTCACAGAGATGTGTTCCGTCCGACGGCTCGTGCGCAACTGAGCCGCTCTGTGGCTGTCGCCAGTATTTATAGACACTAACCACGTGCTCGGCGCACGTGTTTGAGTTTTTAGGTTAGGATTCTAACTTTGTAAATAAATGATTATTTTTACAATCTTTTGGAGTAAATAAACTGATAATTAATTGAACCATACAATTATAATTAATTAATCATCAATAATAATTAATTAACCCTCAAAATAAATAACATTAACATAATTTGTGTTTTTAAACAATTAATTCGTGATCATAATTGTAATCAACTCTTAATCTAATTATTCGTTGATGTAGCTGCATCTTATATAGTTGACGAGGTTCTTTAAATAATGCACTTGCGCCGATACACATGATTACCATAATTTTGTTTTGAGCTCTATCTAGTAACGAAGATTTTGTATAAGTTGGTAATTACAATATTTGTTAAGTTACATGTTAAGACATTTTGTATATTGGTATTGTATTGACTGCCTCGTGGGTCTAGTGGTCGCAAGCGCGACTGCTGTGCATGAGGTCTTGGGTTCGATTCCCAGGTCGGGCAAAGTGTTATTGGGTTTTTCCATCACGAATTTCTCAGTAGCAGCCTCGGAGTCTGGATTTGTGCCCGGTTGATGGCAATAGGCTCGCCCCCTATTACATGGGACTAACAAAACATAACTGGCGAAATGTGGGTGTACTAATGGGAACACCTCTGCCTAACCCTTCGGGGATTACAGGTGTGATGTTATGTGTTATGTTATGTATATTGGTACTGATGGTTAGTAATTAATATGGCATATTTAATTACTTTTTTAAATATTGTGGGTTGACTTTGTTTGGCAAATCTAAGTTCCATTAAAAGGTTTTCGCCTTTATTTAATTAGGAACATAATAAACAGCTGTGTTTATATTAACAATAATAAATCTGGGATCTGGTACACTTGCGCGAAAGACATTTCCGCGCCAGACATTTGCGCGAGTCCCTTTGCGCGCCAAGACACATGCGCGAATGGACTTTTGCGCGCCTAGACCTTTCCGCGAACAGACACTTGTGCGAATGGACATTTCCGCGCCAAGACACTTCCGCGAGTCCCTTTGCGCGCTGGCCACTTGCGCGAAAGACACTTCCGCGACAGACATATGCGCGCCTATACTTGCGCGATAGATACTTCCGCGAAATATGCGCGAAGTATATTTTTATAAAGGACAATGGGCAAAATTCTTGAATTAGGGTTCCGTTACTTTTTTTACAAAATATGCGTCATGGGTGTCGTGTCCATGGTTTTCGAGGGTGCTGATGACGAAAATGAGGTCTAAAAGAAAATCCAAGATGGCGGCCGGAAAAATTTCCAAGATATGCTTCATGGGTGTCGTGTCCATGGTTTTCGGGGGTGCTGATGACGAAAATGAGGTCTAAAAGAAAATCCAAGATGGCGGCCGGAAAAATTTCCAAGATATGCTTCATGGGTGTCGTGTCCATGGTTTTCGGGGGTGCTAATGACGAAAATGGTGTCAAAATGAAAATCCAAGATGGCGGCCGGAAAGTTTTCCAAGATATGCTTCATGGGTGTCGTGTCCATGGTTTTCGGGGGTGCTGATGACGAAAATGAGGTCTAAAAGAAAATCCAAGATGGCGGCCGGAAAAATTTCCAAGATATGCTTCATGGGTGTCGTGTCCATGGTTTTCGGGGGTGCTAATGACGAAAATGTTGTCAAAATGAAAATCCAAGATGGCGGCCGGAAAATTTTCCATGATATGCTTCATGGGTGTCGTGTCCATGGTTTTCGGGGGTGCTGATGACGAAAATAAGGTCTAAAAGAAAATCCAAGATGGCGGCCGGAAAATTTTCCAAGATATGCTTTATGGGTGTCGTGTCCGTGGTTTTCGGGGGTGCTGATGACGAAAATGAGGCCTAAATGAAAATCCAAGATGGCGGCCGGAAAATTTTGAATTTCCGGCCGCCATCTTGAATTTCCATTTTGACCCGCTTTAGACTCGCGGTTATGGGTTCCGTACCTCATCATCAGCCTACAACAGTCCACTGCTGGACATAGGCCTCTCCAATCGCACGCCACTTAGCTCGAATCTAGGCAGCTCTCATCCAGTTGCCAGGTCGTCACACCTTATGCTTGCCATTTCGCGGTCTCCACTCAAGAACACGTCTATCCCAACGTTCATCGGTTTAAGACATAACATAACATAACATCACGCCTGTAATCCCCGAAGGGTTAAATACAGGTGTACTCTTTAGTACACCCAAATTTCGCTAGTTATGTTTTTAGTCCCATGCAATAGGGGGCGAGCGTATTGCCATCAACCGGGCACAAAAACAGACTCCGAGGCTGCTACTGAGAAATTTCTGATAGAAAAACCCAATAACACTTTGCCCGATCTGGGAATCGAACCCAAGACCTCATGCACAGCAGTCGCGCTTGCGGCCACTAGACCAACGAGGCAGTCCAAGTCGAATATTTAAGACCTCTACTAAAAACATGTTTCAATATTTTGTTATTATTTGTTACAGCGGTTCATAGTAATACATACTCTGTGTGAAAATTTCAAATGTGTCCCTATTCTAGTTTGATAGATACACTCATGTCACAGACGGACGGACGGACAGCGCAGTCTTAGATATGTTTCCGATTGACACCCTTTGGGTACGGATCCCTAAAAATTGATCAATTGATCAAGTGTGAATTAAATTTGTGCATTAATGGTTCTGTACTATCAAAAGCATTTACGTATTTTGTAATAGAGGTCATTTTGACACGAATTTTGTAATCAACTGGCTACCTATTCCTAATTGATATACAGCCTTGTAAAAGATAAATAGACGAGCAGACAAACAGCATAGTCTAACTAAAAGGTTCTCTTCACACGTTGGAAGGGACCCTAAATAATTTTCTCATTTTTGTAATCTGTTCAAATTCTGTATAATGGGAGAATGGGGTAATTATATAGCAGGTCGAGGGGTGAGGTTGAGTGACGGCACGCAGGGTAATCGTGATTGATTGGCTTTTATTCAAAGATGGATAGGTATTTGATGGGAAGAGATGTTGTGCTCATTACAAAGTCGCGGTTTTTTGAAGGATTATGTCGGAAAGCAGACCGTATCGTGTTAAAATTACGTTAGAATTTAGAAAAAGTCGTGTTGAAATGACGTTGGATATTGACGTTTTTTTAAGATAAACTTAGGTTTGTATTTTCAATTAGAATCGCTCTAAGATATAGATAATAATCCTGTTTACAAAATATTGTGAAACATTTATTTTAAAAGAAAAAATTATCGACTTTTTTGCCCATTCTTCTCCATAACAAATTAGGCACCTTTTGAAAGCTAAACTCGTTTTTTTTTCTTGTATACGATGTTCATCCTTTTAATGGTCAAATTGAAATGAAAGATTTGGTTTTGAATTTGTAAGTAGCTCAGTTACTTACCTAATTATGTAACTATATCTTAACCATATTTACATGTAATTTGATTAGCATATGAACTAAACAACACGCAATACAATTTAACTATACATACAACATATTCTGACAGCGCTTCAAGTAGGTACTAGATTTCAATATAATTGTTTTTTTTTTTTACTTTAAAACATTACAAAATTGTTTGTATTTGTGAGTTTATATGTCAGTAAACGCACCCACGACACAAAAAAACCCTAGTGTGGGGCAAGGTTTATATGAAAAAATAAATATATTCCTCTTAGAGAAGAAGAAAGAATATAACATAACATCACGCCTGTAATCCCCGAAGGGTTAGGCAGAGGTGTACCCATTAGTACGCCCACATTTCGCCAGTTATGTTTTTAGTCCCATGTAACGAGCCTATTGCCATCAACCGGGCACAAATCCAGACTCCGAGGCTGCTACTGAGAAATTCCTGATGGAAAAACCCAATAACGCTTTGCCCGACCTGGGAATCGAACCCAAGACCTAATGCACAGCAGTCGCGCTTGTGACCACTAGACCAACGAGGCAGTAAGAAAGAATATATTCCTAGTTTATCCACATTTATTACGCAGTCAACAGTAATAAAGAATGTTAACTACCAAATGCTCAGCGTCGTGAACAAAATGTCCGAGCATTTGTGGAATGTCCTAGAGGAAGTAAGATACCTTCGGAAATAATTTATTTTCCTCCCAAACTCCGAAGTAGGTAAGATTCCTCTGTCAATCACGTGACAAGCCATCTGTTTCCCCCAAACTCACCCCCATGACATTACTTAACAAAATACTTCCCTATTGTTGGAAAACTGAAAGTTTTTTACAATTGTAATTAAATTCCGACGGAATAGCTTGTGGGGGGACGGGGGCTGGGAATTCTGAATTAAGGGGGGAATACATTGATAATTTATTTTAGGTGCTTCTTCACTTTTTTTTGGGATTTTTCTTTTTAAAAGCTTTTATTTAGCTTGCACTGTTCGTATGTAAGTAAGTTGTAAATAAGTTCTCCTTTCAAAGCAAACCGTTTTTCGACCATTTGTTGTTATCCGATTGAGCTGAAATTTTGCATACAGCTTTAGTTTTGGTGACAATACAATGTCCAATAATCAATGTTGTAGAATTTTAAATTAAAGCATGTTTTAAAAATACATTATTTATAAGTTTTTATTTAACTACATGCAATAAGAGGTTTTTGGATTGGTTTCTTTTAAAGGAAGGCTTCTGGGAATTTTTTTGGGTCTGGATTAGTGCCTGGTAAGTACTAATGCGTACATCTCTGCCTAACCCTATAGGGATTACAGGCGTGATGTTATGTATAACTAGCCCGTACTGTGCCACTGCTGGGCAAAGGCCATAGAAATTGAAAAAGGCACATTGGCACTTGCCGAACCCACAACCTGATGCATGAGAGGCGGGTGCATTAACCACAGGGCCGTTAGGACAGTTAGGTAGGTTTTACAATTATTAAATACAGTTATATATTATTAGGTTGGTAAATTTATTGCCTGCCTCATTCGTCCAGTGGTCTCAAAGTACGACTGCTGAGCATGAGGTCTTGAGTTCAATTCTCGGGTCGGGCAAAGTGTTATTAGGTTCCTCTATTAGGAATTTCTCAGTAGCCTTCGGCGAATCTGGATTTGTGCCCAGTTGATAGCATAGGCTTGCCTCCTATTACATGGGACTTCAATAAAACTAGTGAAATGTGGGTGTACAAGTTACATCTCTGTAACCCTTCGGGAATTACAGGCGTGATGTTATGTTATGTACATTGCCAATTATTATTAACCCAAAAAAAACACTTTCCACTGACCTATATGTGTTAAAAGCTTTAAAAAACCAGTGTAATCATCAGACTGAAACTACAAAACTTTACTGAAAACTGTATCTAGATGAGTATTAAATATTTAGTGAGTGCTGTAATGGTTCGCTCGACGTTCATGAAATTAAAACTGAAATATTTACTGCTGTAGTTTAAACTGATGTTTGGATGCTATGGATTACAATAGTAATAAATGATGAGGATTTTTTTAAGTGTTTGCAGTCGCAAAGTCTGTTACCATACTAGTTTAAAGCTGGTATTTGGGGGCTATGGATGAAACGCATGTGACCAGGAGAGTTATGAATATGAATTTGGATGTATGGAGAGCAAGAGGAAGACCAAAGAAAAGATGGATGGATTGTGTGAAGAATGATATGAATGAAAGGGGTGTCAGTGGTTGCATGACGACTGACAGGACAGAGTGGAAGAGGAAAACGTGTTGCGCCGACCTCAAGTAACATGGGACAAGGGCAGAAGGATGATGATGTTTCAAGTGTTTGTAATCGCAAAGTCCCCGGATCACGTTAAATGTATACTGAAATATTTAGCGCAAATGCTCGGCATGAGGTCTTAGGTTCAATTTGGTCGGGCAAAGTATTACTAGGTTTTTCCATCAGGAATTTCTCAGTAGTAAGCCTCGGAGTCTGGGTTTGTGCCTGGTCGACGGCAATAGGCTCGCCCCCTATTACATGGGACTTCAACATAACTGGCGAAATATAGGTGCACTAATGGAGTATCCTCTGCCTAACGTTTTGGGGATTACTGGTGCGATGTTATGTGTAAGTATATAGATTGATATGTTTAAGTTCTTAACTGTCGCATTAGGGTTAGGGTAAACTATTTTTTTCTTTTGTATACATGCTATACAAAACCAGCCTTAAAGATATTACCTAAACTATCTTTAAGGCGATTAACACACGGCACCGCTCGCCAGTCCGGCATGCGGTAATACGGTGTAACATGCATGCGATGCATGTTATACTAGCTTCTATGAAAACCGCATGAACCTTGCACACGATCACCGCTCGACCGTGCGGTCGTGCGGTGGTCTCGCCACGTCCGCATCTCCGCGCGGACGTCCGCGCGGTCGTACGGTGCTTTACACACGGGGCGCCGCATTACCGTACGGATCATCGTGCAGCGTTCCCAGTTTAGAGGTTTTCTCCCCAAATTAAAGGCGTAAATCTATGCAATGGATTTTTTTAAGTTGGTATCCAAGCGGGTTTTCGCAGTTGCTACGTATTGTGAGAAATGGAACGCACACATAACAGTTTGCTCTCTATTCCGCCACCTTCAGGGGTGTCATTATTTGCGCACTGCATTCAAAAAATTCATTCAAAAATCATTTTTCCCCAAAATAACGCTCAAAAATATTATATTGAGTATTGAGTATTAAAATAATATGTTCCCCAGAATTTTCCCCGCAGTTTTAATTTCACCAAAAGTTCCCAAAAATGTTTCCCCAAATTGGGGAAAAAAAACCCCAACCTGGACACCCTGAAAACAAAACAAAACCGGTAAAAAATAACTGGTTAAAACCAGAACTGCTCAAAATCGATCCGTGCGGTCATGCGGTCGAACCGCATCACCGTGCGGACTATACCGCATGGAAATCCGCTTCACCGCAACCGGATACCGAAGCGGTGTGCGGTGCCGTGTGATAATCGCCTAACCGATTTTTGGGGGTAGATTACTCAGGTAATAAAGTATGGGGACTTTTTATTACTGTGTGTTGTTGTTAGCCCAAACACTCCCTAGTGCGATATATACGTGTTAACTGTTGCCGATACATAACCATGGCTCGCCTGAAAAGTATGTTCACTCTTTTTTAATTAATTTAACTTTATGCAAATTCGTACTGTTTTGGTCGCAGTATTTCCGTTTCACATTCCTAGGTGTTTGTTTTACTATTTAAGGCTCGGTTTCCACTGCATTAGAGAGAGGGGAAGTGCCTTGTATCTAATACCTAGTGGGGTTTTATTATTTTTGGCAGAGACAGATATTAGATTAGAATAGCACATAGGGTATTTTTATTTATTTATCTTCTCACATATACCATTACAGGACATCCCAATGCGGTAAATGCGCCTTGACTTATTCTAACTTCACTGTAACTTATAACTAATTACAAATAAAGCATTTCTTGTGAATTCACCCAGAGAACAACAGAATAAATCCATCTCACTCGCTATGAGGTTGAGCGTGCTGAGTGCACGCATCAGCGGTGCTTCCTTGAAAAGGTTGGTCCGAGCACGCGGTTTTACTCCCGCCCCGTCCTTTGCTCGTGCCAGCCCGCGTCGCTGAGCCTGTAGCTTTAAATTCGTCCCTAAATAATAATAATCAGATCCAGCCTGTCCCTTTGCTGCCCTCCCCCAGCGACGCCCTCAGCCGAGGCCCGTATCCCATAGGGGGTGCCCTTAGCGTGTAGTAGTTTAGTTTGTAAGCTTTTTAAGCCCTGGCTGGAGGCCTTAATTTTCCTTAAGGCACCACAGGAAAGCCCGGCTAAGCAGCCGACAACCTCATGGTTGACCGGCGAGATGCCACACCGAAAAAACAAAAAAAAACGCGGTTTTACTAGCAGTCGCGGCTGCCGTCTCCGCCACACGTACCTGTCGGGAACAGACAGACTCACTTGTCCTAAAATAATTGCATTATGCACCTTCCCTCTCAATAATTTAAATATATACGACGCGAGTGCAAGATCCCTCCGAACCCTTAAAACCCCCATGAACCCTTCCTTTTAATCCTGAAAATATGGACAGTTCCTACGGGACAATATATCAACTTTATTTAAATAAAACTGACTGGCTGGCTGTGACTGTCTGTGCGTATTTTATGTAAATGAAATGTTTTTTTATTTATTTATTTTAACTTTGAGGCGGACGAAGTCGCGGCCAATAGCTAGTATATAATCATACCCTCATTGGTTGTTTATGAGAAATCAGTTTATAGAAACCAGGCTTATTTGAGCAGAATTAATGTTACGTTATTCTAGAACTGTTAACCACGCAAAACTCGTACCTACTAAATAGTGCGAAATCGTGCGCTTTTAAAATATCTCGCGACACTGCAAAACTCAAACAAACATTGGTGTTAAAAGAAAACAAAACACTACAAACACAGACAATAAATAAATAAAAAAACTGGCAAACTTTTTTTGTTTCATCTTGTTCTAAATTAAAAAAAAACGAAGATTTATCAAAAAAGTTTCGTTGAATAAAACGTTTGTCTGCGTCTATGGTTTCTGAAATTCTATAAGCCTAGGCTTATGGGATGATGGCGGGCTATGCATTATGTATGGAGCCGATCCAAAGCCATAAAAATTGGCCACTATAAAAATCTTAGTGATCGTGAACGTCTCGATATAAAATATTGGCGTTGACAGTTTTCGGTGTCGTACCATAAATTCTCAGTTCTAAACATTAGGGTTCCGTACCCCGTGACTTAAGGTTTTAAAAGATCGAGAGAATCGAAGAGATTTTTATGATAAAACTCACCATATTTGCAAAGATTGACCAAATTTTTTTTTTGCCTCCATTTTCGGATTTTCACGTATTGTTTTGTTTATGATGGTGTTCTCAACAACGTACAATTTTTTTAAGCTTTCAAATTATTGTAAGCTTACCACTATTTTCAGCTAACTTGACCGGACTAGCATAACAGTACCTAATAGCATTTTTGTATTGTATGATATTTGAATGCTTAATTTATTTTAATGTAATTGGACCTGTGCCGTTTCAATTAACTATAAATAAATAAATAATAATATAAGTACCTGTTAGCTATAACTTTCTCTTCTCTTAAATAAGGCGCACGCCAATTAAAATATTTCTTTCTTATATACATTAGTACATAAGGATGAAAATCCTGAATTAAATAAAGAAAAACATCGAAACCCTTTTTGCTTAAAAAATAATAATACTTTCAAAAGAGGATCACCACAGGGGTAACAAAATATCATTGATAACAAACACCTCACATTTATCGACAAAAACATTTTTAAATGAATGAAAATAATTCGTGTTACCATTTGTCGCCAGGCAATGTTAGGCAAAAAGAAAATTCTACAATTTTTTTTACTGTTTCTAGGAATAAAGCAATTTTCTTTTTTACCACTAAAACCCAATAAAAATATACACGTCAAAAGATTTATTATAAATGATCACATTGCTATTTCTCACTTTCACGATGATCAATCATTATCATTTGACTCTATGTAGACAGGTGAAAAAAAAACGAAAAAAAAAAGTTGAAGGGCAGATGAAAAATTAAAATGTTAGAAAAAATTCTTTATTATATATTTCTGACGTCGGATCGTAAATCTACTTTTGTTCGTTGATATTAATGTTATTTGATTTTCTTTTTTTTTGTTATATTCATCACGTTGTATTATGTAGGGTCAGCAGTTTGAGTAGTTAGCTTAAAAATAATATTAAAAGTCGGTATTTTTGTTTTTATGTTTTTAAGACAAAAGCAAAGGAGACTGGTCATTTGTCGTATTGAACTAATTGTAATATGGTCAATTTAGTTTTTTTTTTTTGTTCTTATTAATTTAGGTACTTAGTTTTCAATGGAAATCAATAACATATAAAAAATCACGGATGTAATCCCCGAAGGGTTAGGCAGAGGTGTACCCATTAGTACACCCACATTTCGCCAGTTATGTTTAAGTTCCATATATTAGGCGGCAAGCCTATTGCCATCAACCGGGAACAAATCCAGACTCCGAGGTTGCTACTGAGAAATTCCTGATAGAAAAACACAAAAACACTTAAACCGACCTGGGAATCGAACCCAAGACCTCATGCTCAACAGTCGCGCTTTTGCGACCACTAAACCAACGAGGCAGTCAAAAATCAATAACAAAGTGGTTTATTTTGATTTGTTTAAAACGTAATTTTTTTATGACGTCACTGAAGTCGTATCTGTCGTTTGCGTTCTTTTTTATTTAAAAAGTAAGTACCTAAATTTTGGTAAATATGTTATCAAATCTTATAATTAACATCTACATACATTACATCTGTATTAGTTTGTAGACCACTAAAATATCTTGGCTTCGTATTTGGGTGTATCTTATTATGAAGAGGTCGTCGCGTAGCCCTGCGCCCCAACTCCCAACTTATAACGAACATCTAAAACGAACTACAGACCCAAGTTTAATTATTTTATAGCACTAGTTTTGTGATGTGAGTTTAGCGTCATAATTCAGCTCATTCAGTTTTTAATCCCAAGTGTAATTCTGCATGAAACTTAAAGGAAAACTATTTCACAAAAAAAAAATGTGGAAAAATGTGGATGTACTAATCGGTAACCTACACCTCTGCCTAAC
Source organism: Hoplodrina ambigua (assembly GCA_949774945.1). Taxonomy (NCBI): domain Eukaryota; kingdom Metazoa; phylum Arthropoda; class Insecta; order Lepidoptera; family Noctuidae; genus Hoplodrina; species Hoplodrina ambigua. The sequence goes on from OX458988.1 coordinate 10,132,623, forward strand.
CCTTCAGGGATTGCAGGCGTGATGTTATGTTATTTCACATATAATAATATCAGTTTTCAATTTAGAAAGTAATCAGGTAATGTAGGCAACTGGTTAATAATGAAAACGGCTCAGCGGTTGTGTTCACGCACTGGGTGTTTTTAAATCAGCGTTTTTTCGTAACGGTAATATGTAAACTTTTAGATCGTTTAAATAAGTGGTACCTTTGAGATTGCTACACATTATCACAGGCTGGCCTGCTGAATATTCATTTGATGTAGCTAAAGTGTAAAGTTGGTTATAACACATTAAAATAATTGGATTATTTATTATTTAACATAGAAGTGACGACTTTGTAAGTAAGACACGTGATTGTATAAAAGCATCTATAAATAGAACGTTGATAACGACTGTGTGACATAGCGTTATGGTGGGAATGAGAGAGGTGAGTTATGCTACGAAAGAAGGAATGATGATATTTTCAGAAGATTCTAAAAAAAAATCTAATTAAAAATTCTCCTGGGGTTATATAGGATGACTGGTAATTAGTGACCGATACTTAAGCACATGATTATACTCATAATAACAAAAAGCTTACCTAAATAAATGTTACTTTTTTATTTGCAAAGCGCATGACCTGAATCACAGCAAAAGCGTTCTTTACTGTAAATATTTAACTTTATTATAGATATCTCATGTTACATTATTTAAGTGGCCAGGTACACTGTATTAACTATAAAAAATCTTAGCGTTCAACCGCTCCCAAAAATTCACCCAGTGCGAATCTCCACTGCTACAGCAAGCCAGTGATTCGCTAAATTCTCTAATTTCATCCGACGCTTTGTTTCACGATAATAATAATTGTAAACAAAGGAATACCATTTGCAGGTTGATTATGTTATACCGTCATAATTCGTGCTTTTAGCTAAGTAGCTAACTTAATCTTGTTTATTAATTACGAGGCGTTATTAGCTTCGTGCATATTCGGTAATGTTCGGTTTGTTCTCGTCTTGTGAAGATGTAGGTCTCATTAACACACAATACAATTGAGTATACTAGTTAAAACCGGTTTAGATTTAATAAAAATGAATTTGTGAAGAAGTAGAATGGATTTTTTGTTTGTATCAGGTAATCTTTAGAATCACTGCTGTGAATACAATTTTTTTTCACTGATAGTAAGATATATTTTTTCCGAGTGTCATAGGTTTTATGGCATACTTGACTTTCACGCGGTCGAAGTCGCGAACAGAAGGTAGTATATTATAGGCTTAGTGTTAAAGCCTGTTAGATTTTGCAGCACAGCTGATCATGCACTAAGTCTATCTAGTTTGACAGTCTGAGCACAGACGAAGACTAAATCTGAAGGCTAATACTTAAATAAAATGTACCAAATCTAGTCGTAATCAGCGACAATGTCAAAAAATTTAGGTAAAATCATTTTTGACAGATTAAGACTAAAATTAAATTGATTGCACTGAAGTTAGTAGAAATAACTGCACATGACTCATTTTCACAATCTTAGTCTCTTGTCGACGAAATCTTTAAAACCAAATAAACAACACAAATCCTTAATAAGCTACAATCCACATTGTTATTCATAGAAACCAATAAAAACTAAGTGTCGTCCAATATATGAATAACGTTACAAGTATTTGTAATGCCAGCAGCTGGGCAAGTTGCCAAATAAAATCTGCCTGTTCCAGAGAGAGGGCTTCTCTTCGCGGTATAGTTGTCGCATTCGACAGAATTGGGGAGAATTGTACAGAGACTACAATGTGGAATATAAATGAGTGAAAATTTTGCTTGTAAAAGTTATGTACTGGTACGTTTTAGGTCCTGTTTCCATTGAGAGTGTCCGTGGAGTTTTTTTTCTCGTTCTGCTCTATAGAGGCCTTCCACCGTTTTGGAACGAACAAATAGCTTCAATTTTTTGACTAACTGACCGACTTCTTGACAATTCAAAGTCAAGTCAAGTCAAGTCAAAAACATTTATTTCAATTAGACCGTTTACAGGCACTTTTGAATTGTCAAGGAGTTGGTCAGTTAGTTCGAAAATTGAAGCGAAAACGGTCAAAACGGAGGTAGGCCTCTATGGAGAAGAACGAGCAAGAAACTCCACGGCACTCTTTTAAATTAGGTTTTTACAAAATCCTGGTTACATTATTCAAAAATGCCTGTACTAATTAGTGGTATACTTGACGTCCACGCAGACGAGATCATGGGCAGAAACTAGTCAATAATACGTTGATTCGCCAATACAAATCGAGTTTTAATCCATTCTAATATTATAATGCGAAAGTAACTCTATCTATCTATTACGCTTTCACGACTAAATCACTGAATCGATTTCGATGAAATTTGGTATTCGGTAAGTTTGAACCGTAAGAAAGGACATAAGCTACTTTTTATTCCGCGACTTCGTCTACATCCTCAATTACCGACATTTATTCAGAAGTCGAGAGCAAAAGCAAATAAATGTTTTCTTTTGTTTGTATTTTGCAGTAGGCTTGTAGTAGTGGGCATTGTCCTTTAAATATTAAGAAAAGCGATTCTTCTGTTCCACGAGCTGTTACAGTTTAAAGTTTCGATAACTATACAAGTGTTGGACTTGTGAGAACTTTGTCAGTACAATAGAATATTTCAGTGCCTCGAATCGAAGGCTTTGCCAAAGTTATTTCAGAACAAATGTAAGTATCGAAATGATTTTATTTCTTATTGTTACTTTAGAGCTTCTGCAGTTGTTGACAAACTTAATTAAAAGTATTTTGTTCTATTTTACTTGTAGATAAAGACGATGACAGCTGTCAAACTTGACAGCTGTCATCGTGTTAACTGACGGGTCAATTTCAAAGTGTTTTAGGCGTCATTTTAGTTTAATTAGTATTAGTATCTCTTGGCTATCATTCGTAGATCTTTGACAGTCGTTACGAGTCCCAAAGTCTGACAAGCAGTACTACCAAGCGAAGGTCAGATAGACAGTCGTTTCATGTAAAATACTGGTATTCCTCAGATTCAGTTAGACTGGAAACCGACCTCAACATAGTTGGAAAAAGGCTAGGCAGATAATGTTCTATGACTAAAAGACGAATAGATTTTAAAAGTAGTAGATGTATTACCATCAGCGCTGATAATAAACTTAAATGTATTAGACATAGAGTTGAAAATTGCATAATTACCTACGTGCAAAATAATAAATATCCCACAGAATTATATGTCACTTACCTAACTGACAACTCGTTTTGTTTTGTTTATTATCAACTAGCTTCTGCCCGCGACTTCGTCCGCGTCAAAGTCGCTTTATTGGACACCGTACATTTTTTCAAGATAAAAAGCAGCCTTTGTGCTATTGCAGACTAAATAACTATCCCTGTGCCAAATTTCATTCAGATCCACATCCAAACTTACGCATTTATAATAGAAATAGGATTAATAAACTAAAACTGTTTGACCACATCGACCCTTACATAATTCTTTGTACCAAAATTCTTTACACTACCTTTTAATATTCCATTACAATCATTTACTAAGTCAATAATCTAACTTAGTACCCATGAATTAGTAAATACTTTGGGTAAATACTAGGGGCAGGTACAGTCATCAGCATAAACAAGTACACACTTAGCTAAATTCAAATGCGATTTTCTTGTGAAATACTGGTTGTAAATTTGATATAAGACCTATTTCATAATAATACATACATACATAACATCACGCCTGTAATCCCCGAAGGGTTAGGCAGAGGTGTACCCATTAAGTAGTACACCCACATTTCGCCAATTATGTTTTTAGACCCATGTAATAGGAGGCGAGCCTATTGCCATCAACCGGGCACAAACCCAGACTCCGAGGCTGCTACTGAGAAATTCCTGATGGAAAAACCCAATAACACTTTGCCCGACCTGGGAATCGAACCCAAGACCTCATGCACAGCAGTTCACGCTTGCGACCACTAGACCAACGAGGTAGTCAATCATAAGTCAAGAATCTTAGTCAAGTTCATAGTAATATTGAATTCAAAATACTATATTCCTAAAAACATGACATTTCAATCAATATATTTGAAGAAAATCGCATCGTTATGTTGCTAAGTGTTTACTTGTTTTTGCTCGTGACTGTACACCCTCGCCAAGGCGAAGGGATGCTTATACACGTGTCAAAAGGATAAACAAACATTCTACTACATTCATTACACCCTTTATCTAAGGGTCCGTTTACATCGGTAGAGTGAACACTGGACTAAGCAAGTATGGATGACAGTTCAGTGTAAATATTGTGCGTTGAACGTTGACTCGTATAAACGCTACTTTGTGAATAGTAAGTCTGGCAACACCGCGCTTGTATAAAAGGTATTCGATTCGATGTTTGAATTGAACATACGAATATCCTTTAGGATTTTGATTTAGTATTTAACGAAAAACACAATAAATATCACCATATTAATAAAACCTTCAAACTTATTAAATATTGTGTGAGTACCTATTACTAATAGCGGATCGCTCAGCAAGCATTTAATCTAGTGTCCATTTAATTCAGCTTTACAATATTATAAAACATATCACATAATCCCCAGTAAAAGACCAAGTCAAAGCCGAGTAGACAGTTCATACTATCCTAAATTCAAACGAGCCATCAAACTGACCAACGTTCCAATTTGCTTATACCAACAAATCAACGTGTTCGATTTTATTTTCCGAGCATCAAATATTAAGGCGACAACGCGAGTGAGTGTTGACACAAGTTTTCAAGGAGCGAGGCCCTGTGTAAACAAGGCACAGTAGTTCTATGCCTGTTATGTTGTGTTTGGAGTCACTATGCCATATACTTGCCAATCGTGAAAAGTGTTTGTCTGGTAATGGGTTACTGTTGAGTAAACGAGGCTTAAGATTTTTTTTATGTAGTTTTTGGTAGGTAAAAGTCTTTTTAAAAAGGGTCAAGTAACGCAGAGTACTGATTATGCATAGCCCAACGGATTCTGGGCAATAATCTTTGGCAAACAACTGCAATAACTCGTAGACTTGAAATTCGTGGTGGTGCATTGTACTTGGCATTAAAAGATAGGACTGAAAACTTAGTTGCCTAGTAGTTCTGCTTGGCAGCAGAAAAATTGGAACTTCCACAGACCAAATTCATGAAAAAACTTAAGTAGGTACCGTATAAAATGAAACAAAGTTCCTTCTTCTTATTTTTATCGTAAAAATATCTTGTTTTGTTCAAAAACTGACGCCATAAAAGAACTTGAACACTTATTTTTCTTTACACAAAAACATTCACAAGATACAGAAAAACAAGCTCTTTATAGAGTTTAAAGTTTTAGGAATTTCAAAAGTGTCACCAGTGTATTTAGTTATATTGACAACATAATGGAATATTGTATAAAAAATCGATGAATTCTAAGATCTAATACTGACTATTGCTATCTTCTCATACAGAGAAGGTACAAGTATTGATCACCACGCTTGCTCAAGGCGGATTAGCTATTTAAGACATTAATTTTAAGTCCATGTTTCCTCACGATATTTTCCTTTACCGATGTCAGTGACGCTCAAGATAAACTTAGAAAGTACATATGAAATTATAAAAAAACACATTCTCATAAAGTACTCAATATTTGAAACCTAATTGAAATGATAATAATAGTAAGAGTAACTTAAATATACACTACGATGACCAACCTATAGAAGAGGTAGAAACAACAAAATTTTTAGGGCTCCACATTGACAAAAAACTGAATTGGAAACCCCATATCGAAATCTTATGCAAGAAAATCTGTAAATCTGCATAATTGCCCTGCACACATTATCGTCTATAATAGGTGTGGAGGCATTACTTACAACCTACTATGGTTTAGCTGAATCCCATCTTCGCTATGGTGTAATTTTTTGGGGCAACTCAACTGACAAAGACGCGGTATTCAAGGCTCAAAAGAGATGCGTTCGTTCAATACTTAAAATTAAACCTACCGATAGTTGCGTGCCTCACTTTAAAAAATATTAAATACTGACTTTACCGTGTCTGTAAATTTTTGAGGTAGCTGCATTTGTCAGGACAAATCCACAACGATTTAGGCAATTAAATGAAGTAGTCCCACGTAACAGGCGTGATAACAGTAAGATATGCTCCCATGCTGCGAGAACATCCCTAAAGCGCAAAAGTATTTTTTGTATGGCTCTTAAGATATATGTCGGCGGGTCGCCACAATTCGATGACAAATAAAAACACGTTTCCGGAATAACCTTAAAATCAAATCAGATTTGTTGATTGTAACTAAGTCAAAAATTGTATTTCAAATCATTTAATTATCAAATTAGTAATACTTATAAGAATACAGATTATTTTCAATGTATGTCACGTTGGTGAGAAACTACATTTCAAAAATAAAAACACGTGGTCATTATTTTACCACGTGTTAACATTAAAAATAGATTTACGCATGTTAATTGATTTAAAAATGTTATAAAACGTTTGTTTATAAAATAGTAACATAGTGTTTATTTTCATTATCCAAGATGAGCAGCAACCCTGGCCAGGATATTAGTGACGTCAGCAATGCTAACGTCACGTTTTTTAAAAACAACCGCGAGGACCCTGCCTCGTCATATACAATAAATTGCCTAAAAGTTGGAGAGAACTGCCCTTGACGCTTTTTAAAAAGAAACTGAGAACTTTTTTAGTTAACAAAGCGTATTACAATGTTTTAATTTTTTTTGAATGAAAGGGACTTTTCTATTCCGAATTCTAGTATGGGAAAGAATAGCAATTTAATAATATGAATTTTAAATCAATTTACTTTTTAATAATGAATATACTGCACTATTATAACTGCACTAAATAATATAAATACACGATTATAATATACTAAATATTTCTTGACATTCATTATTATTTATCTCTTGTGTATGTAACGAAATTGGAAATGAGTATTGTAAATGCAATTGAATAGAGTTTTTATACATACAAAATTTGTACGCCGCTATTGGCAAAACATGGACGCTCACAAAAATATTATTATTTTGCATGTCTGATTACTCAGTTTATGTACACGCATGTTTGACAAATAAATTATCTTCCTTTCTTTCTTTCTTTCAATAATAAATGAAAAAAAAAGGATTTACTTAATAACGATTCTAAAAGAAGAAGAGAAACTTATTATACACCTAAACTCAACATATAGATATATAATATTCTACAACAATTAAACTAAAACAAAGCGGGCATCAAGAAATTCCTCCGTATCGCTATCAACTGATAATATCCCCAAGAGACTGGCGGCATCGCCACGCTGGAAAGCAATGCTTAACCTCTGGCCAAGATAGAACCAACCCCTTGGGTCACTATTACTTAATTTTAACTACGTACTTTGAAGTGTCATTCAAACAATGAAAGTCTTTTATTAAGCTCGTATTTCTTTCTTTCTTCAATTCTAGTGTTATTTACTTTATTCATATTCTTTTAATCCCGTTTCTTGTAAATTTTAATGAGGACACGACACGCCTCGCGTGTCCAAATGCTGCTAATATTTCAGAAATGAATCTAAAAATTACAACATATACATAATCCCGAAGGGTTAGGAAGAGGTCCACATTTTGCCAGTTATTTTCAAGTCTCATGTGATAGGGGGCGAGACTATTGTCATCAACGGGGCACAAATCCAGACTCTGAGGCTACTATTGCAAAATTCCTGATGGAAAAACCAAATAACACTTTTCTCGACCTGGGTATCGAATCCAAGTCCTCAGTCATACTTTGCGACCACTAAACCGAAGCAACCAAAAATTACAATTTTAGCTAAATACCCTTGTTACCGGTGAACACACATAGCGTGTTCAGTTATTTTAGCTTCCAGTAATAGCGACACGCCTCGAGTGTCCAGCACGATAAGTTCACAGCGTCTCTCAAGACATAAATGTTAAGCGACACACGACACACAACGTATAGTTGCACATAGGTACTCCTTTGGGGTTTCGTTTCCGCGTCATCTTACATTATTTATAGCTGCTCACCCCTTCCGAACATATTATTATGCGCGCTTTAAATTCACTATATCAACTATCAGTGACCCAGGGGATCATGGTGTCTAATATAGTGTCAGTTATCGGAGCAAATAATCGCTGGTGTCTCGGTTTTTGTTGTGGGGATTAACTGAGAATGCCTCGACTGCGGAGCATGAGGTCTTGGGTTCGATTCCCAAGTCGAGCAAAGTGTTATTAAGTTTTTCCATCAGGAATTTATCAGTAGCAGCCTCGGAGTCTGGATTTGTGCCCGGTTTATGGCAATAAGCTCGCCCCCTATTACATGGGACTTAAACTTAGTGCCAATTACCAGGTGCCTAGACCTTCGGGAATTACAGGCGGAGATGTTATGTTGATTAACTAAGAAAACTAGTTTTGAAGAACGCATTTTAAGCAACAGTCAATTACTACGGAATATGATTAAGGATGTCTTTTTGTAATTTCGGAATAACAGCTTTTTACAAAATATATTTCAGTGTTATAATACAGCTTTATTTATATATTTTGACATTCTCACTATTTAACCTAAACATAAATTGAGGATTGAAACACATTGTTTACAAAACTAAGAATTTCTTTTTCTTTTTAGAATGTTTACAAGCGTATAAATTTCACATGTACACACGCTGCCAGAACTAACAAAAAACCTGTAATTGTACCAGCCTAATACTGCCTCACTGCAAGGCAAAGGTCTCTTCTCAAAAAGAGAAGGCTTGCTCAAGGCGAAAGATAAAATAGAAAGCTATAAAAAGATTATAGCAAGTATGAAACTCTTAAAATATCGACACAAACTTCTTCTGTAGATAAATGTATATGCTCGTAAGATCTCAACTCTGTGAAGTAACTTGTAAGTTGTCCATAACTTAGCGTCCTGTCACTATTTTAAAACGGAGATAAGTTCATGTTTCAACTTAGACTTATATTCACATTTCAACTTGATCGTGGTAAACTTGAATTTATGTGAAGGGATTTTTTAACTTTTTGGGGCGTAGGCAGATTTGTTTTTATTTAAAACAAAAAAAAAATAAAGAAGAGCTCGTGGCTAAGTGATAACAGCCGCATGGGTCGATCGGTCAGGTTAAGCTACGCTTGCCGGGGTTGGTCCGTGGATGGGTGACCATCTTTACACACCGAGACTCCTCCGTGCCTCGGAAAGCACGTTAAGCCGTTGGTCCCGGCTGTCATATGTGGATCTTTGACAGTCGTTACGGGTCGTCAGAAGCCCGAAAATCTGACAACTAGTCTCACCAAGGGGTATCGTATTACCCAGTTACTGGGTTGTGGAGGTCAGATAGTCAGTCGCTCCATGTGAAATACTGGTATTCAGCTGCATCCGGTTAGACTGGAAGCCGACCCCAACATAGTTGGGAAAAGGCTAGGCAGATGATGAACTGAAATTTTATTTAGCTTTCTAAACACAAAATTTACATTATCATAATACAGGTCTAGTTGTCGCAAAGTGCGACTGCTGAGCTTGAGGTCTTGAGTTGGATTCCCAGGTCGGGTAAAGTGATATTGGGTTTTTCTTTTCGGAATTTTTCATTAGCAGACTTGGAGTCTAGATTAGTGAACGGTTGATTACAATAGGCTCACCCCCTATTATATGGAACTTAAACATAACTGGCGAAATGTGGGTGTACTAGTGAGTACACCTCTGCCTACCCCTTCAATACAGAAGATACGGAATACAGGTGTGATATTATGTTATGTTTATGTTATACTAATAGTAGTCTTAAGATTACAGCACTAAGATTTAATATTCAAAACCTATCAAGTGATACAAACTACTAGCTCAATGTAGGTACTTCAATTGTTAATCTCAGACCTAATGGAGTCTAATGTCCACTTTCACTATTCCTAGGCAACACCTAAATGTAACGCTTAAATATTAAAGCACTGTTAAATTTTCAACTCTCAGCACTGAGCTAAGCGTTGAAAATCGAACTGTGTGCTTTTATTCAGACATTAACTGCTCCCTGCGTCTTTGTATGTACTCGTGTTTTTTATACCAATTTTAAGTTACGTCTTGGGTACGACTTTACGTCTTTAATACTGTTTCGCTCCTATAAATCGTAGCGTGATGTTTTAAAGCTTATACTATTTCTTATAAATCTGGCTATTAATACTAAATAAGCTTTTTTCGAATCCGGTTGGCAGTTTCAGATAAAAAACATGAAAATTTCTTCAGCTTCCAGTTTTTCCAAGTCCAGGTTTCCTCGTGATGTTTTCGCTTACGATGTAATGAGTGATTGAGTGACCTTTCACTTTTGTATATTTAGATTTATGGTTAGATTGATGTCCCTGCCACCGTGAACTTCAGTCATCATTGTCATCATCAAATCAGCAAAACGACATCCACTGCTAGACATAGGCCTGCCTTAAAGGCAGCCACAATGACCGATCCTACGCTGCCCTCATCCATTGGTTTCCCGCGACCTTCACTGGGTCATTGGTCCACCTCGTAGACCTTCCCACACTGCGCCGGTACGTGGTCGCCACTCGAGAGCCTTACGACCCCAACGGCCGTCTGTTCTACAACCTATGTAAGGCTAGTACTCTAAACTAATTACAAAGGCTCAAAGGCTCTATTGACAAGGGAGCTAGCCTGTTTAATTGACTTATTAAAATACATGTCACCGTGTCAGATTATTACTAGGAGTGCAGGCCCTCTGGGAGGTATGGCGAAAGTGTAATTAAGTAAAAAATGTACAAGTTTATTGCATATAGAATAGTTTGCGTCCCTTGTGATGAAGGATTATTTACGAGACTGTATAATTAATTAAATTATACAACACTTCTACTATTATTACGAATGGGTGAGTCACGGCAGCCGCATGCACAGCGACTGCTGGGCAAAAGTCTCAACGCAATGGGCGATTGAGGACAGTCGGTGTTGCCGAGGCCAGGCCAGGAAGAGGGCTGGTACAAGGCGGGGCAAGAAAAGAATACTTTGAAGGACTTAGGGGATTCCTTTGTCCAGCAATGGGACATTACAGACTAGATAACAGTTGACTCAAAATATCACATTATAATAAGCGATAATAAAGTGTAATTGAAATTCAATTCGTACATCTTTGCAACGCTATCTTCTAAACTTCTAAAGTTACACGTATAGTTTATTATTTCCGGCTCAGATTGCCCAAAGACAATAAATCAAAGACCAACAACCTCCCCTCAGTCAAGCAACAGTAAGCTACCCACTAAAAATAAACAGATAATGCAAATATAAATCATTACTAAGGCATAATTAAATTTATGTATTTTGTGGACCCAACGCGAGCATGTCAGACCGCTGTCACCCGGGGCCCCAGGGGCCGTGGGGCCGCGGGGCCGCATAATTAGCTGAGGTGTGGGTCCCGTGATATATGGAGACACAATCAGTTCAAGATGTTGTTGTAACCGCTGTCTAGGTTTAGGGACAAATTTTTAGATGATTATGTAGGGTAGCGCTAGTTTGCATTATCCGGTATCCTATTTTATACTATACTAGCTTCTGGCCGCGACTTTGTACAGATAAACTACGCGCGCCCTTCCACAATGCAAAACATTTGAAAATATTTACAAGACTGACTTTTTGACTTGACTGTCTCGTTGGTCTAGTGGTTGCAAGCGCGACTGCTATGCATGAGGTCTTGGGTAAGATTCCCAGGTCGGGCAAAGTGTTATTGGGTTTTTCCATCAGGAATTTTTCAGTAGCAGCCTCGGAGTCTGGATTTGTGCCCCTATTACATGGGACTAAAAACATAACTGGCGAAATGTGGGTGTACTAACACCTCTGCCTAACCCCTAGGGGATTACAGGCGTGATGTTATGTTTATGTTATGTTACAAGACTTACAACGCATGTGTGCGTACTGAGACGGCTCTCAAAACAAAAACAAATTAGCGTGTCATTCTTGCTTGACTAGCGGCATCATTAATTACTCATTATTATTGAAATAGTAATATGGAGGGGAGCGCCATGTTATAGTTGTTTATCTCTACGCGTGAAAGGCTGTCTAATCTTGCCGCTGGGTTTAGGCAGGCGGGGACCCACACAGCGATTTAGTCGTGCGACTGTCTACCGCGTAAGCAACAGGGCGATTCTGTTCTTTGAAAGAGGTGTATTCTGAAATACTGTCAAATGTAAACAACAAGAAAACAAGTATTTATTAAATATTTATTAGGTGTCCGTAATTTTATTTGATTTATGTATTTTATGACAATTTTCTGAAACTTGACGAGGGTGCAAGATTGCACCTTGTATTATAATTTTTGCATGTGTTATGCTGTGTGTGATATATTTTTATTTGTATGTGTGTGTATAGGCTATCGCATTAGGTTAAGAGCCTGTAATCATGGTTTTTAAGGTTTTTAGGATTCCGTACCTCAGGCGGCAAAAACGGAACCCTTATAGGATCACTTTGTTGTCCATCTGTCTGTCGATCTGTCAAGACCCTTTTTCTCAGGAACGCTTGGAGGTATCAAGCTGATATTAACATTTAATACTCAGACCTACTACCCCTTGCAGCAGTGAAAAAGTTAAACTTCTAAGTCAACGCAATCTAAAGAAAAGGTCGTTTTTGATGCAGATTTTGACGCTCGCTAGGGAATCAAAACCTATAGGAGAGTTCCTGTTGACGTAGTATCATGAAGTATGGCAAGTACCAATGAAAGGAAGAAATCCGAAAACCGTTTATTAGTTTTTTTTTTTTGTATGTTGTGTTAAATATTTTGGTGTGGACCTCTACGTTTGCGAGTCCGACTCGTACTTGACCGATTTTTAATCTTTATATCCCCCATAATATCACATCTATCTGGAACGGCCTTTATGCTCTATATTTCGTCGTCTTAACTTACTGAAATTCAAAGCCTTTCACGAGCGAAACGCGATCAATATCTTTTGATGTGTGAAAACCAAAGACTTTGTTTCCTGCTCACCTCCATTTGCCTTATGATTGAAGTGAATTTAAGTAGATATTGGCGTTCTGAAGTTTACGGTTAGAGAAAGGTTCCGGTTTCAAAACTTGATGGAAACTTATGGTATTATGTCAATAATGTTCTTTTAAAGGGGGCCGAAGTCGTAAAATTTGCTCCAGGCATGGGACGATGTTGATCGACTTTGTGACAATTAAAAAAATAACAATAAATCTGGGGTACATCTTTGCCTTCGGGGATTACAGGCGTGATATTTATGATGTTATATGTCCCCTAGTTCTGGCCATTTCGTTCTTCCTCCCTTCAGTTTTGATGGAAACCAGACAGTTCGTCTCTCCATCTCCTTCGTGGCCTGCCGCGACCCCAACTCACTGTCTCAGGCCACCGTTGACCACCACAGACCAGCGTTGGCTACCATTTTGTCTGACATGCGAGATGACATGTCCTGCCCAGTTCAATTCAAGTTGGGCAACCTTTTGAGCCACCCAGCTATCTCTGGTTTAGAGCTTTTTATTTTTTTAGGTGGTAAAAATCATCAAACGAGCCCTGGGTGGGGCGGAAGGGACTGTCGCACTTTTACTGATTAAAAAAACCACCCTGTTCCTTCTGATGCCTTTTACGTTCCGGGGCCACGGTATCCTGTAGACGTACCGCATCCCCGGCTGATTTGGAGGTTCGAGACAGGGGAAGACCTAACAATACCAGGTCACCAGATAAAGCTGTCCTATCAAAATATGAACAACAAACAGACTTACGCAGTCAAATCTTGACTTATTTGTTATTATTTACGCAGAGAGGAGAAGCCATCAAATTTTGTCGTTGACTTGGAAAGGTCGGTATATATATGTAAGAGGATCGAACCCTAAAATTAACATAAAGGGATGGACTAACGATATTTGAGCATCTGTAGGTATATTTCGAAGATCCATATTTTGTAAAACAGGCCTCTGATGTGGCGAGGTGAATTTAATATAAGAATATTTTCGTGTCGGCACGAGTGCGTAATACTAATTATGCGCTTGCCATTTTAACATTCTCTTGAGTGAATTTTGGTCATGGTGGTCAATTTAAATGGAGACTAGTCAAGCAGGTACACAGTTAGTTATATTAGTTTAGCTGGTCTGTTTCCGCACTTAGCCCCTTTATTGGGCCATTGTACGTGTGAAAAATATCCTCGAGGAGTCACTCCAACCATACCAGGACCTCCCAGAAGGCCAGCAGTCTTTTCAGACTGTTGCAGGCTTCGGGGAGCAGGTACACATGACAGAACCAGCACCGTGGTTTTTAGTGCCTCCGTGCACGGGTTACGGCATTATGCTGAGCGTAAGCCCTTTTCGCGCAGTAGTGGCGCAAATTTATTTGAATTTTATTTTTTAGATTTAATACATACTTGTTTCTACTTTGCTTTTATGTACAATATTTATTTTCTCTTTTTATGTTATTGAGTCATTTTCACGGGAATAAACAGTTTTTCTTACTTCTTTTCTTTCTTTCAGATTATATGGTGCACAAGTTCTCAGATGCACAGATCACCACTTCCTTCAGTCTCATAGTCTGAGTGGAAAAATTCAACACCACTTTTAACCCGAGCTGGGAGTCGAACTCGGGACCGTCACATTCAGCAATTGTCCTTGAGGCAGCGATACCAGCTTAGCAACTTTTGCGCATGCAGTAAAAGATTGATCAGTCAGTAACGCATCTATATCTAATAAAACATCTTAACAGGATACCGCTGGCCCAAGAACGCAAAGAGCTGCTGAAGGAACAGGGTGGTTTTTAGTCAGTAAAAGTTTGGCAGTCCCTTCCGCCCCACCTAGGGCGGAAGGACTCATTTGACGATATTTACCACACCAAAAAAAAAGGTTAGGTATGGAGAATATGTCAGCATTGACATTGCCTTCATCTCTGCTCACCCCAATTTGCCATAATTTACCATAGTTTATTAAGTCTCTATGCTATATTTAAAGGAAACAAATTAAGCTTCGTATACACACAAACCCTAAAACTTCTTCTTGTTTTTCATTTCAAAAGGACAGAACACATTCCTTATAATATGTCTACGAGATGCCCCATGGGATCCATTCAAAGGTATTTGACCACATAAATCTACCTTTATCTTGTCATTAACAAAGCTGGACGCTGTATGTGTAAACTCAGCCTAAGCTAACAGAGAAACGTGGTGAGTAAAGATGCATTGCGTGCAAAAGTACAGAGACTTTCTTCGGCTGTCTGTCACGACTAGATATTACTAAGAAACCCTTTTGTCATTCACTGCGTTTACACACGGACTGCCTCGTTGGGCTAGTGGTCGCAAGGTGCGACTGCTGAGCATGAGGTCTTGGTCAGGTCGGGCAAAGTGTAATTGAGTTTTTACATGAGGAATTTCTCATTAGCAGCCTCGGAGTCTGGATTTGTGCCTGGTTGATGGCAATAGGCTCGCCCCCATAATTGGACTTATACATAACTAGCGAAATGTGGGTGTACACCTCTGCCTAACCCTTCGGGGATACAGGCGTGATGTTATGTTTATGCGTTTACGCCGTACGGCATGTCATACAAACTTCCAAGTCCTTATTTTTCGAAATAAATGAACCGATTTTAATGTAATTTCCTACACATAATCAGGATACATTAGGTCTAAAAGTATCCTATGTGTAACATCGGATACTTTTTATTCCGGTCATGTGTTCCCTTGGGATAATAGTTCAACTTACTTTACGGGGTTACTTTTTACGTGGGCGAAGTCGCGGGCAAAAACTAGTTTAAGTCAAAGTCAAATCATTTATTTCAATTATTATTAAGAATTTAAAGGTTAAAATATGTTTTAAATACATGGGGTTCACGTGTTTACAAATATTGGAACAATAGACGATCACTCTTAATATCTCAACCAATTTGATATAGTGTGTGAGTCCACGCAATCTATAACACACTTTAACTTACTAATAAAGTCAAAGTCAAAAACATTTATTTCAATTAGACCGTTTACAGGCACTTTTGAATTGTCAAGGAGTCTGTCAGTTAGTCCGAAAATTGAAGCTATAGTTGCTCGTTCCAAAACGGAGGTAGGTCTCTATGGAGAAAAACGAGCAAGAAACACATATAATACATGTGACCACAGAGAAGATGAATATAAAACAGAAGTTAAATATATAAAAAAAATTAAAGATGTAGGCCATAGCAGTTAAGAGATGACCAACCTGACACTACAACAAACCCAACTGACAGCACCCGTTCACAAGCATGACGCATGGATCAGCACCACCTACCTCAACCATCATGGAGGGAGCCAAATGATCCAACACGCGCGACACCATCAACGAGACATTTGAGTGAGCATGACAAGCTCTCAACTGCCATGCTCATTAAGCCAAAACACATAGTAACGACTATAAGTAACCAAATACTATAATTAACTGTTGAGGGTTTTTTGCTGTTTCAATATTTTATTAGCTAGTTGTTATCTTTATTATGTATGCTGTGGTCTCCCCTAAGTGAACGAGTACACCTACATAATACCTTTTCTTAGCCATTATTGGTATGTCATAAATTGTATATATTTTTTGTTGGAGGTCCTAAATAAATACATAAAATTTCAGAAACCCTAATCTTAAAAAGTCAGGCAAAAACCTAACACACATTTATGTAATGTGTTACTTTATGTATGTAGTACCTATATATTGGTACTTAGGTACTTACAGATCAACCTTTCAGCTGGTTTACTGAAATAGCTCCGGGAACGGAAAAAAGTTACAGCTGGAACTGCTATTAACGCAATATACAGACAATTCACAGAAGTAATAAGTACGATACTTACGCCTAAAAATAGAATTAAGGCGCTTTGCACACGGAGCAACTTAAGTTGAGGCAACTATTAACACTTTAAAAGTTTTCTGTAAAAGTTGATAGTTGCTATAACGTTTACGGTAGCCGCAACTTTATGGCAATCTGTGAGCAACTTTCATAGTCGAGTTGCTCAATCTACGCAGCGATCAGCGTTATAATATTTAACAGTTGCTAGTTTCGGCAATTAGGAACTAACTTAGTCATCGATTGCAGCAACTGAAAACTGTTGACGATCGCCAGAACTCGAAACTCGAGTTGCTATGTGTGCGCAGCCCAATTGAAATATATGTAAACAGCTAGTTGCCAGGAAGATTGCCAGTTGCCAGTTGCTGCAATTTGCTCTATGTGCAAAGCGCCTAAGTTCACAGTAGTTGTTCAGATGATCCATAGGACGTACAAATATTTGACCCGGGAATCGAACCCGCGCCAGACAACATATCACCCAATCGCTCAGCCACCGGGCCAACCGTGTCGTCAACAGGCAAGTCCGAAACCCAAGACCTCACGCTCAGCAGTCGCGCTTTGCGACCACTAGCCCAACGAGGCAGTTTTAGAATAATTTAATTTGATAAGAGCCTTTATTAGGTACTCCATTTTCAATAAAGCAAGTTTTCATTCATTCAACGTTACAATATAGGTTTCGTCAAATACACACACACACACCCTCACACAAAAACACCCTCAAGGGATGTCAAAGTTTGCGCTGACCGAAACTTCTGAATCAAACTTGTTTTATAGAAAGGTTATTACTAATTCCCTTTGCTACCTTAAACGACCATTTTGATAGTCTGAAAGGGCAGTAGTACCTATAATCCAACCGGAGCCAACCATATGGGATTAGACCCTAAGACCTTATTTAGGGTACAACTTACACCTACATATACCTAGTTACGATGTAAGGAGTTTGTCGTGAGTTATTACTAGTTGAAAAATCTTATTTTACTTTTTTTATTAGATAACTAGCTTCTACCCGCGACTTAGTCCTCGTCAGTTGATTTGTCATACAAACTTTGGACCCCCCCCCCTTATTACCCTTATCGTATTACCCAGTTACTGGGTTGTGGAGGTCAGATAGGCAGTCGCTCCATGTAAAGTACTGGTATTCAGCTGCATCCGGTTAGACTGGAAGCCGACCCTAACATAGTTGGGAAAAGGCTAGGCAGATGCTGATGATGACAAATTTGGTCCTCATTTCATCCCAATAGGGAGCGAATTTAAAAAAATCCTTTCTTCGCGCATGCTTACGTCATAATAACTATCTGCGTACCAAATTTCATTTCAATCCTTTCAGTCGTTTAAGCTGTATGTTGATAGATCAGTCAGTCAGTAAATGTTGCTTTTTATAACGGTACCTTTAAAGATTCATGCGATCGCCATAAGAGACAGATTAAAAAATAACTGAAACCTCATTTTAGTATTAGAAAAATAAAATTACTGCATTTTGGTGATATTATAGATATTTTTGGTGAATGGCAAATTATAGTTGTATACATTGTTTTATATAAACCAAAGTCAAAGTCAAATCATTTATTTCAATTAGGCCACTATAAGGCACTTTTGAACGTCATTACATGTGAAAAAAAATTGAATTGAATTGAATTGAACCGTGAAATATATTATTCAGCATTGAAATAAGATAGCGTTAATTGTAACATTACATACATAAACTCACGCCTTTTCCCCATGATGGTAGGCAGAAACTACAGAACGCCTGCTACGATCCTTACATACTCCTTTTGCCTCATGTAGCATTGTAACATTATTTTTTTAATATTATAATACTTATATTGAGTGGAGCTTAAGTCATAGGTACTATAAATTCAGCCAATCAGGGCACTGAACAGTTGCAATTACCATCTAATGAAGTAATAGTTTTACAAACCACTCCACACTTTAACCTTCTCCAAAAAATAAGCAGTGCAATTTAATAAACCTCATCATCTACCTAGCCTTTTCCCAACAATGTTGGGGTCGGCTTCCAGTCTCACCGGATGCAGCTGAATACCAGTATTTTACATAGAGCGACTGCCTATCAAACCTCCACAACCCAGTAACTGGGTAACACGATACCCCTAGGTAAGACTGGTTGTCAGATTCTCAAGCTTCTGACGACTCGTAACGACTGTCAAAGATCCACGAATGACAGCCGGGACCAACGGCTTAACGTGCTTTCCGAGGCACGGAATGTCATTAATGTCTAAGATAAACTTTAGAAAGTACATATGAATTGAAAAAGTCACATTGGTACTTGCCCGGATTTGAACCCACACCCTCATGCATGAGAGGCAGGCGCCTTAACCACTAGGCCGCCATCACGACATTTTAATTTAATAAACCTAATGCAAAAGAATCCGACAAGACTTTTACCCTTCTTTTATATCAAAAACAACCTTTTGAAAAAGCATTAAACTTATTTCTTTTCCAAACCCATACCTTTTCCCTAATAATATTCAATAACTGTACAGAGATAAAAAATCCATATCCCCCTATTGCGGTTATATAAAACACATTATAAATCTGGTACACACAGCACTCAGGTACAATTCAATATATTATAATATATCCGCACTCAACCTAATGCGTGCTTCACGATAACACCCTTAACACGACATTCAATATATAAATCTGGGGCAGGATGAGATGAGCGAGTAATGAACGAGGTGGGCGAGGCTTTTGAGGAAAGCTTGATTAGCGAATGTAGTGTTATTCCTATACAGAGAATAAATCAGTCATGAAGAAAGAAAAATGTTTGGAAAACATAACATAACATCATGCCTGTAATCCCCGAAGGGTAAGGCAGAGGTCTACCCAATAACTACACCCACATTTCGCTAGTCTTTAAAGTCCCAACTTATTATTTATTTTATTTTTTATAACTTTAATGTTGCTGTGCCCAAATAGGGTCCATAACTGTACTTTAGCTTTAAGTGTTAAGTATCATCTTTATACACATTAAGTATGAACATTTATATTCATATAGTAAAACGGTGTTATTTTTACATTACAAACAGACACACCAATTTTATGTTTTGTTTGGTATATCCAGGCTTACTTAAGATCAGATCAGATAAAAAAATCGCCATGAATTCAGACGTTCGCTTAACTGACCGAAAACCGGCTAAGTCACCCTATGTATGTACCTTTGTTATGTTGTGTCGGAGTGTTTAATGTATTGTGTGTGTTTAACGTATTATTTGTGTTATTTATTGGATTGTGTGAATAAGAGTCAGTTGTCACTTGGAATAAATTAATTATAATTAATTAAGATGTTTTCCTTCAACGATGTCAGTGATGTCCAAGATAAACTTAAAAAGTTATATGAATCACCAGTACCGAATTCTCAGGGCCATCACAACACATTTACAAGTAGGCACTAAACTTAGCTTAAATAATCAGTTTTATTACAAAACTTTGAATCCAAAGCTAAGCTAAGCTAAGCGAGGATGACTCAGCTCCTGAATGCCTCGTCTCATACGATCCAGGTGGTTGATTCTGCGAGACGATGTACACTTACGGCGTGATTGAGAATAAACGCAAATTTTTAATGGCATTGCTATATATTTAGGGCGAAGCTGCGGC
This sequence comes from Hoplodrina ambigua, assembly GCA_949774945.1. Taxonomy (NCBI): domain Eukaryota; kingdom Metazoa; phylum Arthropoda; class Insecta; order Lepidoptera; family Noctuidae; genus Hoplodrina; species Hoplodrina ambigua. Next base: position 10,152,952 of record OX458988.1, read on the forward strand.
TTGTATAGGGTTGTCAAGTTACTTTTCAGAACAGAATAAAGAAAAATTATGTATCTTTGATAATAAAAAAAATGAAGAAAAACAAATTGCAGTTTAAAGGTTAGAAACCAAGTTTTGAAGTATACATACTAATATTACAAATGCGAAAGTAACTCTGTCTATCTACGCTTCCGCGACTAAAACACTAAACCGATTTTAATAAAATTAGATTTTGGTTATTTTTAACTCCAAGAAAGTATATATTAAGCTGCTGTTTATTCCGCGACTTCGTCTGAGACCACGATAACCGACACTTACGCAGACCTACTCGCACCCACAAAAAGCAAAGTTTTTTTTTAAGCGTATTAAGAAAAAATTGATGGTGTGATCTGAAATGCTCATGTATTTAAGACCAATAAAATATTACTCTATTCAGAGATCAATAGTGATGTTCTGTATGTGAAAAATATGTGAGTATCTTACTATAAGACTCGTGAGTTTTTTTATTTCAAATAAATACAGACTGTTAGTGTAAAGACCGTTGTCACTAAAACCTTACTTGATTTATTATAAGAAAATGTTTATCTGATATTAAAATAGATAAACAAAGTTTTTTTTTTTTTTTGTTGACTGCCTCGTTGGTCTAGTGGTCGCAAGTGCGACTGCTGTGCATGAGGTCTTGGGTTCGATTCCCAGGTAGGGCAAAGTGTTATTGGGTTTTTCCATCAGGAATTTCTCAGTAGCAGCCTCGAAATCTGGATTTGTGCCCGGTTGATGGCAATAGGCTCGCCCCCTATTACATGGGACTAAAAACATAACTGGCGAAATGTGGGTGTGCTAATGGGTACACCTCTGCCTAACCCTTCGGGGATTACAGGCGTGATGTTATGTTATGGAGATTTTACTTAAAAAAAAAGATTTTCTTTTTCATTGAATTTACGTTCTATTAGTGAAACCAAACCACTGGTTTCAAGGATAACGGTGTTTACACTAACACTCTGTATAGCCTACTAACATATAATAAAACTTTTACAATTTAAATGTTATTCAAAACAATCTGTTTATATTCCGTTCAACCCTGGATGTGACAGCAGATTTACTGATCAGCCAGTTGATCGGGCTTTTAGAAACTGGCTATGTATCAGGTAAGTATATCCAAGCGAATTTACTTCCAATGATTTATTTTTACGTAAATCTTACAGTCTTGCTGGTCTAGTGGTTGCAAGCGGGACTTCTGTTCGTTGGGTCCTGTGTTTGATTCGCGGGTCGAGCAGTGTTTTTAGGGCCCTATTAGGGCAGTCTCTGACGTAGGCCTCGTTTTGGTATGTTATATGAGAAGCACAATTTAGTAGGTACCTAACACACATCTATACTAATAGTATTATAAAGAGGAAAGATTTGATAGTTTGTTTGTTTGCATTGAATAGGCTCCGAAACTACTGAACCGATTTGAAAAATTCTGTCACTGTTGGGAAGCTACACTATCCCCGGGTGACATAAGCTATATTATATTTTATTATCAAAAAATTATGGATCCGTGAGAAAAATCACGCGAACAAAGTCGCAGGAAGGGTGCTATTTATGTATATAAATGAAGCCCTGAAATTAACCGGGGTACCTCCTGAAATACGCAGTATTTTTTTTTGCCCCATTCTAGGTATTTCACATACATAAATCGCCAGACCTGGACCGACTATCTGAAGGCCATACAAATATTTGATCCGTACAGGAATCGAACCTGCGGCATGCAAAGCGCCAACGGTGCCTTCAAAAAAACTTAGCCTGTTTGTTGGTATTAAATTCCTATAAGACAGCAACCCAGTTCTTAATGCCAGGAAAATTAACCCGAGGAATGACGATCGTTACTTTGTAATGTACACATACATAAACTCACGCCTTTTTCTCATGAGGGTAGGCAGAAACCACAGAGCGCAACCTGCTACGACCTTTACATATTCCTTTCGCCTCGTCCACGTTCATACATCTCGTCATACAAGCACGCCAGTTACGAGTACTGCGCATCTGACCTTTCTGAAGAACCTCATCAATAAGGTCAGTGTAGGTTTTCCTAGGACGACCGACTTTGTAATGCACGTTTTTATCAATACACGTTCAAACCACGTGTGGATGAACTCTCATCTTACATCTCCGTCCCTTCCTGGGGGGGAGACTAATTACGTCCATTGTGGGGGGAAAGAAAGTAATTGTGTCGTTTGTTCCCGTCAAATTGCGTTGTTCAGGATGTTATTTTTACTCAAGGAAGGTGATGTTAGGTGAATTAATGGAAGGTCAGGTAATTTTTGGGTTTATAAGGTAATGTTGAGTAGTCGAGTTTGCTTGGTGGGATGTTTTGGAGCTTATGTTAAAAATTTTTTGGTTGGTTGTTGGTTGGTTGGTGCAGCAAAATCTTGACATTTGCATGCCTCAAAGCGTAATATTATTTTTGACAACTTTATATAATTACCCATATTAGCAAATAAACGATTATGATTATGATTTTAAATATTGTCGTTACAATACGTCAGAAGCTTGAAAGTCTGACAACCAGCCGTACCAAGGGGTATCGTATTACCCAGTTACTGGGTTGTGGAGGTCAGACAGGCAGTCGCTCCATGTAAAATACTGGTATACAACTGCATCCATTTAGACTGAAAGCCAACCCCAACATAGTTGGGAAAAGGCTAGGCAGATTGATTGTTAAAAATGTTTGCCGTTTTGTGATTTTGAAATCGTGATTAGAAAGACGAGACAGTCTTCAGAGACGCATTTTATAAAAAGTGCAGCTGTTATCAAAATTCAAGTTATTGACTTTTTAATAAAAAATAAAAAAAAACTATCCGATTAATCTGACTGCCTCGATGGTCTAGTGGTCGCAAGCGCGACTGCGGTGCATGTGTCTTGGGTTCGATTCCCAGGTCGGGCAAAGTGTTATTGGGTTTTTACATCAGGAATTTCTCAGTAGCAGCCTCGGAGTCTGGATTTGTGCCCGTTTGATGGCAATAGGGTCGCCCCCTATTACATGGGACTAAAAACGTAACTGGCGAAATGTGGGTGTACTAATGGGGTACACCTCTGCCTAACCCTTCGGGAATTACAGGCGTGATGTTATGTGTTATGTAAAATAATCTTTATTTCGGACTAGTTAAACATCCATAGGGGTAAGTAAGATCTTAAAACTATGTTAGTATTTTATATAGTTACAAGCTGCTGCTGGAGATACATCTTCTCACAATATCACACAATATAGGTGAATCTTACCTCCCTGCAATGGTTTTCAGGATGAAGTTGGAACTGATCCGCACTCTGCAGAGCAGCGAGGAAGACTAATAGACTTGACTTGACGGGCCTGTTGGTCTAGTGGTTAGCGGCCCTGACTGCTAAGCCGGAGGTCGTGGGTTCGATTCCCACCCAGGACAAACTTTGTGTGATGAGCATGATTGTTAGTTCTGTGTCTGGGTGTGATTTATCTATAATATGTATGTATTTATAAATTATATAAGTACGTATATCAGTTGTCTGGTTACCATAACACAAGCTCTGCTTAGCTTGGGATCAGATAGCCGTGTGTGAGTTGTCCCAAGATATTTATTTATTTATTATTTATTAGACTAGTTTTTTATGACCTTATGTACTGGTTTGGGGACAACTTCTCATCTTTAATTACTAAGGATCCTTCTTACTACAAAATTTCCTAACACAACTCGAAATCGCTCCAAAATTAGAGCACCCAATTATCACATAATTTCAAACACAAACAAAACACGTACTTAAGCCTCTTAGAAACTTCGTTAACGGCTCAACAAATTAAGCCGTTGAAATATCAAGGGGACGCCCTCATCAAATTGTATGGAAAACTCTTCGACCGAAGCATATTTATTGTTACTTGGCCCATGTGAGATGGGTCGTCTTTGGCTAAATATACATATTAAAGAACGGCTCACGGTCCATTGTTTCATCCCTATTTTTGAAGTCCTTTGATAAATTCTTAATAGCTAATGATTCGACAAAGGTTTCTATAAGTATAAGTCAAGTTTTTGTGTTTCTAGATGTTTAACTAATAAACTGATTGTCGTGATGGCCCAGTGGGTAAGCGCCCGCTTCTCATGCATGAGGTTGCGAGTTCGATACCAATGTGACTTTTTCAATTCAACATACTCTTCCCTTTTACTTTCTAACTTAATCTCGGACACCGGTGAAGAACAATATCGTGAGAAAACCTGGATTTATAATCACAGCAAGCGTGGCGATCAATGCTCGTGCCTTCTCTGTATGAGAAGAGGCCTTTGCCCTGCAGTAGGCCAATAATAGGCTGGTATTATTTATTATTTTTTTATTTATTTAACATAACATCACGCCTGCAATCCCCGAAGGGTTAGGCAGAGGTGCACCCATCAGTACACCCACATTTCGCCAGTTATGTTTTTAGTCCCATGTAATAGGGGGCGAGCCTATTGCCATCAACCGGGCACAAATCCAGACTTCGAGGCTGCTACTGAGGAATTCCTGATGGAAAACCCAATAACACTTTGCCCGACCTGGGAATCGAACCCAAGACTTCATGCACAGCAGTCGCGCTTGCGACCACTAGACCAACGAGGCAGATAAACAACTCTGGTTATTAATACCACGGAAGCCGGGCCAAATAAAGTTAGGCTTCCGCAAATTCTTTGTCATTCAACACAAACGTAAACTTCTAAATTCAAAACTTTGATGTCAAACTTTACATTTCAAGTTTGCCACGCTGTACCGAGTGACATTCAAAACAAACTCAACCAAGAATCCCCCTCTCCACGTAAATTAGTCAACTAACTTTTACGACCCCCCCTCATTAAGTAATAGGTACTTTTTTCCTCATATTTACATACAAATGGGTGCGCTCGCGACTGTCCTTGCTTGCCACCGACTAGTCTCCGATAGTTTAAGAACGTATTCAAATTAATGTCCTATGAAGTCTGGGAAGTAGTTTGGGTCATAACGTTTTCTTTTGCTAATTTTCTTTGAGAAATATGACGCTATTATGGCTTGGGAAGAAAGGTTCTTTTGAATTGATGTTTCTTTTAAGACTGGGGTATTTATTATGATTTTGTAATTACTGTACCAGTCAGGCGAAGTTTAAAAGGTTGAAGCTGTAGTGCTATTCTACAAAATGTAAATATTGGTGAAGTAAGTTGGCTATCTTTAGGGAAGGACTTTGTTCAGTAGTGAACGTTGTTCAGCTGATACGATGACGATGATGAATTGTTGATCCCCAGCATCGATACGATGACGACTCCAAAAAGATATTTTATTTATTTGACTGGGTCGTTGGTCTAGCGATCGCAAAGCGCGACTGCTGAGCATGAGGTCTTGTGTTCGATTCCCCGGCCGAACCGAGTGTTATTGGGTTTTTATCATCAGGATTTTCTCAGTAACAGTCTCGGAGTCTGGATTTGAACATGGGACTTAAACAGACTAGCGAAATGTGGATGTACACCTCTGCATAACACTTCGGGGATCACAGGCGTGTTTGTATGTTATTATATTTTAATTATGTCTTTTTACTTCCAAGTCTGTTATAGATTGCGCTGACTCACACACTATTTCATTGTTGGTTTATCTTTGCCTTCCACTAAGAAATTCTTCTGTATCGCGGGTGCGTTAACAACAAACACAAAACTTTCACACACAAACAAATTCACTCAGGAGAATATTATAATTATCAACTTCATCAATAGCCATCCTGTCAATTATAGTTCAAGAGTTTGGAACAATATACATAGTAAACAGTTAGATAACGAGGTGACTTTTGGAATTCTGTTCGTTTTGCAAATAAGGGTGGAACAATTAACTTCGGGCCTACATCTTTTACTAGCAGTCAACTGGTAAGTGAGACTGCTAGAACTTCGACTCTTGTTTCATCATTGGCAACTGTCTAACTTTGTCGTTTTACTTCTAAGAATGGCGTTCTCATTATCTATATTGCGCGTTTCAAATACACGGGTCGAAAAGTCGGGTGCAGTTTAAAGTAATATGGTATGGTTAGCGCAGTGACTGGGCGATTGACAGCGGAGCTGTTTGCTGCAGGTTCGATTTCAATAAATAAATAATGATTTACTAAAATTGAACCTGAGAAAAACTATTGTCTGATTGATTATTAGACTATTTCTCAAGGCGGAATGGTGATTTTAGATTTATTAAGTCCAAGTTTCCTTACGAAGTTTTATGTTGAAGTTTCACGGTGATTTTCAGTACGGAACAATTATTTTTAAGGCCCAAAGATAGTAGTTCCGCCTTTTGTACTTTTTTGTTATATCAAGTTTGAATAAATCAATAAGTTTACGTATCTTTTCATAACACAGTAAATAAATCAGCATTTATTTATCACAACCTAACCGTACGTAAGTTATAGCGATTGGTTGATCAATCAGGTTGCGCGCGCTTGAGAATTTATCATATTTATGTTTCGTTCTGAAAACCCTAGATTAGTGATGTAGCGACTTCGGAGTCTGCCAGGGTTGCTAATTTTGTTTTAAAGAGTTCCCTCGGCACTGGAACGCAAAGGGTATTAGGAGGAACACGGATGAGTATTAGTCAGTAACAGTCTGACACTCCCTACTCTACCCTGAGCGGCTTTCGATAATTTCCCACCCTTAAAAAAAGCGACTTCGGACTGGCCTAAAACCAGCAGTTACCTGGGCTCAGATAAGGGCTACCTTTTATAATTATAACTTACTTTATTAACCATTGTTTTACGAAGCGTTGTAATTTAATTACTTGTCAACACATTTTGATTTGACAGCAGCCTTTAAAACCTCTGTGGTGAGAGATTATTGTCATCTTGTGTAGAGGGGTCGAGCGCTAAACGTACCATGAAACGCTATTAGTGCATACTCGGATGGAATGCCTGTCCAATGTCCGGAAACAATGCGTACCTAGTAGACTAGATACATATATTATTACGGCTACTGACCAGTGCTGGTTGCGTTGTTCGACATAGATTACACGTGTTAAAATGCTACATACATAGTGCGTCGGGAATGTTTGCTGCAGCTCACGCGGATGGCTTTCACGCTATCATGCGTAAGAAAGCGGCTTCCTTACTGCAACGGTTGCGTAGCAGTCGTAACAGCATCCTGAGAATGATAGCGGGTAGGCCAGATTGCCCCATCCAACGACACTGGGTGGAATTAGCTATAGGTTTATATAATTAGTACTAACAACACTAATATAGTATATTAAGTACATTCTATTACTAACTCACTAACAACGTTATGGACACATATGGGTCTGAAATAAAGATATTTTATTTATTTATTTATTTATAAACTCTCGCCTTTTTCCCATGGGGGTTGGCAGAAACTACAGAACGCCACCTGCTACGATCCTTACATACTCCTTTCGCCTCATCTAAGTTCATACATCTCATCATAAAAGCACGGCGGCAAGCTGTTGTTGAATAAATTATAGTTATTTCTAAATGAACCCTGGAATGCCGTGATGGCCAGTGGTTAGATAGAAGAAAAAAGACAGAACGAAAGAAAGAAAAACTGTGTGTTATTTTTATATATGTTTATGTATATTATATAGCATTTTATAGTAAGTATGTAGAATTTAATTATTTTGTACTTGTGTACACTTTATTTTATTATGTAAAATATTTTAGTACTTTTTATTTTATTTTTTTATCTCTAATTTTGTTGTCTTACTCTCGTACAATTAGCTTGCACCTACCATGTTATCTCTTCACCACCTCTGGTTGACTATTAGAGAATGCTTGAGGCATTAAGTCCGCCTTTGTACATTTGTTGCATAAAGTTTAAATAAATAAACTGTTTATTCACATGAAAGTAACGCACAAATATAAAAAATGTCAAGGCGCCAGCTTCTTCGATTTATTAGGGTTCTGCACAAAAAATAACCCGTTGTAACCGACATTAATGTGAACGAAGTCGCGGACGTAAACTAGTATGATAATAAAATATTTACTGCTGCTTGCTGGTTGCTCCGTACGTTTGTATAGCGTCTTTTCAATAAATACACTGTCAGAAAATTGATTCGCTTTTATACATACCATACTCACTCCTTTTTCCCATGGAGGTAGGCAGAAACCACTCCTTCTTTATCGTTTGGGCAGTAAGATCTTACGACCCGACACACCCTATTGTCAGAGTTTCTAAACCGCTTCAAGGGCCTCTGACATGGTTTGAGTGGAACTTTAATTCCAGGTTTCCTCACGATCGGGCACGCCGCAATCGCGGCGGTAAGACCCCTCTTTGAGGAGTGGCTGGAGAGGCGCTATGGCGTCCTCACCTACCGCCTGACGCAGGTCCTCACCGGACACGGTAGTTTCGGGAGGTTCCTGTGTCGGATAGGGCGGGAGGAAACGCCCGGGTGTCACCACTGTGTGGATCGCCCGGAGGACACGGTGGAGCATACGGTGCAGGACTGCCCCGCTTGGGCAGACCACCGCCGTGTCCTCACGGAGGCGATAGGCGGCGGCGACCTCTCGCGTCCGGACTTGGTTCAGGCCATGCTCCGGGGCGAGAGGGAATGGGATGCAGTCACCTCCTTCTGCGAAGCAGTAATGCTAGCGAAGGAGGAGGCGGGCCGCGTGAGGGAGAGAACCACCTCACGCCCCAGCCGCCGCGGGAGACGCCCAGGGCGTCGGACGTCGCGAGGCGACATCCGGCCACCGTAGGCGCGGGCTTGCGGACGGCGAGTAATGGGTAGCTCGCCGTCCGATCAAGGACCAAGCCCGGGTCGACGGCGCGTTCTGTTCGCGCGCGCCTCAAGGAGCTGTCAGCACAGGGACGGGGCCCCCAACGGGGCCAACGCCTGCCGGGGTTGCGGGACGTCTTAACAGGATACCGTGGCCCCGGAACGTAAAGGGCAACAGAAGGAACAGGGTGGTTTTTTAGTCAGTAAAAGTCTGACAGTCCCTTCCGCCCCACCCAGGGCGGAAGGAGTCATTTGATGATTTTTACCACCTCAAAAAAAAAAAAAAAAAAAAAAAAAAAAAAAAAAAAGGTTTCCTCACGATGTTTTCCTTCACCGATGCCAGTGATGTCCAAGATAAACTTTAGAAAGTACATATGAATTGAAAAAGTCACACTAGTACTTGCCCGGATTTAAACCCGCAACCTCATGCATGAGAGGCGGGTGCCTCAACCACTGGGCCATCACGACAATCAATACTCGGTTTTTATGATGAAGTAAATATACGAATATAAACCGAACAGTACAAGACCCAATTCTTAGATAAACGATAATGAGCGGACGGTTAAACGTATCCAATCGTCTACAGTAAACAAGTCAGGGTAAATAGTAAATCCTAGGTCACGTTCAATATCTAGGTCAAATTATGTGACCTAGACACGAAGTTGAAGTTTCACAACCATGTAGGCAATTTATTTTTGCTGATATATTTTTATACATTACTACCTCGTTGGTCTAGTGGTCGTAAAGCGCGACTGGTTAGCATGAGATCTTGGGTTCGATTCCCCCAGGTCAGGCAAAGTGTTATTGGGTTTTTTTATCAGGAATTTCTCAGTAGTAGCTCAGAGTCTGGATTTGTGCCCGGTTGATAGCAATAGGCTCGATCGCTATTAAATGGAACTTTAACATGACAAAATGTGGGTGTACTACTAATGGGTACACCTCTGCCTAACCTTTCGGGCATTACAGGCGTGATGTTCCGTGTCCGTGCGTGGTGATTGCCTGGTATTTATGCATTTCATGTAGTATTTAACGTCTCCAAGTCCTAGATAGCATTTCGGCAAATAATGCCATATAAACTATATCAAGTTTTGTTTATTTAGTGATAGAGACAATGAGACATATCCATTATGTATTTAACAGGAACCTCATAGCGAGTGACACGGACTTATTCTGTTGTTCTCTGAGTGAATTCACAAGGAATGCTTTATTTGTTATTAGTTATAAGTTAGAATTAAGTTAAGATAAATTAAGGCGCATTTACCGCATTGGGATATCCTGTAATGGTAGATGTAAGAAGATAAATAAATAAATAAATAAATAAATAAATAAATAAATAAATAAATAAATAAATAAATAAATCTACTACATAACATCATACATAACATCACGCCTGTAATCCCCGAAGGGTTAGGCAGAGGTGTACCCATTAATTAGTACACCCACATTTCGCCAGTTATGTTTTTAGTCCCATGTAATAGGGGGCGAGCCTATTGCCATCAACCGGGCACAAATCCAGACTCCGAGGCTGCTACTGAGAAATTCCTGATGGAAAAACCCAATAACACTTTGCCCGACCTGGGAATCGAACCCAAGACCTCATGCACAGCAGTCGCGCTTGCGACCACTAGACTAACGAGGCAGTCAAATAAATCTACTGTACATACAAAAACCAAAAAGAATTGCTACTATGTTAAAAAACACACACACATTTAGAGTTCCGTACCATCTGTCGCCAAACGACCGAACGGAACCACCCGACCGCAACGCCAAACGGAAAAATATACCAAAACACAGCGACCCCCGAATTAAACGTGGTCGCGATGGATATAAATGGTCGCACTTCGTCTCCACGACCATGGAGATAGAAAACAAGTGGTCGCAATTAATATAATATCGACCGGGGAATAAATTGCGGGTTCCGCTTGTCTGGATAACAATCTGATTAAATATAAACTTGGCTACGACTGCGGTGAGTAAGCCGCAGATTTTGGTGCGCGGATTTGCTTGCTTGCTTTGTTATAATAATAACATAACATCACGCCTGTAATCCCCGAAGGGTTAGGCAGAGGTGTACACCAATATTTCGCCGGTTATGTTTAAGTCCCACGTAATAAGGGGCGAGCCTATTGCCATCAACCGGGCACAAATCCAGACTCCGAGGCTGCTATTGAGAAATTCCTGATGGAAAAACCTAATAACACTTTGCCCGACTTGGGAATCGAACCCAAGACCTCACGCCCAGCAGTCGCGCTTGAGACCACTAGACCAAAGAGGCAGTCACATAGTCGACTTATATTGTATTTTCAAAAAAGATTATATTCTAGAATGAAGTCGCAGAGAGAGTGTTATATTTGTATAATATAAATCTCCAATCCTTCACTATAGTTATGCTGGATTATGAACTGAATTCATGTGAAAGTGCGTCAATGTTGGATCTTACGATTATTTATAAACCAAAAACACAGTCTGAAAACCAGATCTAAACAAACATAAAAGCTAACTGTTGAAACAATAGACTATATATTACAGACTTCCCATTCTTTAGGATAAAAATCAGCAGCCCATTTAATTTAACAGTCAAAACGAAACGAACCATATTTCCTTTGTCGTAAAATCCATTTCACGTTAACATTTATGGAGCCTAAATTTTTGTGTTGAGTAAAAAAATATATTTCATAAATTAAGTGTATATATGCTTCTATGTAGCCATGTATATAAATTGTGTACTTATTATTGTATAGTTAGTTACAAAAGTCAAAAAGAACTCGTGGCTAAGTAATCAGGTTAAGCTTCGCTTGTCGAGGTTGCTCCGTGGATAGGTGACCATCTTTACGCACCGAGACTCCTCCGTGCCTTGGAAAGCACGTTAAGCCATTGGTCCCGGCTGTCATACGTCGATCTTTGACGGTCGTTACGGGTCGTCAGAAGTCCGAAAGACTGACAACCGGTACTACCACGGGGTATTGTATTACCCAGTTACTGGGTTGTGGATGTCAGATAGGCAATCGCTCCATGTAAAATACTGGTATTCAGCTGCATCCGGTTAGACTGGAAGCCGACCCTAACATAGTTAGGAAAAGGCTAGGCAGATAACTTTTAATACTTACTACATTTAAATACGACAAAATAATACGATACATACCTATAACATTTCAGATAGTAAATTCTACAAATTAAAAACGAACAACAACTATTTGTGGCAATCTCATTTCTATGACAATCAATGTCCAAAGATGTAGGTAAATTAGAGACTTTTTGATAGATTGAGGTTAAATTGCGATCATTTCTAAAAGATAGTAGAATTTCCCCCCTAGAAGATAGCTAAGAACTTACTTTATCTTATATTTACACTTATTTCGTATTTCATTAAATAATCATCATCATCATCATCATCTGCCTAGCCTTTTCCCAACTATGTTGGGGTCGGCTTCCAGTCTCACCGGATGCGTCTGAGTACCAGTATTTTACATGGAGCGACTGCCTATCTGACCTCCACAACCCAGTAACTGGGTAATACGATACCCCTAGGTAAGACTGGTTGTCAGACTCTCAAGCTTCTGACGATTCGTAACGACTGTCAAAGATCCACGAATGACAGCAACAGCTTAACGTGCTTTCCGAGGCACGGAATATCAGTAATTTCTAAGATAAACCTTAGAAAGTACATATGAATTGAAAAAGTCACATTGGTACTTGCCCGGATTCGAACCCACACCCTCATGCATGAGAGGCGGGCGCCTTAACCGCTAGGCCATCACGACAATTTCATTAAATAATGTGATCAATAATTAGGATTGAAATATTGAAACTGTCAAACGACTTTTGTTGCTGACCGTACATGTAGACTATGTTTGGAACATGGCCAGAACTGTGGACACCCACCATAATGTTTTTGAAGACGTCGGTCAATATTGTTTAGTTGCGAATCCTTTTTAGCTGTTTAAGCCAGATTAAAGTCATAGTCAATTTTTATAAAACTATTAAAATACTTTTGAACTTTATTTACAAGAAAATAGAATTGAATCTAGTTTTAAGTGGTATTTTCGTATGGAGAAGAATGGGAAAGAAACTCCATTCTTAATTAAAAATATAAATGTTTTACAATATTTTGTATTAATGAGGTAATTACTTTTTAAGTCGATGTAAAGTAGAGTAAATGTAAAGTATTACAAATAAACAAAATACCGCAATCTCATAACATTACGCCGGTAACCCCCAAGGGTTAGGCAGAGGTGTACCCATTAGTGCACCCACATAACACCAGTTATGTTTTTAGTTCAATATAATACTTAGAGGGCGAGCCTATTGCCATCAACCGGACACAAAACCGGACTCCGAGGCTGCTACTGAGAAATTCCTGATGGAATAACCCAATAACACTTTGCCCGACATGGGTCAAACCCAAGACCTCACGCTCAACAGTCGCACTTTACGACCACTAGACCAACAAGGCAGTCAAATAGTATTAATTTATTTGCAAATTAATTAATAATAAAATTGTTAATAGTCAGTCTTGCCAAAACTAGCCGTTTTATTTAATTTTTTATTCTGTAAACGCATCCATTTTAAACTTTAAATATAATACCTATAAGGCTTGCAATGTACAGCCTCTTGATTGTAAATCTGTCAGGTTACTGAAAAACCTAAAAAAATAAGAAATCCGCCCGTGCCAAGACTTGATATTTTTTATTGTATTTACTTGTAGAGTATGTAAGAGTAGCGTACGTCTGGCATACTGCCAAGCTATGTAACCACTACTGTAAAACTATGAAAGCAATAGTTATTTTGTATTCATTCCTTTTCACGCAGGATTTTGTATGCCAAACAGGCTTTTGAAAGTATTATTTAGGTATAGTGAAAGATGCACATTTTTGAATGTTTTCATAATGTACAGTCAACAAAAGTATCTTTTATTTTAGAATAGGAAAGTACTCGTAACCGGCGTGCTTGTGTGAACGTGGACGAGGCGAAAGGAGTATGTAAGGATCGTAGCAGTTAGCGTTCTATGGGAAAAAGGCGTGTGTTTATGTATGTATATGTAAGAATTAGAAATCCCCGCAAAAAAATAAACCTCCGCAGAAAAATGACATTCACGAACAAAATTGCGGGCAGAAACTAGTAAAAAAGACACAAGACAGATAAAATTTAGTCACTCTACAAAAACATACAGCTTTTGATGCAGCTTAGATTAAATTTTCTCGGTCCTCTCTTCAGCCGCTGTGTGAATGCACCAAATTATTATTTTCACTGCGCACTGTAACCGAGGCGGACATTTTAATTTGTCGTGTCACTGTGTATTATTGTGTTACGTTTTAAGAGGGCTATCCTGAAAGCGCGTTCTACATAAAATAGTGCAGTCATATACATACATACATAACATCACGCCTGTAATCCCCGAAGGGTTAGGCAGAGGTGTACAAATCAGTACACCCACATTTCGTCAGTTATGTTTTTAGTCCCATGTAATAGGGGGTGAGCCTATTGCCATCAACCATGCACAAATCCAGACTCCGAGGCTGCTACTGAGAAATTCCTGATGGAAAAACCCAATAACACTTTGCCCGACCCGGGAATCAAACCCAAGACCTCATGCACAACAGTCGCGCTTGCGACCACTAGACCAACGAGGCAGTCATATTTTGTCAAGTAATTAAAATGATTATACTGACCAGCCTATTATTGTTTCAGTGCAGGACAAAGCCCTCTTCTCATACAGAGAAGGCGCTGTCATCACCACGCCTGCTCAAGGCGGAATGGCTAAGTAATTAAACTCAATTAAATTTTAGGTATTAATATAAAGGCTTGTGATTAATGACAAATATTGTACGAGTTTTTAGTTATGTATCGGTGAAGTAAAATAAAAACATATTGAGGAAACCTGGACTTTCTTATTTTTAATACAAGTCTGAATTAGCCAATTCGTCTTGAGCAGGCGTGGTGATCACTGCTCCTGTCTTCTCTATATAAGAAGAGACCTTTGCCCTACAGTAGAAAAATAATAACATACATACATAAACTCCATCATCCTCCTTCCTCATACTGTTGAGAGGATGAGTGAAAGACGATTGACAAAAGGTATTGGCAGAGGTGAGTGGTAACGCCGGGAGGGGTCGCCCTAGGAAGACCTGCACTGACCTTATTGGTGAGGTCCTTCAGAAAGGTCAGGTGCGGAGTACTCGTAACCGGCGTGCTTGTATGACGAGATGTATGAACGTAGATGAGGCGAAAGGAGTATGTAAGGATCGTAGCAGGTGGCGTTCTGTAGTTTCTGCCTACCCCCATGGGAAAAGGCGTGAGTTTATGTATGTGTAATAAGCTGGAATAATAAAATTCTCATTTATTAATTACTAACTTTTTCCTGCGACTTCATCCGCGTAAAGTAGCCTATGTCTTTTGTTAGGGTTAAAACTAACCCTGTACCAAATTACATCAAAATTGGTTCAGTGGTTTAATCGTGACAGCGTAACTAACAAATAGATTTATGCATATGTATTGATAACAAGCTTTCTAGATGTTTATATGCGGAAACATGTAAATGGTGCTCAGTTGTTCTTATCTGTTTCTACTCTGTATTAATACACTGTATGTTTTTCTAATAAAATAAATATAAATTACATTTTTAAATAGTTTCATAGATTACACTTTAAAAAGTCAGCTCGTTTCATTCATCCTATCTGCAATATTCTCGCACCTACCTATCTAGTATTACGTCGTACCGTTTATTTTAGATATATAAATGTCAACGCCTATTTTAAATCTGGTTACCCTAAATATAATATCGTGTGGTGTGTTCTTCCTAGTAAATTCTACGCATTATTGAAACTTAGTCAAGATATATATTTGAATGTCATGATGGCGCAGTGATTAAGGCGCCTGCTTCTCATTCGTAAGGTTGTGGAACGCAGTGGTTAAGGCGCCTCTGGTATATGAGACAGTGGGTTCGAGGCATCCCAGCAAGTACCAATATTACTTTTTCAATACATATCTAAGTACTTTCTAAGTTTATCTTGGATATCACTGACGTCAAAGAAAATATTGCGAGGATACCGTGACATTTATAATTACTATAAGTCTAGAATCGCCAAAAGTTGTTATCAATGCCTAAGCATTGATAACAACTTTTGGCGATTCTAGGCGATTCTACGCCATTTTTTATAATGCAAAGAGAGTTTTCTCCTGCAGTGGAACAACATTAAGCTAGTATTTATATTAAGCTTCACCATTAGATACCAAAAGCCTCGTTTTCAAGTACTGGGGAAAACTTTCGCGTAGTTTTTTTAGCCAATAGTCTGAGAATATGGACAGTTGATTTTAAAATCTTTTGAAATCGTAGAAGGTTGCGGGACATCCTAACAGGAACGTGGCCCCGAAACGTAAAGGGCAACGGAAGAAACAAGGTGATATTTAGTCAGTAAAAGTCTGACAGTCCCAAGGAATCATTTGATGATTTTTAACACCTTAAAAAAAAAAGAAGTTATCATAAACCATGCAAAAAAAAATTACAAAATGTGTAAATTATATTTTTTTTTTTTTAATGCGTATATTTTTACAAACACCCATATTATGTCAGTTCTTTTCATTCATCCTTTGTGCCATATTTTCATACCTACTACCTACATGGTATCCGTTTTATTTCCCTATCTAGTAGTAAGCTATAATTTCCACTCGAAAATAAGGTATTAGCAAGCTAGTGCACCTAAAGATATTTGCCTGGAAAGCTTTCAACGCCCACGTAGAAAGACAGGAGTGGTTTATTCTTCAGCTAAAGAAAGAAAAGATATCATAATGGATATGAAACGTTATACCCCCTACTTTTGACGCACGCTGGTGTTTAGGGAAAATAAATAATTAGAAAGCACTTTTGTTTTAAAGGATACTTTTTTTAATTTATTTTGTGGCAACATTTTGCAATTTTAAAATTTTAAAGTAATCTACTAAAAAAACCATAACATCACGCCTGTAATCCCCGAACTAATATTAGTACACTCACGTTTCGCCAGTTATGTTTAAGTCCCATGTAATAGGGGGCGAGCCTATTGCCATCAACCAGACAGAAATGGCTCCGAGGCTGCTACTGAAAAATTCCTAATGGAATAACCCAATGACTTTGCCTGACCTGGGAATCAAATCCAAGAGTTCATGCTCGACAGTCCCGCTTTGCTATCACTAGACTTACGAGGTAGTCCTTCTTATTCAGCTTATGAAATATCTTTTGTATCGGTATAAAATTAGAAAAGAAAATAGCCAAATCCGGAATTGTGATTTTACTTAGCGTATTCAGTCTTATCTGCAGTTGTCCTTTTCGCACATCAAGCATTAAAAGGCGACAGCGATAGTTTCTACTAATACCTAATATTCAAAAAGCTTTCCGCTCGTATTTTCTCTTTACCTACGAAACCAACAACTAGCCAAAACATAACGTTACGTCTCCAAAAAACAACAGCAGAAAAACAAGGTACTTTTTTAAAATTTACACCCTCTTCCACGTTAGGGGTCTTGACAAAATTTATGGTCGCACCCGTAATATGATTCGAGAGGTAAGTAATGAAACAACATGGCGTGCAAGTAGGTAGGTACGTACTACTTTTTATGCTGAGGCAATAAGGTTTTAATGGAGGATGGAGGATGGAAGGTGGCGGAGGTGATGACTTGGTTTATGTTGAGAAGGGGATAATTTGACAGGAATAACTGTTGCTTAGGAAAGTACTTTTTTTTTTCTAGCTTTTGCTCGCTTCGTTAAAGTCAAAGTCAAAACATTTATTTAAATTAGACCATTTACAGGCACTTTTGAATTGTCAAAGAGTCGGTCAGTAAGTCCGAAAGTTGAAGCTAGTTGCTCGTTCCAAAACGGAGGTAGGCCTCTATGGAGAAGAACGAGCAAGAAACTCCATGGCAATCTTTTAAATTAGGTTATTACAAAATCCTGGTTACATTATTCTTGTCGATTCTATATGTGATCACAATGAAGATGAATATAAAATAGTAGTAAAAAAGATATATATAAAGAAATTAAAGCCATAGCAGTTAAGAGATGACCAATCCCAACTGACAGCACTAGTTCACGAGCATGACGCATGGATCAGCACCACCTAGCTCAACCATTATGGAGGGAGCCAAACCAACAAGTTCACGCGAATGTTGGGTGTCGCGGACACAGATACAGATGCAGATTAAATTATACCCTATGTCTTTATAAAGAAGGTCAATTTCTGTAATTAAAAACGGTCAAAATGTAGTCGCAATCCCAACTCAGCGACATGTTTTGACAGATTGAGAATGAGATTAAATTGCGATCGTTCTTAAAAGTAAGTAGAATTCTCACCCAGATAACAAAGCACTGCTTTCCATAAGCTGTTCTTGTTTGTGGGTGCGTTTTCAAACATATAAACTCACATAGACAAATAGCCAGACCCGGTACAATTGCCTGTAGGCCATACAATTATGTTCCGTGCGGAAATCGAATCCGCGATACGCAGCGCAGCAGCCAACAAATAGCTCAGACACTGTGCCAACTGTGACGTTAAAACGTTAAATAAGTAAGAAAATGTATGTACAATACGAGCCACGAAAGATGAGACTTGACAAGCGTCAGTATTGGGGAGCTTGCGCAGGTATGGATCCATAATTTGTAGGTATATCTATTCAGAGATTTTTTAATGACATTTAGATTAAAATTTTTAATAAAATTTATTATTTATTTTGACTGCCTCGTTGGTCTAGTGGTCGCAAGCGCGACTGCTGAGCATGAGGTCTTGGGTTCGATTCCCAGGTCGTGCAAAGTGTTATTGGGTTTTTCCATCAGGAATTTCTCAGTAGCAGCTCGGAGTCTGGATTTGTGCCCGGTTGATGGCAGTAGGCTCGCCCCCTATTACATGGGACGTAAACATAACTGGCGAAATGTGGGTGTACTAATAATGGGTAAGTACACCTCTGCCTAACCCTTCGGGGATTACATGCGTGATGTTATGTTATGTGTAATATTTATTTTGAAAATAATAAAGTTTCTGTTTTGTGTCAAGTCTCATCTTTCGTGCCGCGTATTGTACCTAAGAATTGTAGTAGCATTTTTAACCTAAAAGTTCTTTTTCAAGTAAGTACCTAGCTAATATCCTGTCACATATAGGTACATAAATAAGCAACAAAACACAAATCCCATTAAAATGCTCTCACCCGCACGAAATTTCGCTAAAATAATGCGACTATAACTCACTAGATAAGCCACATATTCGCACTCCATTTTGTAACGATAACCTATTACAACACATAAACCAATCCTGATTGTAATAATACTAACAATAGGAAATGCTAGCTCAGGGTGGAGACGAACGACGCCGGGGGGTACACATTTACTTATTCAAACACACACAATTACAACATCCTGACAGACAAAACCAAATCAAGGCTATTATTACTTATAAATGATACTATAACATCACGCCTGTAATCCTCCAAGGGTTAGCAGAGGTGTACCCATTAGTACACCCACATGTCGCTAGTTATGTTTAAGTCCCATGTAATAGAGGGCGATTTAAATAAATGTTACCATTTAATTAAAACTAAAATGTTTTTGTGAATCTAAGTCTAGTTTTAATTTATTTATTTTAGCAATATTAAGAGTATTTACAGACTAAATTATAAAAAAACATTAAGAATAAAAAAGAAACAAAAACTAAATGGCATAAAAAATCATAATAAAAAAGAAAAAAATATCAAAAACCGAAACTATAAGTAAAAAAAAAAATTGTAAAAAAAAAAATTTGGAAGCCTCTTTTCATGGGGTTCCCATAATACTTATGTTCTACGATCTTTTGTAGAAAAAAATTGAGAAATTATTACCGGACTACAGATTTTGTTAATTTTTTATTTTCTTAAATCTAACCTAAATACATACGGTTCAGAGAAACATTGTGAGGAAACCTAGACTAGATTTCTAAAATCGCCAATCCGCCTTGAGCAAGCGTGGTGATCAATGCTCGTGTCTCAGTCAGAAAAAAAGCCTTTGCCCAGCTGTGGGACAATAACAGATCGTTATGAATCTCGTGCCATCAATTTTATTTCGATATCATTCACGAGATTTTATGAATTCACAACAATAAATATCGCGGAGCTGCTCAATTCCGAACTTTACGAAAAACAAACAGAATTAATTATAATCATTAATTCGAAGCAATGATTTGTTGTTCCTACAATATGACGGTTCCCAATTAGAATATTGGACGTGGACGCAGACGACATTTGCCAATAAAACTGACAATGGTGCCGATTCCCTTGTTCACAAACTAGACTTAGAAAAATTGACATCTCTTACTAACATACAGCGAAAGGAAAGGACGGTGACATTAAAGAACTAAGTTAGCGATGTCAAATTAGTTTTGCCTCGAACTTTTCCGTATTTTTAATCCATACGTTTTAAGATATCAACTATGATTGTATGGATGTGTCAGATTGACTAAATTTGACAGCTCCTATTTACATTAGTCTCTTTCCTGTTTTATTGGACAGAAAAAGATGGAAATAGTCTGTTTTAGTTTAGTTTGTGACCATGAGAATCGGCACCACTGAAACGTATTTTATTTACGCGTCGCTTTATTCACCTGCGTTATGTTACATCTTAGTTACTGCTCCGCTCCGTGGGTCGTAGCGTGATGTTATACAGACGATACTATTCCTCATGAATCTGGTTATCATATACAAGAAGTATACCATATCGATATCATAGACTGCCTCGTTGGTCTAGTGGTCGCAAGCGCGACTGCTGTGCATGAGGTCTTGGGTTCGATTCCCAGGTCGGGCAAAGTGTTATTGGGTTTTTCCATCAGGAATTTCTCAGTAGCAGCCTCGGAGTCTGAATTTGTGCCCGTTTGATGGCAATAGGCTCGCCCCCTATTACATGGGACTGAAAACATAACTGGCGAAATGTGGGTGTACTAATGGGTACACCTCTGCCTAACCCTTCAGGGATTACAGGCGTGATGTTATGTTATGTTATGTTATATACAAGAAGATTTTGCCAATCCGACTGGCAGTTCCAGAGACTAGCGAGTTTAAACAAACAAACAACAAAAAAAAAACTCTTCAACTTTATGATGTGAAGTAAGTTAAGTTTTTTTTTTGTGGAACTTTAATTCTTTTTCAAAAGTCAAAGTCAAATCAATCAAACAATTAAAAGGCACAACGAAAGGCACTTTTGAACGTCATTTTGATCATTTTGAGTCATTGAATCTAGTTGCCCATTTCACAAATAAAAAAATAGTCACAATAGACTATTATCTTATTTGTAATCAAAACTATACCTCTTAATAATCAATGTAAACACAAAACTTAAGGTTCAAAAGGTTATTTCTCTAAGTTACTCTTTATAATTTACACCAGCTATCTAATAGTCCCATCATAATCGGTGCAGCCGTATCGCAGATAAGCCGGATCAAACAGAAAGACAATAGACAGTCAGTAAACACGTACAATGTAAACATTCAATATGCATCAACAAAATTAGAAACGTATCATCGACGTCAAAAAAAAAAACATTGTCTTTCGAATTGAACGTCAAATGAGTTACCGAGAGGTGGTGAATCCATAGGTTGATTGCGAGCGCAGTCGGGAACAATTCGAGTGTGATTTTTCGCGTGAAAATCCTCTCCCGGAGTGCAAACCTAATTAGAACTGTGATTGAGGTATGGGTTTAATACTCAAAAACTGAAAACCAAAAAATTGTGTATTCGGCTGCTGAAAACAATTCTTTGGTTGACTGGCAGAGAATCTATCTATTCAATACGACTAACACTTGTTTTCTTTCTTGTAAATGTCGTTCAAAAGTACCAGTACCTAATGACATACATAACATCACGCCTGTAATCCCCGAAGGGTTAGGCAGAGGTGTGCCCATTAGTACACCCACATTTCGCCAGTTATGTTTTTAGTCCCATGTATTATGGGGCGAGCCTATTGCCATCAACCAGGCACAAATCCAGACCGTATGATACCTAATGTTTCAATTAAAATAAATGATTTGACTTTGACATTGACAATAACGGTGTCATTCAAAAAGCCAAAAATTCTTTTCCTACACCAATATTACTATCACAAAAGCACTTAAGAAATAACACTATGTAATAATAAAATACAAAAGCCCCTCCTAGCTACAAATTAAGATAACTTTATTTACACGTCTCTAATGAATCCTTGTAAGGCCCCCCACAAACGAACGACTGAACGTTTCGCTTTAGTTAACTTGATCGGCGAAAAGTTTTTTTCAGAGGGCAAGTGATACGAGTTTCGTAAATTACTCCCTTGAGGGCTGAACTTGCAGAGAACATAGTGATGAGTGGAAAAATTAAAAGGTTTTTGCTTTGGGAGGTTGGCAATACAGCTTGCCTCATTGTGATTCGTTCAAACTTATGAATATTGAGAAATTTTTCTAAACTAAAATTTTGATAAGAATAACACGTTTTTTTTTGTAATGGATAAACTCGAAAACTACATAACCGATTTTAAAAGTTCTTTCACCTTTGGAAAGCTACATTATCAGCGAGAAACTCAGGCTTTATTTTGCTTGAGAAATTTAGGGATCCTTAAATAAATTCACGCGGACGAGTCGCAGACAAACCTTAGTAAACTTATATGATGAAATACAATTAATATAAGTTCGGTTCTGTATATATAGCGGCTTACCTATGAGTCATAAAGGACCTGTCTAGCGGTCTATCGCTATTCAGATGTTATATAATCTTTAATTATTATTTTTTTCGCATACGTGATATTTATGTACGTATTTGCGTGGGCCCCTGGGTATTTTAGATACAAACTCGAACTCATAACAATAAATACTTAAATTAATGATGTCTACTTAGTGGACGTAATAACAAAAACGACACTAAAACTAAAACAAAAAAAAAAATAAGCAACTATTCCACCACAAAGCAATCGCCACAAGTTGCCGCGTGTGTACACCACCTAAAAGCGCGCAGGTGTCTCGTCTAATTGTGCGCAGTACCTGATTAAATAAATGCAAATATTTACGAAGGCTTATAATTTATAGCGCCCCTTATTGATGTACGTAATTGAACAGAATCTCTATTTGTAAGTGGATTATCGTTGGGCCTATTGGAAATATTGTTTGGGGAGGCTGCCGATGGAAAAATAACATTGCCAAGTGGTTACTTACTTTCTTATATTTTTGGTTTATTTCTAAGCTTCTCGAGTGATCGTTGCGCAGTTAATGTAATATTCTCGAACGTCTTATGTAGGTGGATATAAAGTAAATGAGTTTTGGAAGTGTTTATTGTTTTTATTGGTGATGTTGTTAAAATATTTGATAAGTTTTTTAGATAATTATTTTTGCTGACTAACGATACAGTTGTCGACGATTATTTTTTCTAGGGTTATAAAACAGAAGAGCGTTTAATTATTAATAATAATACCAGCCTCTTATTGTCCCTCTACAGAGTAGAAGCCCCTTCTCATGCAATGGAGGTACGAGAATTGATTGCCACAAGCTCAAGGCAGATCGGCCATTTCAAACTTATGTTATTACTACTATTATAAATGCGGAAGTTTGAATGGATGTTTGTTTGTCAATTACGCCTGAACGGCTAAACGGATCTGAGATAGATTATAGTCTGGAATAGCACATAGGCATGTATGTATGTATGTTTATTCTATGGTATTTTTACAGTAAATATGAAGTATTTTAAGTATTTTGTACTTATGTACACTTGATTTTATTTAGTTAAATACATTGTGTTTTAATTTGTTTTTTTTTCAAATTAATTTTGCTGTTTAGCGCTCCTACTTTAATTTGCACCTACCATGTTATCTCTTCACCACCTTTGGTTGACTGTTAGAGTCCGCCTTTTGTTGCATAAAGTTTAAATAAATAGGCTATCCCGGAGAAATGTATGGTTCCCTTGGGATAATATAATATAACTTTGGCGCGGACGAAGTCACAAGCAGAAATTATTTTAAAAATAAATAATTTGACTTTAATTTTAATATTCATACATGGGCTATTTTCACATAGTTTTACTCCACTTAAAAAATACCCTAAAAATCGTTACCGTGATATTTACCATAAAAACAAAGCATTTACCTCCTCGGATGTCGGATGTAACAGATAACACAAACCTGACGCTTCCGGATGTCTCCGTGATAAAACTGATGTAAAACGGGGAAAACTTCTAGTTTTTTTTCTTCTCATCTGTTTGTAAGGAAGTTGAGGCTTTAAATATTGCTTTAAGTTGTTTTTTTAAGAGGAAATATTTAGAAAATATTTTTAGAAATAAAAAAAACGTTATGATTTTCTAAAGATATCATCTAGAAAGAAAGAAAAAATGTTTTTTGACAGAGACAATGTACACATACATACATACATAAACTCACGCCTTTTTCCCATGGGGGTAGGCAGAAAGTACAGAACGCCACCTGCTACGATCCTTACATGCTCCTTTCGCCTCATCTTCGTTCATACATCTCGTCATACAAGCACGCCGGTTACGAGTACTCCGCACCTGACCTTTCTGAAGGACTTCACCAATAAGGTCAGTGTAGGTCTTCCTAGGTCTTCCTCCCGGCGCATGAACAATGTGCGCACAAAAATAATAGAACCAAAAAAAAAATCGTTAAAAAAATAGTCTGCGCAGCCTTTTCCCAGCTTTGTCGAGGTCAGCTTCCAGTCAGACTGGATGCAGCTAAATATACAAGTATTTTACATGTAGCGACTGTCTATCTGATCTCCACAACCCAGTAACTGGGTAATACGAAACCCTTTGGTAAGGTAAGGCTAGTAGTCGGACTTTCAGGCTTATGACTACCCGTAATGACTGTAAAACATCTGCAAAAATGACTTTCGGGACCAGCCACTTTACGTGCTTTCCAAGCTCCTGGCTGGTATACTTTTCTTATTTCTACAAATAAAAAAGATTTTAATAACAGTGACGGGTGTAACGACCCTAAAAGTTTCACCCCCACAAATGCATAGTAAATACAACCCCTGCTCCGCTTCTCAGTCGAATATGCAAATGGGTGCCAAGGATCTGCAAATTGCATCTACTAACCCAGAAATAGAGCCACCACTCCCTGACTGAAGCTTTCGTATATAGGTACAGACAGCTGCAATAATTTAGGAGTTAAGCGTAAGGGTAGAAAGGGGGCGAGTAGTTAATGCTGTCATCTGTACAAGAAATATTTAAACAACTAAATATAAAATTAACTGCCTCGTTGGTCTAGTGGTCGCAAGCGCGACTGCTGTGCATGAGGTCTTGGGTTCGATTCCCAGGTCGGGCAAAGTGTTATTGGGTTTTTCCATCAAGAATTTCTCATTAGTAACCTCGAAGTCTGGATTTGTGCCCGGTTGATGGCAATAGGCTCGCCCCCTGTTATATGGGACTCGAGCATAACTGGCAAAATGTGGGTGTACTATCGGGTACACCTTTGTTTAACCATTCGGGAATTACAGGCGTATGTGTCATGTATACAAAGTGCGTTCGTAATCTTAAACAACAGCTTAAAATAACAGCTTTTTACATAATAA
Source organism: Hoplodrina ambigua (assembly GCA_949774945.1). Taxonomy (NCBI): domain Eukaryota; kingdom Metazoa; phylum Arthropoda; class Insecta; order Lepidoptera; family Noctuidae; genus Hoplodrina; species Hoplodrina ambigua. The sequence continues at coordinate 10,178,156 of OX458988.1, forward strand.
ATAAATGATTGTGTGAACAGTAAAAACACGAAAATAATTATGTTTTTAAATTTTATCTCCTTTGTCTGCTCTACCTTATATCAGGAACGGCTGAACCGATTTTGACGGGATTTTCACAGGCAGATACACATGTGATATATGAAGTAACTTAAGCTATTTAATTTTAGAAAAAAAATTAAGTGTATCGCGCTGAAAACCCGTAATATATCCGACATTTAATAAACGACAAAAAATAAACTACCCCTGGCGTGTTCCTTAAATTTTGTATGGTGTTTAAGTTTAAGTACCACTTACCAAGTACAAGTAGTTCCAGTAAATGCATGAACATGAAATACTCCTAAATTGACATTTAATGTCCGTATTTACATAAATCTATTTGCGCGCTAGACGGCTCTACTGTGTTTATTTTAAGACAAGTTAGTGATATTCCACATGCTAAGTGCTTATTCAAGAGCATATCATATTGTGTCCTTGTTTTTACATTGTTAATTAAGAATATTATTCTTGTACGTACTTTTCAATAATCACAAAATATCATCAGAAAAAAATCAATTGCATCATACATTTTTCCATCGACAAAGTTGTTCATAATTATGAGTGTCTGTTGACCTGTGAAACGTTTTCAGGTTTCTGATAAAAAAGGTTGTAGGTTTATAATTTCATCGAAGCATACTAGACTTAAACATACTGGTGGCCGGGGTTGCGGGACGTCTTAACAGGATACCGTGGCCCCGGAACGTAAAGGGCAACAGAAGGATCAGGGTGGTTTTTTAGTCAGTAAAAGTCTGACAGTCCATTCCACCCCACCCAGGGCGGAAGGAGTAATTTGATGACTTTTACCACCTAAAAAAAAAAAAAGTTATATAATTTAGTTTTTATAATTATTTGGATGTTTGTTTCTCAATCACGCATAAACCATTGAACAGATTTGAATGAGAAATGGCACAGACCATTTCTTTGATTAACACATGTAGGTAATATAATACTTTTATCCCGATAATGTTCCGTTGGGATAATAGTTCAACTTAATTTACGGAAAGTTACTTTTTAAGCGGGCGAGGCCACGAGCAGAACTTAGTAATATTTAATTTTTAGTTACCTAAATCCCATTTATATGTATAAAAACTCAGTAACTAAAACCAATAGGTATATCAAAATTTGACAGTTCATAAGGAGGAAACGTCAGATGTTACGAGAGGGCCGAATTAAGGATGTCTTTGACCTCCACAGACGAGAAATGCGCGGGTCGCGGTCAAAATCTAAAATCAAGTAAAACCTATTTTAAAGTTATTAATATCAATTAAATATTTAACCCTCTAACACTATTGCTGACCCATCACCAGTTAACCCCCAAAATGAATCAGAAAAACATTGTATAACCCCAAAAAGCGTTTTCTTGTCGGACACATTTTCACCAACAATAGGTGTAGGGTACAACAAACATCACTTAATACAGTCTTTTGTGTTCAAATCTAATTCAGGGTAGCCCTTTCCGTTTCATGCGGCCGACGTGAAAAATCACCCTGTATTTTTAGGGGGAAATTAAGACGGTATTCTGCTTAGTCTACGAGGCTAGCAAAACCGGCTAAGTTCGAGTCGGACTCACACACGAAGGGTTCCGTACAAAATTTAACACAACATACAAAAAATAAGTTTATAATCGCAAAAAAAATAATTATTTTGTGATAACAACGTCACGCCTGTAATCCCGAAAGGGTTAGGCAGATGTGTACCTATTAGTACACCCACATTTCGTTAGTTATGTTTTAAGTCCCATGTAATTATATTGTGATGTAACTACAAGTTTACGGTTTTCGGATTAATTCCTTTACTTATGCTACATGGCATTGCTTCTTGCCAAATTTCATGATTCTAGGTCAACGGGAAGTATTCTATAGGTTATGACTCCCTAGAGACCGTCAAAATATGCGCCATAAACGATTTTATCTTTCGATTGCGTTGACTTACAAGTTTGATTTTTTCACTGCTCCAAAGCGGGTAACAGATCTGAATGTTTGATAATAATTTAAGCTTCTACCTCCACGCGTTCCTAAGAAAAAGTATCTTGACAGACGGACAACAAGGTGATCCTATAAGGGTTCCATTTTTGCGTTTTTGTGTGTGCGTTGTGCAATTGATATAATTATTATTTGTTAGCAGATATAGCAGATATGCCTTTAGAACTGACATAATCAACATTTTGAAGGATCAGCAGTAGCTTATCTAATGTTTTTACGTACCCTAGCTACAATTAATGTTTGCTAATTAGTTTGTTTTAGTGTAAGTAGTAATCTGTGGAAAATGTAGTGGGTGGTATATTTGTTTGATCAATATGTTTATGACACTTTGTATATTTTTAGTATACTACTGTTTGTTTTTCCTATAAAAAATAAAATTAATCTCTTCACCACCTTTTAGACTGGTAGAGAATGCCTAAGTCCGCCTTTGTAGATTTTTTGCAAAACGTTTAAATAAATAAATGCGGAACCCTAAAAATGGGGAAATGATGCGAGGGAAATTGTGGAATTTTCTATTCTATTTTTTTTAGGCTGACACGTTTAACTAAAGGTAGATAAGCGATAATGGATTGGTTTCTACCTTGGGCACAGTTTGCAAAGTTTTATGTTTGGAATGTCTTGACGTTTAACACACACAAGTACACTTCCAGCCTTACACTTATTCTCAGTAACAAAATGGAAATGAAATATTCGCTGTTGCCTTTTGGGTGCTTGTCCAATGGACAGTAATGGGGACCATTTTTTTTAATAAGCTCCCTCTTTTTTATGTTACTTCATGTGGGTTCAATTTTTGGTGGATGTTCGAAAAATATTCTTTCATACAAACCTTGCTCTGACAATTACGAACACAAAATAAGGAATAATTAAATTTTGTGCAGTCGTTCAGAAGTTATGGAAAAACCAAAAACACTTTGCCCGACCTAGGAATCGAACTCAAGACCGCACAGCAGTCGCGCTCTGCGATCACTAGACCTATGAGGTGGTTCAGTATAATGTGTATAATTAAGCAACTTGTATAATAATTATTGTGGTTATAAAATTTATTCACAGTATATAAAATATTAAGAGATAAATAATAACAACAAAAAAACGTAACCCCTATTCGCTTCACCCAAATAAAAACTCCAATATTTTATTCCAATCTTCAATGTAAAAAACTCCAGAAAAAAATGAGGCCAAATTAAAAAAGTACCAAAGCAATTTCTCTATTTAATCCTCTAATAAAAAACCCTCGGTGTGCCGTTAACCCGTTCAACGCTGACACATCAATATTGGTACTCTGATGACGTAACACGAAAATATTTTAATTTAACCCGGAACTGCTGATGAAAATTTAGTGAGATGCACAAAGTTGGTTCCGTACTTTTTTTTTACTGTTTCTTTTTTCTTGTTCTTATGTTTTTTTTTGTTACTTTAAACGCGCTAATCTCTGGAACTACCAGGCGGATTGGAAAGTTATTTGTAGTTAGGTATGATAGCAAGATTTATGTGGAATAGTATAGGCTGGTTGGTCTAGTGGTCGCAAACGCGACTGCTGTGCATGAGGTCTTGGGTTTGATTCCCAGGTCGGGCAAAGTGTTATTGGGTTTTTCCATCAGGAATTTCTCAGTAGCAGCCTCGGAGTCTGGATTTGTGCCCGGTAGATGGCAATTGGCTCGCCCTCTATTACACGGGACTTAAACATAACTGGTGAGTGTTCTAATGGGTACCCTCTGCCTAACCCTTCGGGGATTATAGGCGTGATGTTATGATATAAAATAATAATATTCAAGAAAAAAACGAATATTATGTTTGAAAAATTCGTCTGCTCAACAACTTAGGCTAATAGCGTAATAAATATTGTTGAATCACCCAAATAAAAGAAATTGTCAATGTTAGTGTGTTACAGAATTAGGCTGCTGGTGTACTAGCCAAGCTATAAAAACTACTATTAATCCCCTTAATGTAATCCCTTTTCTACTTATCCCTTGTACGCTGTCATAAAGATACCACATAAACAATTCAAATAATAATAATACCAGCCTATTATTGTCCTACAGTAGCGCAAAAGCCTCTTCTCATACAGAGAAGGCGCGAGCATTGATCGCCACACAATCTCTAATAAAAATCACAAGATTTTGAGTTATTTTTAAACTAATTGTTATAAGTAGATAATAAGTATTATAAATATTCTAGATTTATTTTAAAATATGGATAATTATTATTATTAAGGTGTTGTGTTCTTTATAATCGTTGTGTATATATATAATCGTTGTGTATGTTCTTAAATACCGCATTAGGGAATCCCTGTAATGGTATTTTTAAGTCGATAAATAAATAAATAAGTAAATAAATAAATAATTTTGCTGTTCAACGCTCGTATATTAATTTGCACCTACCATGTTATCTCTTCACCACCTTTGGTTGACTGTTAGAGAATGCCTAAGGCATTAAGTCCGCCTTTGTAATATACTTTTGTGGTATAAAGTTAAAATAAATAAATAAGTCCAGGTTTTCTTACGACGTTTTCCTTCACCGATGTCAATGATTTCCATGATAAACTTAGAAAGTATTATACATTTAAAGTTTACTTATGTACGGTCAACAACAAAAGTCGATTAACAATATTACTTTATTATATCATTTAAATAGCCACTAAAAACACAATGTACTACTTCTCAGTATTTCAGGCAATAACTAAGGGTTGGTTTATTATATCTCAATTGTATATACATTTGGTTTATTATTGAGCTCGATAATATAAGGATTAAGAAGAAAAAATGTTAGTCGACTTTTGTTGCTGACTTGCGAGATTTACTCTAGAAATAGTCAGGAAAAAAAAATCAGCACCCACTTACCACAAAAATAAACAAATCATAGCAGGAAAAGTGTGTTTTTCGATTTCTCACTACGAACCCCTGAAAGGCTATAAAAAAAGACATTTTTTAAGTCCCATTTCTGAGCCACAAAGCCCCTTCAGACATAGATAAATGAGCCCCGAGAGTAATGAGCCAACGTTTATTTTGGGTCTAAATTGATGAACTTCCACACGGATCTGTCCAAAGTCTTATCGACACTTTTAATTAAGGACTTATTCTTTAATGAAAGGTTTTTAACATGAGTTTTATATCAATTGGGGACGGTTCTTTATGGTTATCGTTTAATAGATAGGATGTGCGCACACTTCCAAATCATTCCAGTTTTCTTTGATGAAAAAGAAAATCTGGAATATTTCAATAGGTACTGAGTTTTTAATATCTATGTATACCTATTCCGTATTAGTCCAGGCGTATTCTAAATTAAATTAAATCTACATCTATATAATAATATGTATAAATAATAATAAAATTAAAAGGTATGGATAATTTATAATTATTAGACAAAGTATTCTTAAATCGAAGATTTTGTTGCTCATACAAATAAAAACAAATGAAAGCCAAGATTATCAAAACAGAAAACTTTCAAATTTAGGAATACTAGAATACGAATACTAGATTGTGGGTTCGATAACAAGCTAGTATAAAATAAAAAAATAAAAAAACTTTATTTCAGACCGTGGTCCATAATTGTTAGTAGCGTGGCGATCAATGGTCGTGCCTTCTCTGTATGAGAAGAGGGCTTTGGCCTGCATTGTGACTATAATAGGCTGGTATTATATTATTAAGACGAGTAATGAAATGAAATGATATTTATTCAGTAAATTGGTTATAAATAACACTTTTACACGTCACATTTTCAACTAGATGAGTCCAGAGGTAGTACTTACATTTTGACCAATGGAGTTTAACTTCAACCCCTACTCACCCCATAGTATAAGAAGCAAGGGATGAAAATAACGCCCCAGAAAAGTATCTATTATTATGTTCTCATTGCCAAACCTGACATAAACAGACCACCTAATACATATTTCAATTTATACAATGACAGATTCAATATAAAGAAATCTCTTATTTTTATGTAATAATCAATATTTTTGGTATATTTCATACAAAACTCTCTCTTATATTGTAGCCTAAGCACGAAATTAAAGTACGTACTTTTGTAGTTTTAAGTTTTAAGAACTTATTCCTGAAATGCGGAATGTTATAAGTTTGACATGTCTATGTGTGTATCTGTCTTTGGCATCGTAGCTCCTAAAAGGATAAATCGATTTTTATTTATTATTTTTGTTTAAAAGGAGAACTAGTCGGGATTGTTCTTAGATATGTTTGATGAAAATCAATCCAAGATGGCCGCCGTCGGAGGTTTTTTAAATTTTTAATTGTTTTCCCCTAAAGCATCATTGATTCAATGAACATTAAAATAAAACCGCGAACAGTTTTGTGAGATTGATTAATACCTATTTAACTACAATAATTAAAATAAATGTTTTACAACCAAGTACAGATACCATTAACACGATTGTTTTTTTTTTAATATTCTCTCCACATCAAGGTGACCAGTTAATAAAAAGCCATCACACCTACCAATGAGGGTGACCAACCAAAAAAAAAACACCTGACTATCACCAATTTCGATCACGTAACTAATCCTTGGGTAGTGTCCAATTTACGGCCGTAATGAGACCCCAAGCCGTACCTCAGAATTACCGGCGACCTCCTGATTACTGCGTTCATTAGATAATCTATTAATTAATGTCCATATTGCTGGGTGCGCAGAAAAATAATAGATTGGACAATGATTTGGTGACTAAGGGGATTAGTATTTTTTTTTGTTATTAATATTCATTTATAACATCACGCCTGTAATCCCCAAACGGTTAGGCAGAGATGTACCCAAATAGTACACCTACATTACGCCAGTTATGTTTAAGTCCCATGTAATAGGGGGCGAGCGTATTGCCATCAACTGGGCACAAATCCAGACTCCAAGGCAGCTGCTGAGAAATTCCTATTGGAAAAACCCAAAAACACTTTGCACGACCTGGAAACCGAACAGAAGACCGAGGCTCACAAGTCGAGATTTGCGACCACTAGAGTAATTGTTAATTCTCGTCGATAATAACTCTTAAGAAGGGATATGATATTACCCAGTTACTGGGTTGTGGAGGTCAGATAGGCAGTCGCTCCATGTAAAATACTGGTATTCAGCTGCATCCGGTTAGACTGGAAGCAAACCCCAACATAGTTGGGAAAAGGCTAGGCAGATGATGTTCGTTCGTTTTTTAACGACATCAAACGGTTTTATGTTCGACTGTGTGTATTTTTTTATACAAGTTCACCGTTTTCTCCGCCAACTGTCAACCGATTTTCAAAAGTAAAGTAAATTAATAAGTTGACTATTCATAAAATTAAACATGTTTTTTAATTACACGCACCTGTATTAAATGTACAATTAAGCTATAGGACGTAGGTACTGACTTGTCGTGCATGTACTACAAAAGCGTTTTATGTGCATGCGCATATTTCAACACCTACGCCCCCCTGCCCCCCGTACGCTTGATTTTTTCACCCGTGTTGTGTCTTTGGTCACTGCTCAGCTCCCGTGGATCGTAGCGTGATGTTATATAGCTTATACTATTCCTAATAAATCTGGCTACCACATACAATTTTAAATCTGACGAGCAGTTCCGTAGATAAGCGCAGTTAAACAAACACACCAACAAAAACGCGTTAGTATTATTATTATAGATGTATAAAACCTCTTACATGAACGTCTCTGCTAGGTACAATCATGTGACATTTCACAAAATCCAAAATGGCCGCCACAAACGTCACCCGTGCACGCTATAATTAATTCCATTTAAGCAAAACTAACTCAATAATAACTATTGTCCTACGGATTATGTATTGGACCATTGTTTGGGGAACCCTAATAATAGTGAGTATATCTCGATCACGACGACAATAGAACCTATTATGTTATCTGTATACATCTTAATTGGTTGTGGTGTGCGGTTTGTGGATAGGCAGAGATTCAGGTTGTGTCAAATTGTTTGCTTAGAGACGGTGTGTGAGAATATTATGGTGAATTAAAGTGGGTAATAGGATGATCTACATTGAAATTACTAGTGAGGATTAAATTAGCTGGAAGTTATGCTTATTGTAATACCAGCCTATCATTGTCTCACTGCAGAGCAAAGGCCTCTTCTCATACAGAGAAGGCACGAGCGTTGATCACCATATTTGCTCAAGGTGGATTGGCGATTTCAGACTTATATATCTAAAGAAGCGAAATCTCTATATTATTACATCTATATATATAAAAGAAAGTCGTGTTAGTTACACTATTTATAACTCAAGAACGGCTGAACCGATGTGGCTGAAAATTGGTGGGGAGGTACTTAGCTTAGAACCAGGAGACGGACATAGGATACTTTTTTTTCCCTTTTCTGTTTTGGGACCTATGGTCACTCACTCACTCATTCGCTCTTCACGAAATATTGAAAATCGCTTGACTTATAACGATGAAATTTGGCGGGGCGGTAGTTTATGGCTAGTAGACGTCCGCTAAGAAAGGATTTTTCAAAACTTACCCCATAAGGGGTTGAAACGGAGATTCAAAATTAGTATGGAGAAAAAACATAAAATTAAATATCAAACAAACTGCACCACGTCAACTAATAAAACACTACAACACAAAACGTATCAATAATTGAAACTTATTCACCAAAATGATCAACAAAGTTTCGTCTCAAACTTCTGCCTATACCCTGCATCCCAGCTGACCCCGTATCACGAAATAAGCAAAGAAACTCTTACACACAACATAAAGGAAAGTCAATTTAGCGCTAACTTTTCTAGTTTGGGTAACAAATTCAATTGGGACACAATTTTCTTTTACTTTTCTCCTAACCGTTCAGTGTTGCCATTGCATGATACCAGGTAATTTACTGTAGTGTTACCAGTACAGAAATTCCTTTTTTTATGACGTCGTTTTCGGTTATTCTACTATGTTTAGGGAGCTTTTTGGATGGTTTTTGAAATTACTGTGACTTTTAGGTGAGGTTTTCACCTGTTACATACTTATTAAACTGCCTCGTTGGTCTAGTGGTCGCAAAGCGCGACTACTGAACATGAGGTCTTGGGTTCGATTCGGTCGGGCAAAGTGTATGGGTTTTTCTATCAGGAATTTCTCAGTAGCAGCCTCTTAGTCTGGAATTGTGCCCGGTTGATGGCAATAAGTTCGCTCCCATTACATGGGACTTAAAAATAACTGGCAAAATGTGGATTTACTAATGGGTACACCTCTGCCTAATCCTTCGGGGATTACAGGCGTGATGTTATGTGTTTAAAATAAATAGAGAATAAACTGCTTATCTCTACTTACACTACAATCTATATCAACTTTATAATATCTTACTTAAACAAAAGTCTTCAAAACCCACATTTAACCACAACTTCCAACATTCTTATTTTTTTTGCAAATAAAATTTATTGGCCTTTAAATCAACGTCTAACTTACCAAGTCAAGTTTAAATAGTGCCAGATTAAATGTAGACTTAATTAATAAACGTCAACTTGTGGGCACTGCATTGAAATACTTGGCTTGGCACACTTGGCGAGACTTGGCGCGACTTGGCAAAACTTGGCGGGTTCTTTATTGACGCGCGATTGAAGTTCGAATAGGCCAAGAAGAAAATGTGAAATGAATTAGTTGAAGGAAGTTGGTCGTTATGTTGAAGTGTTGTTATTTTGTGGAGTTAGGCTTAATTGTGCCAAAATGAGCCAACTAACAGTCTTTCAATAATTGAATTAATTACGTTAAACTAAGGGACTACGCACACTTATTCAGCTCTATTCAGTTTTCAGCCGCGGAAAGCTGAACGCATGTTGGTCTAGTGGTTAGCGGCCCTGACTGCTAAGCCGGAGGTCGTGGGTTCGATTCCCACCCAGGACAAACTTTATGTGATGAGCATGATTGTTAGTTCTGTGTCTGGGTGTGATTTATCTATAATATGTATGTATTTATAAATTATATAAGTATGTATATCAGTTGTCTGGTTACCATAACACAAGCTCTGCTTAGCTTGGGATCAGATAGCCGTGTGTGAAGTTGTCCCAAGATATTTATTTATTTATTTTCTATGGACTGAAGTTGAATGGAGCTGAATAAGTGTGAGTAGTCCTTGATTCAATAACTTTACTAATTCAATTTCAAATATTTACCGTTAAACTAGAGTCATCAGATCGTGTCCATCGTGTGGGTGGACGTCCTACGCTGTGCTTGCCGGTGCGTGGTCTCCATTCGAGAACTTTAAGGCCTAATCGGCCATCCGTTCTGCGTGTTATATGGCCTGCCCACTGCCAATTCAACTTCCTGATTGGCTGGGCTATTTTGGTAACTTTGGTTCGTCTACGATTTGATGAGGCCCACAGGATCGCTTGCGCCGCTTCCAACCGGTCCTATTGGAAATCTGTGGGGGAGCCTTTGTTAAGCAGTGGACGTCCTACGGCTGATATGATGATACTGGATACGCCCGCGCGGTTTTTTTTCACTTTGTTTTTGGTTGACGCTCCGCTCAGCTCCCATAGATCGTAGCGTGATGTTATACATATTCTCGTAGCCTATTATATACTATTTGTCATAGATCTGGCTATTCTATAATAATACATATTATAAAGAGGTAAAGTTTGTAAGTTTGTGAGGCTGTAGGGGGTAATCTCTGGATCTACTGAACCGACTATGAAAATTCTTTCGCTAATTGGAAGCTACGCTATCAAATTTTATTATAAAAAAATTAGGGATTCCTATGAAAAATCACGCGACCGAATTTGCGGGGAGAGTGCTAGTCATTATACAAAAAGTTGCAGAGATGTTTATTATTAGTATTGATTTATCCTGCAATAACAGTTAAATGTATTTCCCAAGCTTAGAAATATTTGAATTAATTAGCGTTAACTGGTACAGTCAACAACAAAAGTCGATTAACGATGTTACTTTTTTATATCATATAAACAGAGACTAAACACATAATGTACTGGCTTTCAGAAATTCAGGCAATAGCTAAGGGTTTATTATATCTTAAATTTATATTCATTGCGTTTTACTTTTGATATTGTACTTAAAAATTTGGATTTAAAAATCATAAATGTGAATCGACTTTTTTTGCTGACTTAATTCACTTTGGTAGAAACAACCCCCAGTTTAAAGTATAACAACTTAAATAAACAATACAGTAAAAAATAAAACTAAATAAACTGCCTCGTTGGTCTAGTGGTCGCAAGCGCGACTGCTGTGCTTGAGGTCTTGGGTTCGATTCCCAGGTCGGGCGAAGTGTTATTGGGTTTTTCCAACAGGAATTTCTCAGTAGCGGCCTCGGAGTCTGGATATGTGCCCGGTTGATGGCAATAGGCTCGCCCCCTATTACATGGGACTAAAAACATAACTGGCGAAATTTGGGTGTACTAATAGGTACACCTCTGCCTAACCCTTCGGGGATTACAGGCGTGATGTTATGATGTTATGTTTACAGTAAAAAATAAGGAAATTGCCAAAGCAAATTCAGCATATTTTGCATCCGAAAATGGGAGATATTTCTTGTACATTTTTATAATACATCCTTACCCTAGAGGACGTAAGAAACGCCGGGGGGCAGACTGTACCAAAGATGATATCAGATATATTTTATTTTGTATTCGGAAGGGAATATAAATACTTACGATAAACAATTTCTTGCTGACGTCGGAATATATGAAATATTTTTTTTTTTACACAAATGATGTAACTTTATGCCTACTTTTGGAGAAGACCAAGGTCTTCTGTGGTAATTCTTGAGCTTTTTGTGGAGATGTTCGTCCTTGGGACTTACTACGGTTTATACTAAAATATTAAAGTTGAAAAGATTTTTTGTTTGTTTGTTTGTGTGTTAGTTTTAACGCGCTTATCTCTGGAACTACTAGTCCTATTGGAAAAAAACTTATTGCATATGATAGCTGTATTTACGAGGAAGAGTATAGGTTATATAACATCATGCTATGACTCACAGGAGTGGAGCAGTAACCAAAAACGTAACTTATCACGGATGTAAAAACCGCGCAGACGAAGTCGCAGGGAGCAAGTTAGTCATTCATATTACAGTCGTATTGAGGTCAAAGTCAAAGCATTAATTTCAATTAGGGCTATTTTTTCAATCGTGAGATAGCTCTTAACGGAGGGATAAATATGGCGATTAGACAGTTTTTGTATAGAAAATATGTCAAACTGTCATATTTATTCTTTGGATAAAAGTTATCTGACTATTGAACAATCCTTAGTCTATCAAAAGGCACGTTTAAACGTTATTCCCAAATAAAAATATATTTGTATCTATGTGTGGATGTGTGAATGTTACAAAAGGTAGTTTCTTACACAGTACCTATCATTTTAAATAACTAAACTCAATGGAGAAGACAGTCACAAAGAATATCACAAATTAAAAACATTTTCCGACTGTCCGCAGCCAAATGGCATGAAAAAAATATAATTTAAAACTTTTATGCTCTCCAGTAGCAGTAACAAAGGCGCAACTATAACTAACTAAGCAAAGCCGAGCATCTTTCCGATCGCACCAAGTTTTTGAAGCTGAGCATCTTTGGTATCGTACTGAGTTTTTTTTTAATTTGAAAGTTGATGTTGGTGAACTTTTAACAATGAACCCCGGGGGTTGAGTCTTCCTCGACGCGACGTACAATTACTACTAATAACTTCGACACTTCACTCCCGACCCCAATTGGCTCAGTTAAAAATATTTGATTTGGTCTACGTGATGATTTTGAGTTTCGGAAACGTCTGTGCGGATTATTGTAAGAAAAAAATCGTGTAATTATAATGATTTATTTTCTTCTTTATTATCTTTCATTTCCTTAAAACGCTCAGTTTTAAATAAATATTTAGGTAATGTCGTCATGGTCCAGTGGTTAAAACTAGCACTCCTCTTATGCATGAGGTTGTGATTTCGATACCGGGCAAGTATGAAAGTGACTATTTTAATTAATATTAACATCATCATCTGCCTAGCCTTTTCCCAATTATGTTGGGGTCGGTTTCACGTCTAACCGGATGCAGCTGAATACCAGTATTTTACATAGAGCGACTGCCTATCTCACCTCCACAACCCAGAAACTGGGTAATCCGATACCCTTTGGTAAGATTGACTAAGACTTTCGGGCTTCTGACCACCAGTACCGACTGTCAAAGATCCACGTACGACAGCCGGCACCAATGATGCTCAACATTAGCAAAGAGAGTACACATTGATTTAAAAAAATGCAATGGTATTTGCAGGACTATACGGCAACAGAATTAAAGGGGTTTTTGTCTTCCGCGCAGACGAAGTCACGTGCAAAAGCCAGTAAAAAAATAAAAGTAGGAGTGGTAACAAAATATAATTTTAATGCAAGCCCAGCTTAAATGTAATTAGTAGTTAATGTGACATAATTAATCATTTAGCTTGTCCTGAATGTACCATGATGTGTTGGTAATTTAATTAACATAAAACTAACGTTATTTATACTTTTACATGTAAAACGTTGCTAGATAACGGTTTTTAATTATTGTATATATGCGATGGTGATAATATATTATCGTGTTCACATAACACTTATGTACTTTCACTAATTAAAATAATGTTCGGATTTTAATGTAATATCCAACATTTTTAAAACATAATATGTAATTCGATTTAGTGTCGGCGTCAAAAATTATGACGAAAACGGGGACATTTTTGAAATAAAGTAAAATGGCGTATCTACTTCAAAGAATTTTCTTGCAGCAGATAACAGAATATTGAACACCGGTGACATCGTGAGAAAACCGACTTTTAATTTATCAATCAATTCGATTCAATCAATTCTTTAATTGAAGGTGGGATACGATTGTAACGGATTGTTTTTATTTTATTGTTGAATTTTATTTTAATTATATTTTATGATTATAGTTTATTTTGCGTGTATTGCATCGTCTTGGAGTAATCTGTAAGATGTTGTTCTTATTAATATGAATAAATAAATAAGTCTGGAATCGCCAATTCGGCTTAAGCGGGTAATTATACCTTCTTTGTATGAGAAGAGGGTTTTGCTCGGAAGTCGGACCATAGGCTGATTTAAATTCGGCTATAATTTTCTTTGCGATACCTAAGTTTATCTTTGACCCTCCTAACTTAGATCCTCACTCTGCACGCGCACCAGATTCATCCCGTATTCATGGCAAAAGTTTCAAAAAGCACAGACGGATCCTCCAGCCTCATTTATTACCATTCTGCTCCTCAATATATCATTGGAAAACTCATACCCAATAATTTACTACACCACTCAAGAAAGCAATCAAAAAATTCACAAAAACCACAAAGTTAAGGAAAGGTGAAGACACTAACTTATTTATTAGGCACCTGAGCGGTTATACCCGAAAACTTTACGGAGAAACCCGAAGTTTTCCGAAGTTACCCGAAATTATCCGAAGTTGGACGAATCGTTTTATTTCGTTGTGTAACTTTTGAATGTGAGTGTGTGTCAAGTTTTTTCATTAGAATACAATATTTTTTGTGATGTCTGCCTGCCATTTTTCGGTTTTGTTCACGATAAGTTGAGGTTGTAAAAAAGATTTGTGAATTTGAGTGTTGAAAAGAGTTTAAGCCGTGGTTTGTGGCAGTTTGTTTCAGATTTTTTTGTGTGGGTTTGATTGATTTATTCTTGTTTTCTCTCTTGATGGAGGTTGAAGTTTGAATGTTTATGAATATTAAAATAAAAAGCTCTTGATACAATTACATAGTGATTTTTATTTTTGTAAAAATAAAGGTTAGGTCTAACGTATTGTTCTATAGTAAGTTTATTATTATTTTGTAAGAAAGTCCAATACAGTTCTGATACATAAAATAATGTTCTGCATGGCGCCAGTTTTGTATTTGACACCATCAACTAATAATTCCAACCAAGACACAACTTCTCTAAAAAACACTTTGATTTTAGCCCTGAAAATCCTATTAATTTTCTATGAACAGAAAAATTAAAATTTTAGTTGCTTTTAAATCAATAAATAGTTTAATCAATTGAGGTGTTATAAAATAGTGACGTCACTGTTTATAATTTCTATAAAAAATCTATGACGCGTTTTGGCAGCTTATAAAAAGTATATCAATTGATAGATGTGTCAAGTACCCAATTATATACCGCCGCACATTAAAGAATTGAAATATTAACATGTCGGGGGGGTTCGATTCCCGCACGGAACGAATATTTGTATGGCATACCGATAGTTGTTCCGAGTCTGGCTATTTGTATATGTGAGTTAATATGTTTGTAAACGCACCCACGTTATAGAAGAGTTTCTTTATGTGGAGAAACTTAAAATACTGCACACCTTTCTGGTTCAAAAAGTTATTGGAATATTTTGCAGACAAATTATTAATATAATTCAAATTAAATTATAATTTCAACCATAACAATTATAACTATAACCATTTAATAACTTTATCAATGAAATAATTATTCCTCCGTCTTCGCTGGCCCTTATACTATGAGAGACAAGTAAGTCTCACACTATTCATCACATGAATGACACAGCATACAACAAAGCAGTTAGTCCATCAGGTCAGACATCCTTGTTACCTACTCTTTGTGCGTAGGAGCCGATGACCTACTTGTCACAACTCACCAATACAGACCAATTGTGTGTGACGATTGTTGATGTATTTCTACATATTTATTAGATGTGTATTTGACGTGTGACTGAGAAACTGATTTAAGACACATGTTGTACTTTCTGAGAAAGTCTTGATACTTTAATTTTTATTTTTTTTGAGAATGTTTCAAAGTAAACATTTTCTTTAATAAAAGTTGATGCGATATTTTTGTCTTTTATTTGGTATTTTTCTTTTTTGTTTATTAAGTTTTATTTTGTCTAACAATGTTAATTACTGACTCATCATCTCCCTCCTTTCCCGAACTAAGTTGGGGTCGGTTCCAGTCTAACCAGATGCAGCTGAATACCAGTATTTTACATGAAACGACTATCTGACCTCCACGACCCAGTTACTGGGTAATACGAACTATTAAAACAACCACTAAAATAAAATAAAAAACATATTTTTTATTACAATCTATAAAGTAAAACATTGAGATGGTAGGTGTTAATATAAACAATTATGGACCTTATTGGGCACAGCAAAATTTTAAATAGGTACGAGGAGGATAAGTATGAAGAGCGTTTTAATAATTTTCCTTATTACTAAATATTTTATATTTTTATTATCTACTTGTTTTTTACAACAGTACCTAATTAATTTCCACAAATATGATTGTAGCTACATTTTTATATTTTTCTTGTTTATTTTTTTGTACTCCTCTAAATTTATCCCTCAGTGTTTGTTCCTTCTCTCATAAATGAGATGCTAATATTTCTCAAGGTTGGTAGACTAATGGGGTAACACACATGCTATCCCAATCCAAAGGATTTTGGAGGAAATAAATAATACATTACTTTATATACTACAAAAGGTCGTCTGCTCCACCACATAGTTATCTCAATGAATATTTTTCTCCTCTCAAATTGACAGGCTTTGTCATTATTGTATGTCACGTAATATTTTCACGTCTGGCCATAATATACTTTTTTTATTATTTATTTTAAAACATTACCTCATACTAGTCGTTTCTATTTTATCTTGTTGCGATTACCAAGATATAACGTATATAGGCAAACAAACAAACCCGGAACAAGTATCTGTAAGCCATCCAAAATATATATATTTTTATACTACGAGGACTACGATTTCATTATTAAAATGACGACATTTAGGAAGTTACATCGTAAACAGCAAGTTTAGATCCATTTAACTCAAACCACTGTTTAGGAAGACAACCGTAAGATCACAACGGTAGAAGTTTGCTAATAAGACAGAATCTAATAAAACAGGTATTCTGTAAACATCCAAACCACAAAATAATATTACCTCAACAAAACTTTTTGGTAAATTACAAGGATTTTCTCAAAATTAGAACTTTCCTCAGTACTTATAATAAAAGCAAGTACCAAGATTATTATAGTTCGGTCTTAAATTCGTCACGGTCTTAACCAAGCTTACTTATTTTTAATTCTCCCTCCCCCTTCTCTTCCACTTTAGGCAATTCAGACTTTAAATAAGGTTACTGTCACTTTGACAGCGGGTAGAAATAAAACGGGGAATGGGCCCAGGGGAATCCTCCTCGATCCCCGGAAATGTTGACGATACCTTACATGTATAATACTTATCCCGAGAGGGGGTCAACTCTTTTATATTAATATAACTGGGGTCTAAGTGTCAAAGGTCGTGAGAAAGGATGAATAAGTCAGATGGTTGATGTTTTAGAATAAAACTAGCTTATGCCCGCGTATTCATTCGCGTGACCCCTTTTTGTTGCCTATAATAAAAGCAGCCTAAGTTACTCCCAATAACATTAGCTATCTGTCAGTGAAAGTTACGTCAAAATCGGTCCAGTCGTTTCGGAGGTTAGCCGAAAGAAACAGACAGACAGATGACATTTAAAGGCCACCCTACCGCATTAGGAATTTCCTATAATGCTAGCAGTGTTTGTGATAAATAAATAAAATAAATAAATGTATTTTTTTCATGTAAATATTATTTTTAATTTGCAAAAAGCTGTGATTTTGACATAACAATCAGATAATTCAATTTTATTTATATAAAATTAAGATTTTATAATAATATGTTCGCGTAGCGATATTCCGCACTGTTTTGATCAACCAGTACTAATAATATAACTTTTGGAAAGAGACGACATGCGTCAAAAATATAGTATCTTTCTCGCTCATATCCATTAGCGTTCCAACAAAAACTCCTTGCTAATCTGTCATTACCACGTACGACGCCCTAAACTCAAGGATTAATAATTACGACTATAATTTAACTTGGATCTCGTTACAAAACTTTAACTGTGGCGGGATTACCCAGAATTACTTAACTACTAAATGCTCTGCTACAATGGTAACAACCATTATCTAACGGAACACTTGAAACGAAACAGTGGATTATAAGTGTTATTTAGGAAGTTTTACTGTTCATATTTGTTTGTTTTCAAGGTTTTGAGGTGGTGAAATTATGTTGAAGGGTGTAAATCTACACTATACACTTTTTAGGGTTCTGTAGTTCTGACAAAGAACCCTTATAGTTTCGTCATGACTGTCTGTCTGTCCTCGGCTTTGCTAACGGTCCGTTAGCACTAGAAAGCTATAATTTTGTAGGAGTGTGCATATCAATTACACAAAGTGGTAAAATAAAATTTAGGATAATATTTTTTTGGTACTTCCTCTACATTTGAAATTGTCATAAATTTTGTCTTCGTCTACCCTATCGCGTGGGGTATCGTTAAATAGATCTTCTAAAATGTCCGATTTAATGCTCCAATTACTTACGAAATAATAAACTTTGAAGTAAAAATTTTTGTTTCAGTAAAATACTGGTATCCACTTGCATACTTTTATACTGGAAGCCGACCCTAACACAATCGGAAAAGGCTAGGCAGATGATGTTTTTCCGATAATCTTTAAAAATATAAGACATGAACACAATATTAAACACATTTATTCTTAAGCAAACTACATCTTAATTACGAGTATATTGTTTGTCAAACTGACAGCTTACCATAGATAGTAGAGGTGCTAGTGTTAAAAGCCGCGATAACAGTTCTAAAGACACCTGTAACACCTGCCTGATTGTCGATGCGTTGCGAAACTTGGAGACAAAGTTTTAAAATCCACATTTGCATACACTTACGCCGTCTGAACTGGAGTATGGAAATGGTGCTTTAAACTTATGGTAATGCAGTACTTTTGATGGAACTTTTACATGGTTAATACTAAGTATTAGTAGGTACTTTTATCCCGCTGCTGGGCAAAGGCCTCTCCTCATACAGAGCAGGCATGAGGGTCTAACACCACACTTGCTCAAGGCGGATTTACAGACTTATATTAATTTTAAGTCACGATGTTTTCCTTCACCGATATCAGCGTCAGTATTTTTTAAGTTTATCTTGGACATCCAAGATAAACTTAGAAAGTACATATGCTTTTAAAAGGTGACATTACTCTGTATGAATCAAAGTCAAAGTCAAATCATTTATTTCAATTGGATCATTAAAAGGCACTTTTGAACGTCATTTACAAGAGAAAAGAAAAAATATAATATTGAATCTAGTTGCCCATTCCAAAAGGTAGTTTCGTATGGAGAAGAACGGGCAAGAAACTCCGTAATTACTCTTTAAAAAAATATATATATATAGGGTTTACAATAAGTAGTAGGTACATTAATTCTATTTCGTTACCTCATGCATGAAAGGCCCTTAACCACTGGGCCATCACAGCGATTCTTCGATTTCTTGGTTACTTTTACTAATTTATTTTTACCTTGTTGCTCAAGTGATAATGATGACAAAAAATAAATTTGATTAAGCTATCATTTCCTAATTTGAAGTAGCAATCGCTTCTGTCGCTAAAGCTTTCTTACACACTGTAAAAAATACCATTCTGTATAACAATACTTAGCCCAGATAATTTCGTCCAAAAGAAAATTTTGAAAGCCCTTTCCATTAGCTTCCCAAAAAACCGCATTCGTCTCATCTCCCGAACACTTCCATCCACCCTTTCGTCTCAATACAAGCGTGAATATATTTATCAGATGCAAAGATTACGATCTCACTAACAACCAAAAAACTTCCCAATACCGACGGACATACCCGATGTTGTGAAGTTTTAAAAAACTTGGTTGAACCGTCCCTAAAGTACAATTAACTCAGCTGACCTAGTTAAAGGGACGCGACCCGATCCTGTAACAAATTGTGGGGTCGGCTACAGGCTTAGGGAATCACAGGAGATCAATGGACATCGTGTATCAATGGCTTAATTTATGGTTGGCAGCTTAAGATTTTGGTTGAACCGTGGTTGGGTACTATGACGTTTTAATGGAGATATTAGTGTGTAAAGTTATGACAACTTTATCGCCGACTTAGTATAATATGCAGTAGTTAGTTCCCTACAAAAATGCTACACAACACGATCGTAAGGTATGGAACAGCAGATTTTTTTAATGATTTTAAGGTTGGTCCCGTAGTAAATGTTGTTCGTAATGATGAGTACCTACAATGACCCCTTTTCTGGTTTTGGGTAAATTTTCAATAACCCTGTATAACTATTGCGTCGAATTGAACACTACTATAAAACTGTTGAACTGCTACAAAACTATTATAAAACCTTTACTTGTCTGTTGGATAATTATAATTCTATACAATTACTGTTTTGCTAGTTGGAACAGTTATGAGTAGAAGTGGATTAAGGGAGGGGATAAAGGTGCGCAAGCCCCCCAAAACCCTTTGAGTTCTTCCGTGATAATTCTTAAAGTGACATTACATAGCATAACATCACGCCTGTCATAAATTGCTTCTATAGTGGGAGACAATTTCAAAAGACGAATGATAACAAAATCGGGGGATACAATTTGGTATCCAGAGTTAATATGTCAGCCCCAATGTTGCCTTTTACATCGATTTTACTGATAAACTCTATAACCTGGATATTGACGAAATCACTGTACCAAGTAATGCACGCAATACAGTGCTTTTGGGTGCATAAATCTATATTTAATATTCGAACAGATAAAACAACCATTTCTATTTAAATGTCATTGCATTACAGCTGACAGCTGTCATAATATTATGGTTGCTCCCTACCGCGGAAGCACTTTAACAGTGTCGAAATTTCTACTATTACAAACAAAACAACTGTATCATTAGGAAAAAAAACATCCCGTATGTTTTACTAAATCTCAATTTATAGAGACACAGTTATTTGTGTTAAAAATACTTTTTAAGTTGATTACAGACGAGCGACTTTTCAATAAATATAATCGCGCATAAAATTGGTTAATTTTAAATATTAAAATAATGTCAAAAAAAGAAACAGTCTTTTTTAAAGTCTGCCGATATGTGGGATGTATACTCGGTGTTCATTGTACCAATAGCGGTTACAGCGAGTGACATAATAGCCATGCAAGAGGCTCTATAAACACCTAAGGAGCCCCTCGTTGGGCAGTCGGATCAAGGACTCGATTCAGAGAGCGGTACTTGTGGACACGGCCCACATTGTTAGAAGGTTCTTCTCTCTGGAGCCTTAACCGCCGGCAGCTTGGACCTTGTTTACAATAACGGTGGCATACATTTTTTTTTTTCATAATAAATTAAATGTATGCTGAGGTAAAAAAAATAAAAGTAATATAACATAAAATAAATAATTATCAATCCGCATAAAACATACATAACATCACGCCTTTAAACCCCGGAGGCTTACGCAGAGGTGTAAGTCATTAGTACCTACACCCATATTTCGACAGTTATGTTTAAATGGCGTTCCTGATGGAAAAACCTAATAACATTTTGCCCGACCTGGGAATCGAACCCAAGACTAAGCTTAGCAATCGCGCTCTGCTACCGCTAAACCATCGAGCCGGTCAGTATAAAACAAATAACTCTTAAATCTTAATCGTCATCTTAACTTTTTCACCGACAAAAAAGTCGCCACCAATTGTCGCTCGTCTACAAACTACGTTAGCAGTCAGTAACTTGAGCTTTTCCCTTTTTAAAACAATTCCCAGAAAGTGTTATGTAGGTGTGTACAGACACGCCCGCGCCGGTTATAATGATAATAAATATTTAGGTAAATAATTATGTTATAATTTTATAAACTTTCAGCCGTGTTTGAAATAAACTCTATGATGTTTTTCTGTATTTTATTAATAACATAATTATGTTTATTTTTTAATTTTAACCGTCAAGTTTTTACGTTAATTCATAATTATGATATAGGCATGTCACGCGGTTGAGGAGTTCGTGGCTCAGTAATAACAGCTGCACGGGTCAATCAATCAGGTTAAACTACGCTTGCCGGGGTTGGTCCGTGGATGGGTGACCATCTTTACACACCGAGACTCTTCCATGCCTCGGAAAGTTGATTCCCGCTGTCTTACGTGGATCTTTGAGAGTCGTTACAGGTCGTCAGAAGCCCGAAAGTCTTACCAAAAGGTATCATATTCCCCAGTTACTGGATTGTGGAGGTCAGATAGGCAGTCGCTACATGTAAAATGCTGGTATTCAGCTGCATCTGGATAGACTGGAAGCTAACCCCAACATAGCTGCATAGTTGGGAAAAGGCTAGGCAGGCACAAAATAGACGTACGAAAAGGTTGAAAATGGGAGAAAAAATAATGACATTGAAACACTCGAGCGCGTCAAATTAATACACAGACAGTTCAGCTTGATGTCCTTGTCGTGCTGACTCTTAATATCTCAATTGTGCAGAGACTTCTTCAATCTAAAGATTTGAAAAATAAAATCCGCTGCCCTAGACGCGCAGTCCTAAATACAGGGCTTATATATATATGGTGGAGGTACTTAACAGGGTGCAAGGTATCTTTTATTAATCTGCCGTGCTCGAGTAAATCCAAAAATTCTTTCTTGGCCTCCCCTACTATAACCTCCAATTCATTTGTACAGAATAACACAGCAGCGACTGCTGTGCATGAGGTCTTGGGTTCAATTCCCAGGTCGCATGCAAAGCGTTATTGGGTTTTTCCATCAGGAATTTCTCAGTAGCAGCCTCGGATTGATTTGTGCCCGGTTGATGGCAATAGGCTCGCCCCCTATTACATGGGACTAAAAACATAACTGGCGAAATGTGGGTGTACTAATGGGTACACCTCTGCCTAACCCTTCGGGGATTACAGGCGTGATGTTATGTTTATGTAACACAGCAGGAGAATAAACACATTTTTAATGTTCAATGTATCATAGCAATGATTTCTGACAGCACAACCTCTTGACTGATTGATATTTCAATCTTCACAGCACGTCAGTGGATTGTGAGGCGCGCAGTTCTATTCCTAAGTCGGGTAAAAATAACCTGTAGGTATGTAATTATTCGATTTTATTCATAGACATGGCACGCGGCAGTGTTATTGCGAAATGTACTGGCAATTGAAATAGCTTTCGTTTTGATAGTTCAACAGTATTCATTGCGATGTCAGGAATGACATGATTTGCGTGCTTGATTTGCCAATGATGTTGCTACTAAATCTTTTGTGAGGAATTTATTTACAAGCGAATGGAGTTTTGTATCTATAAAATAGAGTAATAATGTCAGACTATTATTGTGTCAGTGTAGGGCAAAGGCCTCTTCTCATACTGAGAAGGCACTGATCACAACGCTTGCTCATGGTGGATCGGCGATTGCAGACTCATACGATGTTTTCTTTCACCGATGTCGTTGATGTCCAAAATTAAAGAAAGTACATAATTATGATAATCTATTAATATAAATAAACATTTATGTTCATTTACACGTCTCTTATCATAATTAACTTACATACTTTTTATTCGAGTGTGACGTAACTTTGGTAAAAAAGAAAAAAAAGCGAAGTCGCGGGTAACAGCTAACACTAACTACTATGTGGTGGTCAACCTTGGCCTTTGGAAGGGGCAACATATTTATTTTCTTGTGAAGGATTTTCAAATGAGCCTTTTAATGATCTAATAGTTTTTATTTTATTTATTTTTTGACTTTTTACAATATACCTAGCAAACATGAATACAGAGGTCTAATTATGTTCAAAATTTACGTTGCTATACAATTTAAAACATTTATTTTATCATCAAAACAGCTCGTGTGTTGTCGCCTTTACCCAATTAAAGCCAGGACTAAAAATGGATCGCTGCGATTTAAATGTTTGTTTATTATTATTGAATCCATAAGTAAATGTTATTGGAATTGTTTGTTATTTTAGTGTTTACCACTCCGAACCGACTGCCAAAGCACGCTTTATTGAAAATATTGTTAGGTAAACTTGTGTTAATGATGTAAATAAGCTGCGAGGCTAGTCAAAGGCTAGCGAGAGCGACTTACTGATAGAATATGGTATGTGCTTCTTAACTAAAAATTACTGAATATTGATTTAATTTAAAGAGTGTCCGAGGAAATTCTTGCTTGTTCTTCTCCATAGAGACTAACCTCCGTTTGGAACGAGCAACTAGCTTCAACTTTCTGACTAACTGACCGACTCCTTGACAATTCAAAAGTGCCTGTAAATGGTTTAATTTAAATAAATATTTAGAATTTGACTTTGTCAGACCAGTCTAACAAGTACTTGCCCAAAAAAAAATCTACTGAGTTGGTTTCGTGGTGGTCTATCTCAACCGGGAATCGAACTGGACGCAAAATATTTATAACCTCATGCACGAGAGGCGTCTTAACCATTGAGGCATCATGACACCTAAAGACGACATGATTGGCACAGTGGCTGAGTGATTGGCTGCTTCACTGCATGTCGTAGGTTCGATTTCCTTAAGAAACAAATATTTTAAGGAATACAGATCGTTCTTCCGGGTCTCTCTGTGTATGTATGTGAGTTTATATGTTTGTAAACACACCCACGATACAAGACAAATTCGTGGTACGGGGCATTAAAAAAAAACAAAAGAAAACCAAGCAAAATTTCCTTCAACTTCCCACGTACAAAGTAACCCTTCGCCATTAAAATACATAGTGGACTAATATACCGAGAATTCAGTCTAGTCGGAATAAACTTATCAATTTACGCAGAACCTGTGTTTTATTCCTAGAAATGGGAATAACTGGAATTGCAGGCGGTGTCTGGCGCGCGTCTGTCCGTATGGGGGTATCCCCGAGGCCATAGTCTGTAGGATGTTAATGAATATTACTTTGTTTTGTAATAGAAACGATATTGTGAATGTAATTTTAAATTGTACGACATTTTGAGTTGTATTGTGAATAAATTTTGAGATGTAAAAAAACTATCGTAAGTTAATTACATAAATAGCTCTTTCTAGTTTCTTTTTTTTTTTATTTTATGGATTTTTCCATAAGGAATTTCTCAGTACCAGCCTCGGTGTCTGGATTTTTGCTTGGTTGATGGCAATAGGCTTGCCCCTATTACATAGGACTTAAACATAGCTAGCGAAATGTGGGTCTACTATTGGGAACACCTATGCCTAACCCTTAGGGCAGGCGTGATTTTGAGTTTTATTGTGAATAAATGTTGATATGTAAAGAAAATAGCAGTTTCTTTTTTAAAAATACTTATTTATTTTTTAACTTCAGAAATCTTTTGCCACGTATTGCAATGCTAATTATTTAGCCCAAGAAAAGGCCATCCCTCTGGTCACGTGAAGAATCGATCAGTCACTTGGCGACGTCCCGAAAAACAAGGTAAGCGCTCGGA
The DNA here is from genome assembly GCA_949774945.1 of Hoplodrina ambigua. Classification (NCBI taxonomy): domain Eukaryota; kingdom Metazoa; phylum Arthropoda; class Insecta; order Lepidoptera; family Noctuidae; genus Hoplodrina; species Hoplodrina ambigua. The sequence continues at coordinate 10,203,347 of OX458988.1, forward strand.
CCCCATCGTGCATTTTTTTTTAAGATGGGATATTTTCAAATTTATTTTTCCGCTCTGGGCGGAGCGGAATGGAGTATCAGAGCTTACTGAGTATAATCCATCCGTGTTTCTCCTAATGCCCTTTGTGTTTTAGGGCAGCGGTGACTCTTTCGACCAAAATCCGCAATCCTGGCAGGCTCTGGCCCTAGCGGACCCCGTCATCTATGCTTGGGCCTGGTTCTGATCGGACGGCGAGCCACCCGATTCTCGCCGTCTGCAGACCCGCGACTCCCGACGCCCGGGCGTCTCGTTCTATTACCCATCGCCCTAGTGTTAACCCCGAACAGATTTAAATAATGTCCACACACAAAAATGGCAGCCTTTCATCATAATCCTCTGTAAAAACTAGCAAGAATACTTAAAGCATTAATTTTAATTGTACTGTTAATGTATGCGACGCCACGCACTTTTACCCGACCGGGTTCTAAGCGAAACGTTTATAATATGTGCACTTTACCCATTATCCCCATTACCCGGGCAGTATGCATAGAGGCTGCCGCAAAATTTAAGGAATTAGTCTGCAAATAGAGGAGACTAACAGCTTTTAATCATTTTCGGTAAAAGTAGAATTGTGAAATAGGGTGATTTTTTTTTTCTTTGGTTTTAAACATAAGTATTTATTTTGATCAATCTAATATGTCGTCAATAACTAGCATTTGCCTGTGACTCATTCCCAAGACAAATTTTATTTGTTGTGTTCTAATCGTTAGGATCAGATGTGTATGAAAGAAAACATTACTAGACTCTAGACTTATATCAGCCTATTATTGTCCCACTCAAACCACGTCAGAGGCCCTTGAGGCGGTTTAGAAACTCTGACACTAGGGTGTGTGAAAGGTAAAGCCGTAACCACCTTTCTTCAATTTTTTTGAGTCATCCAGACACAAAACAACCATACTTAGATTAGATAATCTTATAATTTAATAGTGTGGTTGTTTTTGTGTGTGAATTTATGTTTGTAAACGCACCCAACGATACAGGAGAAATTTTTACCGTGGAGCAACACTAAATGCGCTGCGTTATAATTAAATTCAATCTGTCTGTTAATGTTTTTGTAACTTGAGAATCACTGAACGAATAATGTGTTTTCTTTTGTTAATGTTATTATTTTGTCTGTCTTGGTTTATGTATTATTTTTATATTTACCGGATTACCCACCCCAGACAGAGGGTACTATTTTCAATGTTAGTTTTATAATATAAAAGGCTGGTAGGCTTCATATAAATAGATACAACATCAATGTTACGGTAAAAAAAGTAACTATCAACACTTATCTAACCTAGAACTTAATGCATCAATTCCAATGTGGATTATAGCAACAAGAATGCGGGTCGTAAAATTACCATGCGGGTCGCCAAATGTCTGTTACCTATTTGTGTAAAAACTAGTGCTTTCCTAAATTGATCATTATCACTTTTTTATGTATTTAGTTTCTACTCCGCTTCCATATGTCGTAGCGTGATGTTATAAAGCATATACGAAGAAGCATAAAGAAAGCAGAAGCATATGCGGTCTTATAAGTGAAGACCTGTAATTGGCTGTCAGTCTAATTTTCTGTCACTAGTCTGTTTTCTTCTAGCTGTCGGTCTTCCATGTTACTTAAATAAATAAATAATAAATAAATAAATACTATTCTTTATGAATCTGGCTATTAGTACCTACCTACATGAAGATTTTTTTTCAACCCGAATGAAATATCCAAACAAAAAACCTTTTCAGTTTTATTATGTCAAAGGAATGAAGGTACAATCTTGCAACTTTGTCAAACAAGAGGTTGTCATAAAATACTAAATAAAAAACTATTTTTAAAAAGAATCTTTAATTTAAAATTATTACAATATTGAATATTGGACATTGTATTGTCATCAGAACTAAAGGTGTACGCAAAATTTCAGCTCAATCGGATAACAAATAACTAAATAATAAATTTTGACGGGCCTGTTGGTCTAGTGGTTAGCGCCCCTGACTGCTAAGCCGGAGGTCGTGGGTTCGATTCCCACCCAGGACAAACTTTGTGTGATGAGCATGATTGTTTCTTCTGTGTCTGGGTGTGATTTATCTATAATATGTATGTATTTATAAATTATATAAGTATGTGTATCAGTTGTCTGATTACCATAACACAAGCTCTGCTTAGCTTGGGATCAGATAGCCGTGTGTGAGTTGTCCCAAGATATTTATTTATTTTATTTTATTTAAATAATGGTTAAAAAATGGTTTGCAAATTTTCAAAGGATAACTTACTTACATACGTATACATACGAACAGTGGAAGCTAAATAAAAGCTTTTAAAAACATAAATAGTCAAATGAAATTGAGACAATTAATGAATAATTAAAAAGTTTGTTTTTTGTTGTTTATGTTTAACAGTATTTCAAAATACACCTCTATAAAATAACAGAATTGCTCCATTGCGTATGCGGCAGTCAGCTGTGTCTGTAAGCCCAGATGCAGGATAGCCAGTTAGAAACCAAAAATCACATACTAATAAAAACTTATTTATTTTATTATTGATACATGTTGAGAATTACTAGCATAATTAGGTACCTCCTTGAATATAATTATGATAACTACACTTTGTATAGTCACGTACTTTGCCGAGTTTATGACTATATAACACATAACATGTTCACATAATTAAGTACAATAATAATAACATCAAGTCATCACAAAGATACAGGTATCCTATTTCCATACTAATATTAGGTATAAATGCAAAAATAACTCTCGTTAGTCTGTCTATTACGCTTCCACGACTAAACCACTGAACCGATTTTGATGAAATTTCTTATATAGGTAGTAAGTTTCAACCCCAAAAAAGTACATCTACTACTTTTCATCAGGCTACTTTTTATCCCGCAACTTCGACTGTGTCCGCGATAACCGTCATTTACGCAAACGAAGTCGCGGTCAAAAGCTAGTTTTTTTAAGATAAGAAAGAAATATAAAATAAAGAAAGAGAGCCAGAAAAAAAGAAAGAAAGAAAGAAAACAAAGAAAGAAAGAAAGAAAGAAAGCAAGAATGAAAGACAGAAATAAATAAAGAAAAAGAAAGAAAGCAAAATGCGAAAAAAACTAAAGCATTCTCCAATCTCTAAGGCACCTTCCACACTGAGCAGCTAAACTCCGCAACGGTTGGATTAAGCAGTCGGCTTTAAATCAGCTTCGATAGCCTGCCGGGTCCCCACGGTACGCGGATTGGCCACCGTAGCCGTAGCCGCTTGTCCATTAGCTTTGAAGGCTTTTATTTGAAACTAGTTGATGTCCGCTGTTTCAGTCGCTTCCTACGAGTCGTACTTCATGTAATTGAAAAAGTAACTTTTTTGCAAAAAAGACAACAGTTTTACTATAGATGTAGAAGTCGGTAGCAGTAGGTACATAACAAGAAACAAAACCAAAGCCGCCGACTTCCCAAACTCACGTCCCATATTCATTTCGTGATGATCTGATAAAGACCTTCGGAGATAAACAATGCAACTTCTATATAAAGAACAGTACAAGTTCTGAAATTTGGTACTGAAGATCAAAGATGCAGTTTAGCTTTTCTACCCGTGGTTAACTAATCATGTTTTTCGAAGTGACCTAATAACTCCTCATTGATAACAAACACACATACTTACAATGAAAGGGGATCTATCGATATGCGGAAAATGAAACACACTTGCTTGTTAATTTACGTAGTGTTATATTGAGCAGTTGTTTACTCGAGCTAAAAATGTGAGCACTCTATTTTAAAACGAATACAGCAAACTGATAAAGTTTTTCTTTTCATGAAAGTATAAAAATTAGAGCCCCGCACACACATACAAACAAATCTAGTACCTCGATCACAAGTAAGTGACACTTAACAGCGTACATACATACATATGTATTGTACATACAATTAACAGCGATTACGCCGTGCAGCATTTTATAAAAACTTTCAAGTCGTTTTTTTTTTTTTAATGAATGAATAGATTTGAATGGAACCTCCTATCCTACTGATGTGTACATAAGTCTAAAACTTAGTTGAAAACATTAAAAAAAATGTGTCTAGCTAGATTCGACCGAATTTTTCCATAGAAACAGAGATTTCCAATTATCTTTTTTTAAATTATTTTTTTAAACGATTGGTTGACACTTCCCGTGACTCCAAGAGTGGTTTATTACCTTGGCCAGAAGTTAAGCATTGCCATCCAACGTGGCAATGCGGCCAGTCTTTTGGGCACATTTCCAGTGGACAGCGATGCGGATGAATTTTTTGATGCCATTCAGTTTTAGTTTCTCTTTTTTTTATACTGGTCTGTTTTTTTATCATTATTAAGCTTGTAAATAATGTATATATTATTTTTAAATAAGTTTAGCCTTTTGAAACTGTTCTCAATAAACTTTTGAGACCTTATCTATCCTGCTTATGTCTAGAAAGTGTCATTAAAATCAGTTAATTCATTTCGAAAATAAGTACTTAAAAGTTTAAAGTATGAAATGTTGTACGTAAAGGCTCTCATAGGTTCACTAAAACAAAACAAATCGAAAACAATTCAGGGTCCCTCTTCTACCTCAAGACCGACGGATTAGGAGTAGCATGACACCTCCGTTACATTGAGCCCTTTTTACATGAAATTCGACAGTTCAATGTTCGAGAAAATAGCTCCAAAATTCAATATTTGATCTGTCAGTTTATTTGAGACGAGACAAAAGATATTTGATGTCAAATCCAGGGATGAAATATGACATGTTTAAGAGTACCTACAAATTGTCTGTCTGTCTGTCTGTTCAATAGAGACGTCATGGAGGTGAAGAAAAAAATGTTCAATTAACTCGCCATCATAAATATCAAACTGTGTGTGTGTTCTTTTTTTGTGCGGAACCCTAATTCTTTTTCTAAAATTATAGTAGCTCAAATTCTTTACTCGATTACTAATTTAGAAGAACTGTTATTTTGACATTAAATCATTCTTTCAGTAATGAGATACCTAATTAATACATATAATTTTTACAACTAAAAAAACAATTTTTGTCTCTTTGTTCCGGCTAATCTCTGAAACAGCTGGACCGATTTTGACAAGACTTTCACTGGCTGATAGTTGATGTTATAAGGAGTTACTCAGGCTAATTTTATTGAAGAAAAAGCATTAGAATTCCACGCAAAAAGAACCTAAAGAAAACCTATATTTACGAGGACGAAATCATACAAGATAGAACAATATTCGAAATAATAATAAAAATAGTGTTTTAATCACGTATATGGTCTATCCCGGTACAATAACCCGTATCTAGGGCAGTACGTACATACGTAACTAACATCGCACAGGTAAATAATTCTGCGGAACCTCTTTTAAAGACCTTAACCAACTTTAACGATCCCTATAGGAATACCCTAGGAATAGTTTCACAAGAAAATCACAAATGAAATTACGTACCTACTCGTAAATTCTTGTAAGCACCACTGTTCCCATTTCCCACTGAGTCTTGACCAAAACAAATAATAAGATTACTGTCAAATCGGTAATAATACGGGAGACAACGATATTATTTAAAAAGCTCAACTAAAATATATTAAGTGTTATTGGGTTTTTCCATCAGGAATTTCTCAATAGCAGCCTCGGAGTCCGGATTTGTGCCCGGTTGATGGCAATAGGCTCGCCCCCTATTACATGGGACTAAAAACATAACTGGCGAAATGTGGGTGTACTAATAGGTACACCTCTGCTTAACCCTTCGAGGATTACAGACGTGATGTTATGTTATGTTAAAATATATTAATCTGTCTAGCCTTTTCCCGAATATATTGGGGTCGGCTTCCAGTCTAACTGGATGCAGCTGAATACAGCAGAAACCAACGGCTTATTAGACCAACGGCTCGTTGGTTCTGGCTGTCATACGTGGATCTTTGACAGTCGTTACGGATCGTCAGCAGCCAGGTCAGTATTTATTTCAATTAGGCCAATACAAGGCATTTTTGAACGTCATAATAATCCTAACTAATATTATAAATGCGAAACTAAGTTTGTTTGTTTGTTTGTTACCATTTTACGCCTAAGCCACTGAACCGATCATCTCGAAATTTTGCATATACGTTACCAGGTGTACAGGAACGAACATAGGGTACCTTTAATCCCGAAAAAAGGTACTGTTTCCAAGGAAAATCACAATAACGTTCTTATGATCATAGATGGCGCCACGTGTCGTTTCAAATCTTGATTTTAACTCAATAATAATGAAATGACAGGACATGGGTAATTCTTTCCGCGACTTCGCCTGTGTCTGCGATAACCGAAATTTACGCGGACGAAGTCGCGGGCAAAAGCTAGTATAGTATACATAACAAAAAGGAACTGAATCTAGTTGCCCCTTCCAAAAGGTTGTTTTGTTTGGAGAAGACTGCGCAAGAAAATACGTACTCTTTTAAAATCAATGTTTACAATATTTGCATACAGAATCATGTTTAATGACACGTGAATGCAATATAACTTAGACATGTATATCGGGTGTCCGGTAATGAATGGATTATCTTGAAATGGGTGATAGTTGTTTTTTTTCAAAACCGTGTAATAGCAGTCCTACTTTGATTACTTATCTACCAGTTTAGTTAACGTAAATTACGTTAACAATAAAAAACTGACGAAATTCATTGTTTCGTGGTCGTGGTGTACAAGAATGTAAAATAAGATAACAAAAAACAACGAATATTATTAAATGAATCATAATTATCTTTGGTGGTACTTGGTTATTTTTTAATTTGTATTTTTTTTTTTCAGAACTGTCATTAGTTCTACCATGATCCATTTCAAGATAATCCATTCTTTACCGGACACCCTGTATAAAACCTACAAAATCATAACACTTAAAAAAAATGAATAATGAGTACCTACATTTAGCAATACATCTATTGCTCGTCACGACTCAACGAGGACCGAACCTAAGGGTTACCGGAAACAGAGCAACAACATGCTTGAGCATTAATAACCATCGATTTTATGACTCATTAATACCATTAATGAACAATAAAACCTCACAGAAAGAGTTGTAAATTATATGCAAGATAATTATAATTCCGCGCGCCATTTTATATAAGACACGCAATTACGCAACTGTCAACTTTATTATTATTGGATTTTAGTTCGTAATGAATTATTGAATAATATAAAATATCTTCCCTAACGATTTTCGGTTCGAGCGACCAATCGCAATGAAGACCAACCTAGGATGCAGGAAATTTTATAGTGCACGAGTGTGTGCGCAAACACAGGTGCACTCCCTCTTCCCTCACTCTCATAGTTCGATGGGACGGCAATCCGACACGACCGGGGAGAGATCAGGCGAGAACCAACCTTTACGATGGTAATTTATTCTTGAAATATTTCTGTACCTGTGCACCTACTATGTTTTGTCTCGACATCACCTAAGGTAGAAAATGCCCAAGGCATTAAGTTCGCCTCTATACAGTGTATTTTATCTTGGCGTGCTTTTGGAGCCACAGGAGCAGGAGGACAGCAGGGCGCTTAATATTAATCAAATAGTCTACGACCACCGTAAGGAAGAGTCTGCAGACGGCAAACTTGGGGTATAGTAGGACAGTGACGGCAGCGCGCAGTGTTCCATGCGCGCCTCTCTGTGTGGCCGCAGTACAGGCCGCACATAGTGAATAGTGAAACCAAAACAAAATAAAGATGTGTTTGTTTTATGCCTCGGTAATGTGGGTGAATGTTTATGTATGTTTATGAATGGTTTTATCTATAGTCCGAGACAGAGGCACGCCGCCGGCTTACGCTGAAAACCAGCGCCGTGGTTTTAGTGCCTCCGTGCACGGACATTATGCTGAGCGTAAGGCCTTTCGCGCGGTAGTGGCGCATATTTATTTTTGTATTTATTTTAGTTCTTTTTTTTTTAGATTTAAACAAACTTGTTTCTACTTTGCTATTATGTATAATTTATATTTTTTTCTTTTTGTGTTATGATCGTCATTTTCTTTCTTATTTCTTTCATGTGTCACACCACCAACTTCTAAACTCCGGACGTCATGCCCGATAAGTCTGTGCTAACCATACGACTACCCAGTATTTACGTATTGACGTCGGTAAGCGAGTAAGCTGTAATTTAGCCAGTACATACAGCGGTGCAGTTAACTGAAATACTAGTAATTGAGCGCGTCAAACTCTGTGATTGCTACAGCCTGAGATGGTCGTAGAGTAATAAATACAGTGGAACAAGATATTAAATACAATTTTGTTGCTAAAGGATTGTTTGTGGTACAATAAAAATAATATATGTTAGAATAGAATAAGTCTTTATTTGCTTAGAATGTAGGTACATGTTGTCACCATTATTTAGTAAAATAACAATAAAAAAATCATGACTGTTATGTAAAATTATTTATTTACAACATCTTTAACCGACTTCGAAAAAGAAGGAGATTTTCAATTAGACTGTATTTTTTTGTAATTTATGAAGGCGGTTGTCTTTTTGCTATTTGATATAGGTACATTTTAAAAAAATATTTTTCAATACAGTCAGTTCAGTTAAATTAAGTTTGTATGAATGTTGACCTATTATTGAAAACGGGACAATTCGGAACAATTCTGCATCCCGAAGCATCCCCTGGGGACTCTGGGACGGAGTACTGAATTAAGGGACAGTCTTGTTCAAAACGGGACGCATGGTCACTTTAACTATGACCCATCGGGAACACTAAACCTATTCATATAATAATTAGAATTGCAGTGTAACGAGATACTACGAACATAGCTTACGAGATTCATGTTTCTGCCTAAAATATGGAATTTTACAGATCTTAAAATAAGTGACTGCCTCGTTGGTCTAGTGGTCGCAAGCGCGACTGCTGTGCAAGTTGCGATTCCCAGCCCGGGCAAAGTGTTACTGGGTTTTTGCATCAGGAATTTCTCAATAGCAGCCTCGGAGTCTGAATTTGTCCCCGGTTGATGGCAATAAGCCCGCCCCCTATTATATGGGACTAAAAACATAACTGGCGAAATGTGGGTGTACTAATGGGTACACCTCTGCCAAACCCTTCGGGGATTACAGGCGTGATGTTATGTATGTATGTAAAATACGTAATACACAATAGTTCTTTATATTCCGCCTACTAAACTAAGCATGCGAATAACGATTCTAATTTAATCAATTTAAACAAAACTAGCTTCTGCTCGCGACTTCGTCCGCGTCAGAGTTATTTCTCCACACAAACATTGCCCCCATAGCAAATTAATACTTATCAAATTACTAAACTACAAATTCTATAAATATCAACTTTCAAATGAGAACCAAATAAATGAATAAATTAAAGTAAAAATGTCAGTTTTAATTTTTCATGTCATACAACTTTCCCATTTACCCAGAAAGTTTGAACCAGTCCAGGTATATCCGGACATACCCAGACCATTAGACGTTGTCAGCTTCGGTAAGCTTGTCATTTCGCCAGTACATCCGTACAGTATTAAGTTACCTAAGTACTGGTAATTGACCGCATGTCTCTGGCAAAGCAACAGGCTACACACAAGCGGACACAGTGTAATTGCTTGCAGTGGAACGATGACCCTAATTATTGAATTTTCTTTTATTTTTAACTAGAAGAAGTAAAAGTTAGAGTGAGCAGGCTTCTTCTAGGTAAGCTCACTCCATCGTAGACCTTGTCTCTGTCACCTCTGACCTAGACTAGAGTCAAGAGCAAATCTAACTTAAAAAAAATTCTTTGCTTAATTTTTTGCTGTATTTTTGGCTTTAACCATCTTCAAATGATGTCAATAGGTAGCTACACATATAAATAAAAAATACTCCGGAAAATATAACCGTACTAGTTTTGCTCGCGACTTCGTTCGCATGGAAGTCAAGTAACATCCTATGACACTCAGCAATAACATAACATAACATAACTTCACGCCTGTAATCCCCGAAGGGTTAGGCAGAGGTGTACCCGTTAGTACACCCGCATTTCGCCAGTTATGTTTTTAGTCCCTAAAATAGGGTTCGAGCCTATTACCTATTACTCAGCAATAGTGCAACAAAAGTATGATACTGTATGTTATGTGTGTATGTTTGTATATATAATATTCGAAATAAATTAAAACGTACACAAGTACTAAATAATTAAAATTCATGTATAAATTACTATACTCATAACAATAATAATCCTAATCCTAACTTCCTAACTAATATTATAAATGTGAAAGTAAGTTTGTTTGTTTGTTTGCTACCATTTTACGCCTAAACCACTGAACCGATCATCCTGAAATTTTGCATATACGTTGCCAGGTGTACAGGGACGAACATAGGGTACCTTTAATCCCGAAAAAAAGTACTGTTCCCGAGGGAAATCACAAAAACGTCCTTATGACAGTAGATGGCGCCACGTGTCTATCGGATCATGATTAAATTTTAAGTTTAAGCATGTAATACATTATGAGTCTACACTGTCGATAGACCAGTTTCAAGTAAACAACCTAGGAGTACGAAAGTTGTTTGCTTAATAATTTTTCATGCCCAAAACCGCTGAAGAGTATCCTGACATTTTGCATAAAGTGGCTTCCAGACGGACGGACTTGCGGTTACGGCAAACCGCAGGCCGCGGCTCCTAACGCTCCAAAAACACACCACCGCGGTCACAGTGGCGGCCTGAAGTGTCATTAGCGTGGTGATTGTGCTACAATCGGACAATCGGACGTCGCAATCGGACGTCAGTCAATATGGCTAACCGTAACGTTGTCTTATTACTCTGTTGACTCATTAGTCCTCTCAAAAGATAAGAAAAAAGGTAGGAAAACCGTTTATTTAAACACTTGAGGTGTGAGGTAGAGATAAACTACAGTAACATGACGCGCCCTTCCACAATTCAAAACGTTTGAAAGTGTTTTTAATAGTATTAAAAATACTCACAACGCATGTGTATTGAGACGGCTCTCGAGACAAAAACAAATCAGCGATTTGTTGTCCGACTAGCGGCGTCAAAAATTACTCATTATTATTAGTATGGCGCTGCACTGAAATTCTCTATGAAAATGAGAGGTACGTCGTCTTGCGCGGTCGGCTATTTATGATTAGTTGACAAAAAATATCCTAGCCTGCTACTGAAGACGATTACTCACAAAGTCTTTCATACGAATGTGACTACACACATTGAAATGGTAATACGGAGGGAAGCGTCAAGGTATAATAGTTTATCTCTACCTATATTATCATTAGCATCGCATATTACTCTTAGGAATAGAGAAGTGTGAGTTAAATTCAAATTATTATTTAAATTCAACTATTTCTATTACAATTTTCATATTTGGCGTCATTTTACAAAGCAGTACACGCGGCCGGTTGTTAAAATTTGCAATTGACGCGGCCGCCACAACATTTCGCGTTTGTCTGTGACCCACTTTATATACGTTGTCAGGGATACAGAAAAACTGCGTAGCTGACACTGTCATCACTGACACTGACAGGTGTAAACGCATTCATAGAGGATGCATGGAAGAATAAAGGTGAACCTACGCTCTGTCAATGAAGCATACTCTGCGATTACTCCGCTAATTGTAAATTGATTTGGATGATTCTTTTTTTGTTTATTTTTTCGAATTGGTCCCAAATAAATACTGTCATTATCTGATGATGAACTTCGGAGATATGGAAAGGAAACTCCTCATAAGATCACAGCGCAGAACTGTCTTAACAGTAAAATTGCTTTGTTTAATGCGTGTAGTCGATTATTGCCTGAAGGAAGAAGTTAGTTGCTAAACTAACCTTGACCTATGTCGATGTATGTAGACAACAGTTTTTCAACGGCAAAGTTAAGTTTGTCCCTCAGTACTGTTTATTTTTTCGTTAGAGGTATTTCCGGTGTGTTTTAATGAGGGTAGGTAGGTTACGTTTTTCAATTTTAGAATATCTCGCAGGTCCAACACACAACCAAAAGCTCATTGCGACCCCGAGCAAAAATTACTGCCCAATCCTCGGAATCTTCCGTTCATGCCGCATTAAGAAGGCAAGCACAACCGGAGCGACAAGTAAATTTGAGAGCTGATGAGACATTTTCTTAAAGCCAGGAAAGACTAGAGAGCCAAGCCGTTCGCCCTCCAAGCTACTCAGAGAGTGACTGAAACGCCCTTTTAAACGCAATTGCTTTTGGAGGAACAAGCCGAAAGCCAGAGAGCTGTAAGAGCAACTGAGACGCCTTTTCAATCAAACACAACTTCGTCTCAGAGAACAAGCTCAGCCATTACAGCGACAGAAACTCTAAAATAGTCGCAGGCGAGAAGGACCTCTCTTGCAGAAATGCAAACTGAACGCCGACGGACTTTTATGAGTCACAGTCTGTTGGTCTGTAGGTATTTAATAATTCTGGATCTGGCCGAACAACAAGCCGAGTACAGCCCGAATTGATTGTCAAATTCTAAACAAACGCGGGCGAAGCCGCGGGTAAAAGCTAGTAACAAATATAATACGTGTATAATCCATTAAGTACGCCTTTGTACAGTAATTTTTTTTTAAAATCGGACCAGTTCTTCCAGAGTTCACCTCTTACAAACAAACAAACTTTACCTCTTTCTAATATTGACATAGTAGTATAAATTACTAACAGTATTTAGTACATTGAAACTGACCCCTCGTCCAAATGGAAACAATTTATATTCAAAACCACAGGCTAACTAAATCCACAGCATGCATTGACTTCAAGACGTCATTAGTTCACTAATCGCTCAATTGTCCCACTGTTCCCCCTACTCTACTGTACCAAATCCGGAATTATCCGTTCCCTAACTAATCCGTTCCGTTTCAGCTAGTAACAGACTTACCCCACGTATCAGAGTTAGCTATTTCGTTTTAATTAACTAGTCGTACAAGACACGGACTACGGGTCGTATTTGTGATGAGGAAACTGAAGGTAGATCGGTTTCCTGACTTTCAATAGGAAATTCAAGTTTGATTGTATGAGGGAAAGGGATATTAGGGAAATTGGTAGATAGGATATCTCTGTCTCTGTCTGTCTAGTGGTCGCAAAGCACAAATGCTAAGCATGAGGTCTTGAGTTCGGTTTTCAGGTGGGGCAAAGTGTAATTGGGTTTTTCCATCAGGAATTTATCAGTAGCAGCCTCGGAGTCTGGATTCGTGCCCGGTTGTTGGCAATAGGCTCGCCCCCTATTACATGGAACTTAAACATAACTGGCGAAATGTGGGTGTACATTAGTACCTATTTTGGTACACTTCTGCCTAACCCTTCAGAGATGGTATGTTATGTACAAAAAAATTTACAAAATTCATTTAGTATCTATTTTAATTGCCATTGATACTCTAAGATGAGGAGTATAACTAAAAAACAAAGAGAGCTCCAAATTCGTCGCAAAATCATTTTTCTTCTCTCCATCTTCCTAGGTATGAATGTAGACACAAACTCTGGCAAAAATAGAGCAAAACTTAGACACACAGTAGAATCTAAGGCAACGCTTTACGAGTTAGAGCGCTTGAGTTTATTCCTACCAATATTCTGATTTCCTTAGGGAAATCTTTTTTTATTATCCCGTCCACTTGAGTTCATAACACTTGTGAAATGAACTGTTGTATGTTCATTTAGGTGTTCTAGTCTAGAAGGGTTTGTCTTTGATTTGACAGGTACACGTGGTGACGTGTCTAGACTTTGGTTTTCTTTTTTTCTTTGAAAATTCTTCATACTTCTACATACTATTTGTTTTGTGTTTAGTCAAATAAACACATTCATTCATCCATCAGGATTTTCTTGCCAACCGGACACAAATCCAGACTCTGAAGCTAGTACTAAGAAAATCCTGATGGAAAAACTCAATAACACTTTGCCCGACTTAGGAATCGAACCCAAAACCTCATACTCAGCAGTCGCTCTTTGCGACCACTAGACCAACAAGACGGCTTTAGGCAAGTGTGCTGATCAATGGTCGTGCCCTCCCTCCCTATAATGGAAGGGGCAACTAAATTCAACTATTTTTTGTCATAAATTTGCGCTTTTTAATGGTCTTATTGAAATAAATTATTTGACCTTGACCTTGACTTTGAATAACGTGAACCAGGAATTAAGCTCGCTATGTCATATTGTAGCCCAGGAGCTGTACATTACAATGTAAAAGGATATGTAAACAACACAAAACACATTGTTGTTACAACTTTGGCCCGTGTCGTTACATAAAATACTGTCTTTATGTAACATTGTGTTACATTATGTTATGTTACATTACATGGAAAATAGTATTATTACCACGCTAAGTATAAGTAACAAGATATGTTTAAGAATTTAGTTTAGTATGTGACGAAACTTAGGCAGCTTTCTTAAGAGCGTTTATGCCTTTCAGTATTTTATATAAACTTTCAAGTCCTTACTTTTAGGGTTCCCTACTCAATGGGTAAAACGCGAACACATTTCGCTAGTTATGTTTAAGTCCCATGTAATAAAGGGCGAGAATAATGCCATCAAACTGGCACAAATTCCGACTCCCAGACTGATAAGTTCTTGATGAAAAAACCCATTAACACTTTACACGACTTGGGCATCGGACCCAAGACCTCATGCTCAGCAGTCGCCATTTGCGAACACTAGACCAACGAGGCAGTCGAAGGACGAAGTAGGTACTTATAATTATTACCTACCTTAAGTCTGAAATCGCCAATCCGCCTTGATCGCACCGCAAGTAAGGTGAGCAATGCTCATGCTATTTCCATTTTGTAACTAGTCTCTGCCTTAAAATTCGTCTGCGTAGACCTCAAAATTTGGCCAAAGTAGGTACTAAATTATCAAAGTCAAAAGTCAAAGTCAAAATATTTATTTCAATTAGACCATTTATACAGGCACTTTTGAATTGTCAAGAAGTCGGTCAGTTAGTCCGAAAGTTGAAGCTAGTTGCTCGTTCCAAAACGGAGGTAGACCTCTATGGAGAAGAACGAGCAAAAAACTCCACGGCACTCTTTAAAATTTGGTTTTTACAAAATCCTGGTTACATTATTCTTGTTGATTCTACATGTGATCACAAAGGTATAGCAACAATAAGCTAAGGTATAATATAAAGGTATAATAATTATCACAAATATAATATCACGAAGGTATAATCAGCATTGAAGAGGAACACTGACGGAGGACTTGAGGAGGATTGACTGCCTCGTTGGTGCATGAGGTCTTGGGTTCGATTCCCAGGTCGGGCAAAGTGTTATTGAGTTTTTCCATCAGGAATTTCTCAGTAGCAGCCTCGGAGTCTGGATTTGTGCCCGGTTGATGGCAATAGGCTCGCCCCCTATTATATGGGACTAAAAACATAACTGGCGAAATGTGGGTGTACTAATAGGTACATCTCTGCCTAACCTTTTTGTGATGTTATGAAGAGTAACAAACATTCATCCATTCTCACATTTCAAGTTCATAACACTAACACTTGGAAAGATAACATTTAACGTATTAGCAAGTAACTCTGGAGTAAAACTGTAGCTGCAAATAGTACTATCCGTTTGTTTTTATTTTTATAGCGTAAAAGTCGGTGTAAAAACGTATCTGTTTTTATGTCAGAATGTTTGTAATTTCGCCAGTGTAAACATTAATTTCATGGTCTGACCTAAATACGTGATTAGTTATCATTCATCTTCATAATATGTTAATTTTAGGTTTTAATCATTTTTACACAACTGCTCCAAAAAAAGGAGTGTTATGTGTTTAGGGTTAATGTATGTATGTATGTGAGATTCTTTATTCCACCATAACTTTTAAACGCCTGAACCGATTTAGATGTATAGGGTATCATTACAATCCTTGCATCGTTCCGAGTAACATAGGTAGGCTAGTTAAAAATAAAAACACTTTAAAACGTAAATTAATGCCAGCGTCAATTTTTTTTTAATGAATTTGGGCGTGTCTATGTTTACTGTCTAGAATTTGACAAGTAGATTTAAAAAGTATATAACACTGTAAATAAAAAACGTCGTAAAAAAACTGACGAGTAAACAAAGCACAAATATGTGCAATTTTCGCAGTCGTGATTTTTAATTTTTTAATTTTAATAGCTTGTTTGTATTTTGTAGGTATCCGAAGGATGCCAACGGGATCATATTGCTAAGCCACCGTTGTCCATATGTCTGTCACCTGAAGGGTGCTAACGGAACCTCTGTCATCGGACTGTATCACAAGAACCGTCATAGACACTTAAATATTTTACAGTGTGTATTATGGCCGCTATAATGATATTACCTATAGCGGCGATAAAACACTCTGCAGAGGTATCATTTTACCCAGTTACTGGGTTGTGGAGGCCAGATAGGCAGTCGATCCATGTAAAATACTGGTATTTAGCTGCATCCGGTTAGACTGGAAGCCGACCCCAACGTAGTTGGGAAAAGGCTAGGCAGATGATGATAATAACAAATAATATAATACGTGTATACATTAAGTACGCCTTTATACCTACAGTGCATTTATTTTACATGTGCATAAATTTAATATATAAATAAATATAAGTTAAAAATTAAATAGAGTATTCAAAAAACGTACTTCTTTTGTATTAACTTTAAAAAAATTACAGTGTTACGGAACCCTTCGCGTGATAGTCAGACTCACACTTGGCTTGATTTTTACATAACATCACGCCTGTAATACCCGGAGGGTTAGGCAAAAGTGTACCCATTAGTACACCCACATTTCGCCAGTTATGTTTTTAGTCCCATGTAATAGGGGGCGAGCCTATTGCCATCAACCGGGCACAAATCCAGACTCCGAGGCTGCTACTGAGAAATTCCTGATGGAACAACCCAATAACACTTTGCCTGACCTGGGAATCGAACCCAAGACCTCATGCACAGCAGTCGCGCTTGCGACCACTAGACCAACGAGGCAGTCGAGGCTTGATTTTTTTTTTATGAATATGACATCTCTTAAATATTTTAAAAATGCATATTGATATACATAAGTACTTATAATTAATCAAGTCGCTCTGTACCTGTATACGTTAAAATGAATTCCTTTTGAAACGTTGGAGATATTTAATGGTAACGTTATATACTTATTATTATGTGGTATACAATAATAATCTCTGGTTCCACTCGTGTGAAACGATCTTCTTTATGTTACGATACGATTACGACACGTTTCAGGATTTAGGAGTGTGACAATATCCATACCTACTAATATTATAAATGCGAAAGTAACTCTGTATG
Organism: Hoplodrina ambigua; assembly: GCA_949774945.1. Taxonomy (NCBI): domain Eukaryota; kingdom Metazoa; phylum Arthropoda; class Insecta; order Lepidoptera; family Noctuidae; genus Hoplodrina; species Hoplodrina ambigua. The sequence goes on from OX458988.1 coordinate 10,220,524, forward strand.
TCTGTTACTACTAAACCACTAAACCGATTTTGATGAAATTTAATACGGGGTGAGTTTGAACCTAGAGAAAGGACATAGGCTACTTTTTATTTACTTATGCCGCGACTTCGTCTGCGTCCGCGATATCCGACATTTATGTGGACGAAATCGCGAGAAAAATATATTGAATAATAAAAAGGATCTGTAATTAAGGACAATAATACCTCAGACACCTTTGTCTTAGATATTTATGACTAAGTTTTTTATTATCCTGTATCTGCATTAAGATGTTGAGGTTTATAAAGAGATAAAATAAAATATGATTAACGAGATTATTTACTTTTCAATCATGACGGAGCACTATTTACAGAAATACATAAAAAAAACGAATTTCATGGTTTCCCTTGACTTATGTATAAATGCACATTAGAAAACTTATCACTCATCAACTTATCAAATATATATTTTTTAAGTTATATATGTATATATTTTTTTTAATTAAAATTAAATACTAGCCGTTTCTTTTTAAACCATAATCTGGTAAAATTAAAAAGACTGAGAATAGTTTCATTACAAAAGTACCTAAAACACCCGGCAAAACCTTTTCTGCATTAAAAATCCCACCATGTCAAAGATAGAATATCTAGTTGGTTATAACATAAGACTAAAATCATCACAAACAGTTAAACTATTATCTCCCAAACATTTCCTCGCACTAATACCAGACAGGGAGAAGGGGCATAACACATCAAGTAAAACATCCCTACACAGTGCAATTTGATCGACCTAATGACCCAGTGCTCCCCTAACTACAATAGACTACTATGTCAAACATTTGAAACTTGAGAACAGAATTGCCAACAACAAAAATCAGTTCTTTTTTTTAAACTAAAAAAAAATATCGCATCAAATTACTGGCTTAAATTAATAAAAGAATGAGTGGTTTTCCTTTTTTAAAATACGCGTTTTCATCACGCTTTGTTTAACAGCTAAATAAAAATGGTTGGCGAGAGATAAATAAATCCAATTTTTCTCAATGAATTGGTGTATATTTTTTCCCGTAAAAGTGATTAAGTTGTCGATTCGTTTAATTTAATATTAATTAAAACTGCGAAATTAGATTAGAGACTGATTTTCTAAAGAGTCAAGTGACAGGCAGGTAAGCAATTTTTTTTCTTTTTTCCTTTTTGACATAATCTATTAAACGTCACTTTTAATCCTAACATAAATTTTACCAAGTACATCAGAATTTATAAATGTTGTTTTCGTTTTGTCATGTAATAGCACGTATAAAAACTAGTTTCTTAGTAATTATTTTATATAATGTCATTTCGTCGTAATGTCACTATTGAATAGTACTTATTCATAAAATCATTTAATTACCTACTTTGCACACAATACCACCCGATTGCAAAATTCTCATAAAAATAACGAGTATTTCATGCAATAAATAATATTTTTATTACAGAAAAAAGAAAGATTTTATGATGATCTAATTAGGACAACACGTAATATTTCACTTAGCAAAATAATAATCAAAATCGTTCGAACCTTACATTAGAAAAAATATAAATCGTCACGTAAAACCATTTCAAAATTTATGTCACGTCTGCAAATAACAAAAACCCTATTTTATAAGAACCTAACAACCTTTTTGGGCCCAATCCAGAATTATTTACGATACTACTACAAGGAACCCTTGGGCCAGAAGAATCTGAAGGTCGCGGGATCCTATGTAATCCACGAAAATGCACATCTTACAATAAAATATAAATATACTCACGGGTAATAATCGAAGAACTCATAACACACTCAAACACTGTCACCAAACACTTCACACAGAACTTTACACAATTTTTTTATTTATTTTCTTATTTACCTAGACACGACGATAGGTTGGTGGCGCTCCGAGCGTCGGCCGCTTTCGACGACGGCGCCAAAACGACTGACCATTCGGGATGGTTGGGTTGCCAGCGTGAGAGGGGAAAAGTGCCGGGGAAAATTGGGGTGAGAGGGAACATTTTAGGGAGATTTTCTAACAGTGGAGCTGTGTGGATTTCAAGGTCATTTACAATGCGTTGATCTTGGATAAGAAGAAAAAATCTGCTGTTATGCTCACATTCTTGGCTGTTTTGTGTCGGTCATTACAATTACATATATTTTTTTAGAAAAATACAGACGAATGAGTTTAAATATGCATCTTTATTGGGAAATATCAAGGTATAAAATAATTATACAGCTACAAAAACAGAGATAACAAAATGGTTATCTTCATATTTGCATACGTATTTTGTATCAAATCTCCCGTGTGTATCACTAATACCTACGATTTTATTGTATTATCAAACACCATAAATTAACTCAAAATACCCTAAATACCTGTTCTCGACGTCATTGTAAAAGCCAAATTTATGTAGTCTGACAAAAACAACATATAGCAATCACCAATTGAATTCTGGTGATTATTGAGCACCACTTATGTCCAGCAGTGAACGTCATAAGTAAATAATTATGGTGATGACCTTATACCTACAAATGGCAAGAAACGTATTTTTGGTACTATCCAGGAATAACACAAAATAAAACAACAATCTTACTTCAATATTCACTACAAGAACTGTCTCATCAAAAATAATCAATATAAACATCAAAACCTCCCTTATTCTTGCTAATTTTGTCACAGCTGGCATCCCCACCCTGAGAAAATGGCGGGAAGTGGCGCCTGCGTGGACCCCGCCCCCCGCGGCCCCTTTCTCCGCTGACGAAAACTTAGCGCCAATCGAAGTGATGAATTAGGCATGCATCGCGGTACTTAAGAAAATAAGTAATATTTCAATAAATACCGTATTTTTTCGATTTATTAAAAGTTTGATACTTATTTATTCTTAATTTGATTAAATATTTGTTAAAGACAGTTTTGTAAAACAAAGAAATAATGAATTTTCAATAACTTGTCAAGGTAACGTAAACTTTTAATTGGTTATGTGAGGGTAAAACGAAAAATTTTAATTGGTTTTTCTTCCGAAGTGTAAATTGAATTTAAGGACTTACTTTTAAACAAAGACATAATCCCTCAAAGACAGACAAATGTTTTTTAATCCGGCTTCGCTTTTGAATTAAAAAAAAGACATTTATCAAACTGACTTAAGCACGCGACTCCGTTGACGTTTCTTATAGATACAATTTTTTTGTTAAATAACATAGCCTATAACATTTAGGGATAACGCAGCTTTTTATTTACCAAATATACAGAATCGGACTAGTAGCTCCGAAGATTAGAGCGTTTAAAGAAACAAACAATATAGATTTCCAAGCTATACCTCTCAACTTACCATTTTCTTCAAATATAACGTTTATACCCTCAAAATCTTCAAAATCAGTGTTCGTAATACCAAAAACCTAGAATCGACAGTACCTATCGTAAATCCTACATTGTTTTCCTTCGACGAACAGAATTATAGGTTTTCCAATACGAAAAATCCGTTCGTTCGTCGCGAAAGTTGGTAGTTTTTTTTTATTTTTTATTTTAGTTGAAGTGTTTGAACACTTTGTTGCATCACTGAGTTTGCGTAGTTTTATTTAGTCACAGTAATGACTTGTGTGGTGTAAATGTGGACTGGTTTAGTTGGGTTTTAGTTTGATTTAGTTTATTCAGGGTGCGGTTTTGGAATGTCGGAAAGATTTAATGGAAATGTTTGGATAGATAATAGGAAAAGGTTCAGTTGTGAGAATCTATGTGGTGTCAAAACACTCATAAAACTGCCGTTAACCATGCATACTGCTCATTAAAACTAAGCAAGTGATTTATCAATTTATTAAAAAAAAAACTTCAATAATAACATAATATTAAATGTGACTGCTTCGTTAATCTAGTGGTTGCAAAGAACGACTGCTGAGCATACGGTCTTGGGTTCGATTCCCAAGTCGGGAAAAGTGTTATTGGGCTTTTCTAACAGGAATTTGTCAGTAGCAGCCTAGGAGTCTTAATTTGAGCTCGGTTCATGGCAATAGGCTCGGTCCCTATTACATCCGACTAAAACATAACTGGCGAAATGTGGATGTACAAATAGGCACACCTCTGCCCAACCCCGCTGAGATTACACGCGTGATGTTATGTTAAAAAAATGTGAGTGAAATCTTTGCTAAATAAATTTTGTTTTGTCAAGCCCTCGTGAAAAATATTAATATTTCTTTCACTCAAATTCTTAAAATGATATTAGTTGAAAACAATTTATTTAAATTAAAATCTCGGTGGACAATAACATTTTTATGAAAAGTGATTTTGAAATATTAAGCTTCATTAATTTTTACGACTGAAATTTTTAATGACTGATTCAGACTATTGTTAAGGGCGAGTCTTTATCTATATCTTTTTAGGGTTCTGTGCCCAAAGGGTGCTAAACGAAACCCCTTATTGGTGAGGTCCTTCAGAAAGGCTTTTCTTTAGATTCCAATCTCATTCTCGATTTTGTTCAAGAGTAAGCCTACAGGTGCGTAGTACTCGTAACCGGCGTGCTTGTATGACGAGATGTATGAACGTGGATGAGGCGAAAGGAGTATGTAAAGATCGTAGCAGGTGGCGTTCTGTGGTTTGCACGTTTATGTATGTATGCAATATCTTTCAGTATCGATCACTAATTCATTACCAGTCTCCCATAGATACTTTGAATAGCCATAAAATGACCACACACTGACCCCACTTCTGTGGTTTCTGCCTACCCCCATGGGAAAAAGGCGTGAGTTTATGTGTTAAATATTGTACGGTGGTACGGAACCCATCGTATGTGAGTCCGACTTACACTTGACCGGGTTTTTTAAATAAAGATAGGTGATGTTAGCAATATTAAAAATGAGGAATAAAAAGAACCTAAATAAAAGAACTGGCAACGCGTTATTTCACAAAATCAGGCGTCATTAAAGCGATTGAAGGCAACAGAAACTGATAAATACTTATAATTATAATCTGTGAATATTGTACTAAATTAAAGATTTTAAATATAATTTCATTAATAATGAAAGTCATCAAGATTTTTTTGACGTAAAGAAGGTACAACTTGGCACATAACATTGCTACATGTCCATACCTAATAGTCAAGCCATCAGTCATTCGTCATTTCTCTTTATAAAACGTTGCTCCAATTTAAGACTCAAGGGACTTTTTGACGGGCCTGTTGGTCTAGTGGTTAGCGGCCCTAACTGCTAAGCGGGAGGTCGTGGGTTCGATTCCCACCCAGGACAAACTTTGTGTGATGAGCATGATTGTTAGTTCTGTGTCTGGATGTGATTTTTCTATAATATGTATGTATTTATAAATTATATAAGTATCAGTCAGTTGTCTGGTTACCATAACACAAGATCTGCTTAGCTTGGGATCAGATAGCCGTGTGTGAGTTGTCCCAAGATATTTATTTATTTTTTTATTTAAGGAATTTTTACTATAACGTGGGTACGTTATCAAAAACATAAACTCGAGGCTGTATCCCAAGGCCACTATCCAGTCCACTGACCATTCTATTGAGCGCTAGGTTCGTCATGGACCCCCGGGTTCACAGGTTCTATCCTGGAAAGCCTGTGTGCCAATGAAAGCTCTTCCGACTCCAAAGTCTAAAAATCTTTCAAATCCCAATTTATTTGACATAATCCCCATAAATCATCGAAATCGCAAAAAGTCGAGCTAATTACGAAAAGCCATCTCGCACAGCATTTAAAAAACCAATAACTGAAAAAGAAAATCAGAGTTGCATAGAGCGGTGAATTCAAAGGCAGCGGCAGCAACATTAAAGAGGGGATTTTACAAAGAGGCCGTCTGTGCGCCGCCTGTCACACCGAACTGTAATCGTTAATAATGTTTGATAATTATTTTTCACAGGATTTTCTTTTTATTTTATTTTTGTCTCAGAAGTGTTACGTACAATATAATTCCCTATTTTTTATATCAGTTTAATCTTGATTTCTTAGTTAAATTGACTTTAAATACCTAGTAGATATTGTTTGTTACTGTAACCTCCGCACACTGTAGGGTAATTATTGCTATAGGTAGTTCATGAAAATGGCTTGTTAAAAAAATAAGAGCTGTACTGTTATTTTATTAAGATCTATTTTATTTACTCATATTTTAAATCTCTAGCAAAAGATATACATAAATCATGACACAAAATAATAGTCAACAAAAGATATTATGTAGGTCCTTCACTTATAAGAGCACCCTTTGCAGCAGCCTTTGTACCTTTATTTTTGCATAAAGTCCGGTCAAGCCCCGGCTGACTTACCGGTCAGTCAGAACAATAGAAAATCAATTGGGTCTCATTACGTGGGACTTGAGTATTTAAATAAATAATAAAATTAACAACTAGCTAACAAAGTAATAATAATAACATATTCCCTATTAACCCAATTATAGGAACACTGTTACGCAACGGTGTGAGTGGCAGCAGCACAGTGTGAATGAAAACGGTCCGCGTGTGAATGAATACGGGATCTGTTATCTTTAAGTCTGCTGCTGTGCAGATGCTGGAGAATTTACAGTCCAAGTTCGATGCTCAATTGAAGATCTTTTCTATCGTTTCCTTACACCAGCTGTCTTCTGTATCGTTTGAACGAAAAATTGACAGAGACTAATCTCTCATACATATAAGTCGTGATGGTCCAGTAGTCAAGGCGCCCGCCTCTCATACATGGGGTTGCGAGTCCGGTACCAGACGAGTACCAATCCTACTTTTCAATTCATACCAATCCCAGATTATATTACTGACATCGGTAGAGGAACTTATAATAAATATAAGTCTGAAATACCTTCTTAATACCAAAGTCACTTCCCGCCGTCTGTACGCTTTGATCTTTTAAACTACATAACAGATTTTAATGCGGTTTTCATCAATAGATATAACGATTCAAGAGGAATGTTTATGCAGGTACCTATTACGCGTTGCGCCCGTGCAAACACAGATCACAGGAAGATTATAAAGAGGTTTGTTTGTTTTTTGTTTGTTAGAGATAATCTCTGAAAGTACTTGTCCGATTACAAAAAATCTTTCACTGATATAAAGCTACACTATTGCCGAATTTCATACGTTATGTTTTATAGTACATTTGCGGATGAAATCGCGAGCAGAAGCTAGTGTTTATTATTTAGAAAATCTATGACACAAGTAAAGTGTTGTTCCACTTTGACAAACAAAGATTTAAACCTAGTACCACATTTTAAACTTAAACAAGAACTGCCAACAAAACATTTATTGTCGTACAATAGGAACGTTTATTTTGCGTCTGGCAACAATACACAACTTACTGGCGAGTGCTGGCAACACAGCTTAACTCTTGTACTTCTCTAGTCTGTAGTAAAGAGCTTTTATTTATGGATAAGAGCATTATAGCTAAGTAGCTTACTCTCTTATACTCATGCGCTTGATATTTTCACTGAACTTATTATGAATTGCAGCTTTTCTTTTCGTGCTGTGAGTACTTGTTGATATATTTTTTCTTCATAATGCGATTCGAGGAAACTAAAAAAGAAAATATCATAAATAAAATATCTCGATCTCACGCATGAGGGTTATATAGGGATAAAAAAATATAAACACGCTACTTTAATTAAAAAAATTAAAAGAACACGACTGCAAAGATTGCACGTGTTTGTACTTTGTTTACTCGTCAGTTTTTTTTTACGACGTTTTTTATTTACGGTGTTATATATTTTTTTAATCTACTTGTCAAATTTTAGACGATAAACTTTTTTTTTAATGAATCTGTTCGTGTTTATACACATACACGAACAGATTCATTAAAAAAAATTGAGGCTAGTATTAATTTACGTTTTAAAGTGACAACACCGGTTCTTTTTATCTTTGGCCTTAGCTTATGTTTCTCGGAACGATGCAAGGATTACAACGATACCCCATACATCTAAATCGGTTCAGGCGTTTAAAAGTTATGGTGGAATAAAGAAACTCACATACATACATACATTAACCAAAACATAACTCTCCTTTTTTTGGGGCAGTCGTGTAGTAAAATGATAGGTGAATAATGTGGGTGTACTAAATAAAAGAATAATACAAGCCTATTATTGTCGTACTGCAGGGCAAAGGCCTTCTCAAACAGAGAAGGCACGAGCATTGATCACCACGCTTGCTCAAGGCGGGTTGGCGATTTCAGTCTGGTACTCACTTTAACTTCAAGTTTCCTCACGACTTTTTATCTTCACCGATGTCATGTCTAAGATAAACTTAGAAAGTACATAAGATAACATCACGCCCGTAATCCCCTAAGGGTTAGGCAGAGGTGTACCCATTAGTACACCCACATTTCGCCAGTTATGTTTAAGTCCCATGTAATAGGGGGCGAGCCTATTGCCATCAACCGGGCACAAATCCAGACTCCGAGGCTGCTACTGAGAAATTCCTGAGGGAAAAACCCAATAACACTTTGCCCGACCTGGGAATGGAACCCAAGACCTCATGCTCAGCAGTCACGCTTTGCGACCACTAGACCAACGAGGCAGTCACTGTATTTTTTTAATGCAAAAAAAAAAATGTAGAATAACTTTCCTACTTCCTGTTATCCTACTACTATTATAAAGTGCCTTTTAATGGTCTCATTGAAATAAATGATTTGACTTTGACGGATCGGATACACCGGACCGGAATGCGGTCGGATACCGCAATAATATGGACGGGTCCTTACCCACGCGAGCAAAATACTACCGTGTTATCTGACTGCGCTTGCGACCGACACCGTACCCGCAAATTGCCCGCCTCAGTGTGATCAGGGCCCTATTTAACGAACGTTAGAAATTGTAATTGTATTTTACAAGTTATAAATCTACGAGTTTCTGTTTAATAAAGAATACGACTAACAAATTTACAATGAACTTACAAAATTGTTAAAATATTGTGGGTACCTACAATTTTACATATTCCTGTTTAATAAAAAAAATCTGTTTACAGGTGACAATTTACATAATATTTGTAATTATAATGTTTATTAAACAGCACTTGTCATACAATTTTACAAATATGTCAGATTGTAATGTTAATATTTAAAATGCCTATACTATCTATAATATATTTAAACTGAAGAGAGATTTTGTTTGTTTATTTGTTTGTTTGCGCGCTAATCTGTGGATTACCAGTTTGATTGAAATATATATATATATATTGTATATGATAGCCAGATTCATGAGGAATATTATAGGCTATGTCACATCACGCTACTACACAAAGGAGCGGAGCAGTAACACAAAACGTAACTTAACACGCGCGAAAAAAACCACGTGCAAAGTCGGAAGGAGCAACTAGTTTATTACTATGCTCTCCGCCGTGTCATGTCATCATCTAGTTGGTTATGATTTTCCTATATTTATAACGTTTTTTGTATATTTATATTATTTGTTTTATTTATTTATTTTATTATATAGTTTATTAAATTGCCAGCAGACTAACTGTAATTTTAGTCTGGGCAATTTATGCAACACGTTTTTCTTATTAAATGAGAGTTATAAGGCAGGGATTTATGTTTAAAGATGGACGGCATTCATGGCGAAAGAGTTGTAAGTGGAGCATTACCTATATTTTGAAAGTCTTATCATCTAAGTATCTGTCAATCTTTGTGATAGTAAACTAAACTAACTTGTTGGTCTCGTTGCTGCCAGTGCGACTGTAAAACGCGGGATCTTGGGTTTGATTCCCAGGTCGGGCAAACTTTAAAACGCGCTAATCTTTGAAACTACCAATCGGATTGGAAAATATCTTTTGTGTAGATTTATGAGGAATAATATAAGCTTTAGAACATCACGCTGCGGCCCAAGGGTTTGCTACCCTTGGGCCGCAGCGTGATGTACCGCAGCGTGATAACCAAAGATATAACTGAACGCAGGTGAAAAAAACACGCGGTCGAATTCGCTACCAGATACTAATCAAACATAAAATATATACATACAACAGACAACCAAAATAAAAATCCTAATTAAATTACGAAAAAAAAATACGAAATCCAGTGGGCTATGACAATGTCCATGTTTCATAATAAAATTTAATTTTTACACAATTTACGAGCGCGAAGATATATTATTTTTTCATTAAAATGGACGGACAAACCGCTGAAACTCAGACCTCTGATATAGAGGTGCTGAGGAAAATGGAGGACGAACATTTGCGGCTGCAACGGCAGGTGGAGTATTTGTTTTAAGAGGAAACGCGAGTGGTATTTTCTCTATACATGGTCATTGAAAATTTACCCGAAACCTTAAAAGGAGTCATTCTACTCATCATTATGAACAACTTTTACTATAGGACAAACCTTGAAATCATGAACGCTCTCGCTTGTTCTCTTTCCTTCTGACTTTAAAGCAGTGATTTTTTAGAGTAAAGTAAATATCAAATATTTCTATACCTAAAAAGTTACGAGATAAAATTTTCAAAATGTCTTTTTTAAAGAAAGCATAAACACATAACACGCCTTTAATCCCGAAGGGTAAGGCAGGGGTGTACCCATTAGTATACATACATTTATAGCCTATTGCCATCAACAGGGCAGATATCCAGGCTTCGAGGCTGCAACTGAGTTATTTCTGGTGGAAAAACCCAATAATACTTTGCCTGACCTCGGAATTGAACCCACGAGCTCATGCTCAGCAGTCACGCTTTGAGACCAGTAGACCACCGAGGCAGTCGAGACGGTGATAATTTTTGTTTTTGATATTTATATATACATGTCGTCATACATTATGTGCACCTAGATAAGATAACCAGAACTTACTAGCAGGTAATGCAAAAGGCTTCAATGCTAACATCTGTAATTTCCTCCACCAGTTCCGAATGATCCAAGTGGACCGGGAGCAGCGCACCATGGGCGTCCACCCTCAGTTCAGGAGACAGGATGAGCTGGTGAAGGAACTGAAGAAGGTGTACAACCACCTCTGCAAAGACCTTAAGGTGATGGAACCTTTCATATATATCGCTCGCTTTAAATACGGGTAACTTAGATTTAAATAAATTAAATAAACACATTTATTAGTAAAAGGAATTATTATTTACAATGGTGCCGATTCCCTTGGTCACAAACTAAACTAAAATTAGACTATTTCATCTTTTTCTGTCCAATAAAATAAGAAAGAGACTAATGTAAATAAGAGCTGTCAAATTTAGTCCATCTGACGTATCCATACAGTTATAGTTGACATCTTAAAACGTGTGGATAAAAAATACGGAGAAGTTCAAGGCAAAACTAATTTGACATCTCTAACTTAGTTCTTTAATGTCACAGAATGTCACCATCCTTTCCTTTCGCTGTATGTTAGTAAGAGATGTCAATTCTCTAAATTTAGTCTAGTTTGTGAACAAGGGAATCGGCACCATTGTCTAAGTTAATTAAAACAGTTTTACAAAATCTTTGAAAAAACAATCTTTCACTGACAGAAAACTGTTGCCGTGTGCTAATGGCCATGTTTTATAAGTATACTTTACTTCAATGCGGACGAAGTCGCGGGCAAAAACTAGTGTTTGACAAGAACACAAGACGATCGCACATCTAACGCAGCAGTGTAATTTCTCCTTAATTCTTTTGTTCTCTCCACAGATAGCAAGATCGGGAGCTCATAAGAAGAAGGATAAAAAGATGAAAATTGATCTGAAGACCTCGTTGTTGAACAGAGTGCAAATACAGCAGGGAGTGGAAGGTAATCAAGGGTATAAAAAGTCGGGACCATACCTTCTGGTTATGATGATATTGGAGTCCCAACTTTGAATATTAGAACTTTACTTTTAATACCCCCAAGACCCCGGTATTATTGTATGAATAATCAATGATTTCTACATAACATCACGCCAGTAATCCCCGAAGGCTTGGGCAAAAGTGTGCCTATTAATACACCTATATTTCGCCATGATTTTAAGTCCTATGTAAAAGAGGGCGAGCCTATCGCCATCAGCCGGGCACAAATCCAGACTCCGAGGCTGCTACTGAGAAATTCCTGATAGAAAAACTCACCACCACTATCCACTTTGCCCGACCTAGGAATCGAACCCAAGACCTCAAGCTTGGCAGTAAAAAAAGAATATAGCCTGTATTATTCGGGAATAACTTTGCTGACTAAGCGTAAGAATCTTCAGAATCGATACAGTATTTCTAAAGATTAGGGCATTCAAACAAAAAACAACTCTTCAGCTTTATAATATTAGTAGTATATAGAACTATAGATCACGTTTCCTCATGACTAGATTTACCCAATTTTATTTGTAGGTACTACTGTACAGAGCTGCGGGCACTAGCTACGTCATAGCTACGTCATAGCTGACGTCACAGCTACGCGCCCGTAGCAACTCATCGATCGGGTACACACCCCCAAAGTTGATAACTGTTTTGTCTTTTTTCGTATAATTTCCGCATAATTTTCATCTTTCTTCATTAAGGCTTTCAAATGTAGTTATTTTAGTTGTTAAAAAACACAATTATAAAATTATTGACCCTAATATTACTCAGTAGCAGTCTCGGAGTCTAGATTTTGTGCCCGGTTATTACATGGGACTTAAACATCTCTGGCGAAATGTAGGTTTACTTACAGGTGTGATGTTATGTGAAGAGTAAATGGTTATATTTCGTTTTCAGCTGATGTGACGATGATGGATCAGATCAACGGCTTGATACAGAAGAACAATAAAGAGACTTTACATCTAAGGAAACTGGCAAGCACTACACAAGGACAGGTGATTATCTGTATTTATATAAAAAAACTGAAAGCTTTACACCTTTTTAAGTACGAGTATATCACGCGCAAAGAGGATTCTGTGATTTCACATAGTTGGAGTTTATATGAACGAGAGAAATGTGTAGAGCTAAAATTAGTTTAAAAAATAACATGGCAGGAGAAAGACAGACTCACAAGAACATACAAGAAAATAAGTTTATAATCGCGAAAAAGTAATTATTTTGTGATGTTATTACAAAACGGTTTTCGTATTTATTCCTTGTGTGTTGTGCTACATGGCATCTGTCTGTCTTTTAGGCTTTCACGACTAAACTACTGAACCGATTTTGATGTAATTTGGCACGGGGTAAGTTTGAACCCAAAGAAAGGATATAAGCTACTTTTTACTACACGACTTTGTCTGCGTTCGCGATATTTAAGCGGACGAAGTTGCGAGGAAAAGCTAAATAGTACATAATTATAAATGATGTTTTTATATTGCATGCCTTTATTCGTCACACTTTCTCCGTATTCTCTATACTAAGAACGAAACTAGTAATACGTGACATAAGCACTACTAAGCAATTACTTAGAAACTAGTTTATGAATTTCGCCTTTTAGAATATAAAATATTCACAGAAAGTCTTTATACAAGACATGGTACATGGAAAAACGAACTTTAAAGGAAGAGAATGGAAAGAAAGGTTAACTGCTGCTAAACCGGACTTTCCCGTGATACATTAAAAATTAAGGCCTTCAGCCATAGCGTGAAACTTATATTACAAAAAATAACTTTAAAAGTAAGTTAACTGGCAGAAATCGTCACGTATAGAAAATGCGTTCTGGCGCGAAACTTTTATTACAGAAAAATAACTTTAAACATAAGTTAACTGGCAGAAATCGTCACGTATAGAAAAAGCGTTACTTTCCCTCCAGATGATCTTTCCTCTCTTTTTCTTTCTTTCTGTCTCTTTCTGTTACAAACGGGTGTCAGGAATTTCGTGCTGACGTCAGACCCTCGACAGCACAATTTTTTTGAAAAGTACTTTTGGACTTTTCCAGCTTGAAGAACGTCGTTGGCAAAGCGAGTACCGTCTGGTGTCAGCAGAGAACAAGCTGGAGACTGCCAAGCTGCGGTTCAATGTCGTCCAGTTCGAGAATAAGAAGATTAGGGAGGAGATCGACCACATGCTGCAGGATAGGTAAGGCATAGTTACGTTCTCATCATCATCATAACATCACGCCTATAATCACCGAAGAAATAGGCAGAGGTGTACACCCACATTTCGCCAGTTATGATTAAGTCCCATGTAATAGGGGGCGAGACTATTGCCATCAACCGGGCACAGATCCAGACGCCAAGGCTGCTATTAAGAAATTCCTGATGGAATAACCCAATATCATTTTGCCCGACCTGGGAATCGAACCCAAGACTTCATGGCGAACTGTCCAGTTAGGGATAAATATTGAAAAGCATATATTTTTTTTAAATATTTTACTAAAACCAGTTTTAAAAGTTATAACTAAACGACAATGTTCTATCTAAAGACTATCTCCACAGAGCCCTCTTCAACCAAGCCTGGGACAAGATGCTGACAGCCCTCTGCAAAGGCAAGAAGTTCCTGAACGACCTCTTCGAGTCCTCGACCCTGGCCTATGACCAGAGGGATGAGTGGTGCACCAAGCTGAAGACTATGCAAGAGAAAGGGAAGATTGATCAGCTGTTGCAAGTTCAGGTGAGTCTCTTTTGCAGATGTAGGTTTAATACGCTTCCTACTGGCTTCCCTTCGGAATTTCGGAATAACAGCCATTCCACTCTTTTTTTCTCGAGGACATACTTCGGGATACCTTCCATACCCAAGTAGACCAATTAATGTTGCCACACTGCAGGTATTTTAAATACAAATAAGATTATTTTTATTTTAAAACCACACTACTTATTGGGTTTTGTTGTCTTTTTTTTTTTTGGAAAACACTTTCCTTTTCTCTTCCCAAAACACCCCCTGGGGTTCAGCTAAACATTATTAAATGTGTTTTCTAAGATCAGATGAAAATATTTAAAACAAAAAAGCTTAACAATATAACTGAACATGAGGGTGTTTTAAAAAGCCCATGGAGAACGGTTGAAAGTCCTTTCATGGCGACCCTGTACGTAGCTTAAACTTGAAATGTTTAGGATCGCAATTGGTTGCCATTAAAGTCCTTTGAGGTACAATTGTAAACCACAAACAGCAGCCGTAGTGCCGCCCCACCGGAATAGCTGACGTATTTCTATGAAACCGCACTCGGCAACCACTAAAACAATTTAAGGAAGCGTTTTCTTAAAAAAAATATTGCGCATAGAAACCTGTAGACTCAGAATTAGCGACGCTACATACAGGATAGGCAACGGGGCGATTCTGTTCTTTGAAAGAAATGTTTTCTGAAATACTGTCAAACATAAACAACTAAAAAAATAAGTATGTATTCCTTACTGACCAAGTATCGTTATTTAATTTGATTATTTATGTCTTTTATGACAAGCTCTTTGTATTTTACAAAACTGTACCTTGTATAACGTTCGTTAACAACCAAGGCATTATGCTGAGCGTCAGCCGTTTCGCGCGGAAATGACGCGTATTTCTTACTTGTATTATATGTTATATATATATTTTTTTATTTAATACCAACTTGTTTTTATTTTGCTTTTGTGTACATTTTTTTCTTTTTATGTTAAGTACGTCATTTTCTCGTGAATAAAACGTTTTTCTTTTCTTTCTTTCTTTCTGGAATTTTACAAAACTGTAATATAAACCTAATATAACGTTCGTTGGCTGGGCCCTCTAGCTGCCGGCGGAAATGCACCTTCAGCCACGTTCAGGCGATATCCTAATAATAATGAATACTCTCTTCCTTAAAACGTACATAAAGTGTACCCTACTTAACGTATCAAGTAAAACAACAGCAGTTGATTGCATCACCTCTTAACTTTGAACCATTATAACAGCTAAAAGGCCCTCAACGGTCCTTATGAGCTAACTTTAGTTAAATCATGGTTAAAAGGGACAGTTGCACCATTTAAAGTTTCAAGTTACCACTTGAAATGTAGGTACTCAATTCTTACTGTTGTTGACACTGTCGAGAACTGTTTGGGTTTGTTACTTTGATGGCTTAGGCGGTACACAAACGTAGAGACTTCTGTGTCTTGTGTCTGATGCAAGCAACCGGCGACCAGTAATGAAAATTTTATTTTAACATAATCAAAGTTAACGGCTGTAGTATGAAAGGCGCAAATATAGTTTCTAGTCAGAAATAGAAAGAAAGAAAGAAAAGTTATTTAGTCCCGCGAAAGTAATGCACATAACATAAAAAATTGTTTACAAAAGCTCAAACCAAAAAACAAATCTGGTAAAAATTAAAAAATACTGTCTTAAATGGAAATATGCGCCACTGCCGTGCGAAATGGCTGAGTCGGCTGACATAGGCACAAGCTACTTTATATCCCGGCTAAATGTACAGTTCCCGGGGTCCACTTGATTTAATTCTGAAATCTACGCAGACAAAGTCGCGGGCAGAAGCTAGTTCATATATAATAATTGAATTAATATACATACTTGTACAACCTATTGTATTTTTCTTTTTTAGTATGGAGTTTGTTTCTCAATCTTCTCCATACGAAAATACCTTGTAAGGGGCAACTAGATTCAATTATGTTTTCCATTGATGACGTTCAAAAGTGTATTTTAATGGTCTAATTGAAATAAATGTAATAATTTGACTTGGACGTCACCGTACACAGCAACCGCGTAGTTTCTTATGTCAGCAACATAAAGTGTACACGTCTGCGCAACGCCTTAGTCATCTAACACATTTTATCAAAAGGGCAACTGTAGCTCGAGCCTTTTTCTGCCATTGACTTTTGCGTTGTGGTGCAGCGGCAGCGAACGCTTCAACATGGATCAAAGGCTGGCTACATGTCAATCAATCAATTAATCAACAGTGTTTGTGAGGAGGTACAAAAAGGATATGTCTAAAAGTAAACACTTTAAAGTAAACTCTATGTTCTACTTAATTGGAATATAAATAAAAAAATCATTAAAAAAAAAAATTGTTTAATATAATCAAAAGAATATCCAAAACTAGCTCAGTGGTGTTACAGACCCCTAAGATTAAAAAAATATATATGACCTATTATATAGCCTTGTGTCACCCGGGGTAGTGTAGCTTCCCAACAGTAAAATATTTTTTTAAATTGGCTGACTAGTTTCGGAGCCTATCCAATCCAAACAAACAAACAATCAAATCGTTCCTCTTTAGTCTTGATGAAAATGTTAAAATATAGAAATTCTTCCGACTGAATGTTGATCACTGTGTAATCAATCTTAATGAAGACTAGAAAAACCCAATTATTATTTTTGTTATTACAGGAAATGCGTGACCTTATAAAGGCATACGACCACGAGATGAAGATCTATCTGTTTCTGGCCACCAAAGGGATGACCAGGGTCAACCCGAAACAGGAGATGCGAGAAGAACGCCTTAAGAGGAGAGAAGAAGAGAACAATAGGAGACAGCATCAGTACCATCTGAAGTTGCTAGATGATATTTCTGTAAGTATTTTTTTTTGTTACCGTACTCATAGAGTGCACAGCTATATGCCACTGCAAGACCCATCAAAATTTGCTCTAGCCGTTTCGGAAAGAGACAGACAAAAAAAACATGTTATTTTTAGTGAAATGACAGTGTAAACATTCTAATTGATTTCGTAAAAAACACACTTATTACAAACAGACACTTTAATTTAATTTATTTGGATGCAACTTGGAATCTTGTTTATAAGTTTTGATGGACGTTTTCGCCGTAGTCGAGTTTTAGTTTCAAGTTGTAATTTAAAAAACCGGCAAGTGCGGTTCCATACCATCGCAGAAGGATATATTATAACAGTATTGTCATTATAGTAAAAAAAGCCGGCCTCTTGTATGGGGACGCCTCTTCATTTTTACCTATTATTAATTTTTATTTTTTTTTGGTATAGCGGCAATAGAATACACATTCTGTGAAAATTTCATACGGTTCATGAGATACAGTCTGCTGACAGACGTACAGAGGACACTTAGTAACAGGGTCCCTAAAAAAAAGCTTAACATTATTTTCTCCTTCTCTCACTCAGGACTACACAGGAGAATACAGTACTAGAAGAATAATAGACTTATTCCTGAAGAAGGAACAGGAGAACTTCTCGGTGTACCAGATGGTGACGGACTTCTGTGCTGAGAACGACGTGCTAAGTCGAGATGTGAAGAGATTACGACAAGATGCTAGTAAGATAAAAACCTTACACTTTAGGATTGTACGTATGTTAGAGACAATTTTAAAATTAAGGTTAGTAAAAGCGAGCCAACTGATTAGCGCGTTGGTCTAGTGGCCGCAAAGCGCTACTGCTGAGCATGAGGTGTTGGTTTTAATTCCCCGGTCGGGCAAAGTGGTATTGGATTTTTCCATCAGGAATTTCTCAGTAGCAGCCTCGGAGTCTGGATTTGTGCCCATTTTATGGCAATAAGCTTGCAAGGGACTTAAACATAACTGGCAAAATGTGGGTGTACTAACCAATACTAGTAAAATTACATCACGCCTGTAATCCCCAAAGGGTTAGGCAGAGGTGTTCCCCTTTAAAAAATGAAACCCATTAATAAAATTGTTTAAAATGACAGTAGCGCAAACAGAACACCTCATGGAAACCTTTCAATTATTCTTTCAGATGACCGCAAAGACTGGAACGAGATGAAAAAGAACAGAAGACGAACGAAAATTGAGGCTCTGAAGGAACGTCTAGCAGTACAGGTGGAGAAGACAGAAGCTGTGAGGAGAAAGAACGAGGAGAAGGCACAGCTGATGCATGACGTCACGAGCAAGATCACTGATATGTTCACGTGAGTCAAGAGCGTTAATTAAATTCCTACGCATAAGCAAGATACATATTCAGGTCTAAAAAGTAATTAGAAAACTTTTCGAAATGTTATATTAAAAAAAAAAGGAAATCTCTGTTTCTTGTATGTAAAACTTAAAATCGGTCAAAAGCCGTAACACAATTATTCGACGACTGACCAAACAAAAGTATGTTTTGTCTTCTGGGTTCATGTAACATACATGAACCCAGAAGTATGTATGTGAGCTTCTTTATTCAACCGTAACTTCTAAACGCCTGAACCGATTTAGATGAATGAGATAACGTTAGAATCATTGCATTATGAGAATCCTTACTACCTTTGCAAAAGTAATTCTCTGTTTGTCTGTCGGTTACGCTTTCACAACCAAACTACTAAACCGATTTTGATAAAATTTGGTACAGGGTAAGTTTAAACCCTAAAAAAGGACATAGGCTACTTTTTATCCAGCTACTTCGTCTGCGTCTTAGAAAAAATCGTCATTTACGCGAGCTATGTCGCGCGCAAAAGCTAGTCTTTTATATAATGATTACACCAGCCTGTTCGAACACGTCACTGCTGACGTGTGACGTGGCGTCATTACCATCAAACCGACGTTAAGCCGCCGCCCGCTGCTGACAACACTATGATTACTACACAATTAATTATACTACACTATGACGAAGTCTAATTACATATATGTGACAAGACTATGTTTCGGCTGCGACTTTGATCGTGTGAACTACGTTTTTGGGTGATTTAAAATGGAGTCTATGAATCAAAAAGGGAAGGCCCTAAAGTCAAAGTCAAATCATTTATTTCAATTAGACCATTAAAATCACTTTTAAACGTCATATGCAAGAAAAATAAGACAAGAAAAATAATCGACATGATTTTTTTGATAGAATTATTTTTAAATTCATTGATTGATTGATTGAATTAATAGATTTTTGATTTGTTTTTTTTTTGTTTTTATTGATTAATTCATTGTTCCTTTTCATTGTTTTCAAAGTCAAAGTCAAAACATTTGTTTCAATTAGAACAATTACAGGCATTTTTGAATTGTCAAGGAGTCGGTCAGTTGATACCAGTTTTTTTTTTAGCGTTAGTTGTTGTTCGTTCTATTCTTCTTGAAAATGAATGTTTTTGAATTAAACCTTTTTGTATAGTTTAATATGTTTTAACCATACATAGGTATATAAGTAACATTATAGTCAGTAGAATAAAATGTTAAAGCTCCACTAAAACTAAAACGTTCAAGATGTGATGTGAACATTACTTACTGGCACTATACAGGGCCAATATTCGAGTTTTAAATTATAACTATGTGAGCGTATCACATTCAATTCTACACCGTGTTACTATAACTTTTGAACTTACTTTATAGGTATCGTATTAACTGTATGGACTATAGACGGTTGGGGGGGAAGCATACGGGAAATTAATTGAGACGGAAAGTCTTAAATAATTGTACCTACATATTTGATTTTTTAGATAGGTATACAAGGTTATCTTTAAAACACCAGCAACCTGAAAAAAGGTCATTTAACTCATCATTATGAACAACTTTTTCTATAGGACCAATCCTGAAATCATGAAAAAAAATCAGCTGTTTCATACTTTAAGATTGTGTTGTGTAGCATTTTTGTAGGGAACAGCTGTTTTTTTTTTTCATGATTTCTATGTTTGTCCCATAGTAAAAATTGCTCATAATTATGAGTACAATGACACTTACCAGGTTGCTGGATTTTAAAAAATAACCCTGTATAACGCAGATATTTTAAATTTACTTTAAGCATAAGTTTTATATGTACTATTGAATTGTTTTTACAAAATAGAAATATTTAGAAAAATAAATTAGTATGACATAGTTAACAATTTTATTTATAGATAGATTGTGGGAAAATTAAGTGGAATAATAACTTCTTCTACATTATCGTGTGGGCAGTAAGGTCTTACGACCCCACACACCCTAGTGTCATAGTTTTTAAACCGCCACAAGGGCCTCTGACTTCGGGGGTTGCGGGACATCTTAACAGAACAACCTGGCCCCGGAACGTAAAGGGCAACCGAAGGAATAAGGTGCTTTTTTAGTCAGTAAAATTCTGACAGTCCCTTACGTCCCACGCAGGGCGGAAGGACACATTTGATGATTTTTACCACCTAAAAAAAGGGCCTCTGACTTTTATACTTAAAATGACTACTCTTAAAAAGTTTTAAAACGCAGTAACCACGTTCAAATTACCATCCCGTGAGTAACCAAACTATAAATCAAGTAGCAGCAAGTCGAAGCTGGAACCGTACTTCTTAATAACAAAGTGGTAGTCGTGATCAATTTTATAAGCGGTACAAGCTGGATCGATGGCTTAGCTGCTTCATGTACTTACAGTCAGCTACAAAACTCGATTAAAATTTTCAGATTTTTTAATTCTACTTATTGAGCGCAATATTAAAGGAAACAAACACTACTTAACATAACATCATGCCTGTAATCCTCAAAGGGTTAGGCAGAGATGTACCCATTAGTACTTCCACATTTCACCAGATACGTTTAAGTCATGTAATAGGGGGCGAGCCTTTTGCCATCAACCGGGCATACATCGAGACTGAGACTGCTACTGAGAAATTCCTGATGGAAAAACCGAATAACAATTTACCCGATTTGGGAATCGAACCCAAGAGACCTCATGCTCATCGCGCTTTGCGACCACTAGACTAACGAGGCAGTCTACCTAGAAATTAAACATATCTGGCGAAATGTGGGTACACCTCTGCCTAACCCTTCGGGGATTACAGGCGTAATGTTATGTTATATCCACCAATGGACATTCCTAGACTAAATTATGATGATGAAGTTCCTCAGCTATCGCAGGTCAATTATAAACCCTCGGAAACCCTCTGCTATCAGCTTGTAGGCCAGCATTCAATGACGCCGGTTCATTAGGTGGCCAGTTATATTGATTGTCGCCGGCCGGACGATGCAGTTCAATTTAATTGGATTAGCCTGACATTGTCGCTTAGTAATGGATATAGTGATGGGATATAGATACATGTGTTGGGTTATTTTAGAGGTGTTATAGTGTTGTGTGCTACATAACATAACATCACGCCTGTAATCCCCGAAGGGTTAGGCAGAGGTGTACCCATTAGTACACCCACATTTCGCCAGTTATGTTTTTAGTCCCATGTAATAGGGGGCGAGCCTATTGCCATCAACCGGGCACAAATCCAGACTCCGAGGCTGCTACTGAGAAATTCCTGATGGAAAAACCCAATAACACTTTGCCCGACCTGGGAATCGAACCCAAGACCTCATGCACAGCTGTCGCGCTAGCGACCACTAGACCAACGAGGCAGTCAAACGGGGTGACGGGGTGTTGTGTGCTATTTATATAGAATACCGTTTTCTTCTCCCAAGATAAGGAGATACGTATGGAGTTTCTTGCCCACTCTTCTTCATACAAAACTCAACGTCAACGTCTCAACGTCTTCAACGTTTTGGAAAGTGCAACTAGGCTTAATTTTTTCAAAAGTACCTTTTAATGGCCTAATTGAAATAAATTATTTGACTTTCACTTTGAGTTTGAAGATAATGCTAACAAATCTTTTCACGACAGTACACAAGGTTCTTTTCGTCACTTTTAGGGTTCAGTACCCGTTGAGTGCCAACGGGATCCTATTACTACTCCCTCAGCGGGCTGTATCTCATGAACCATAATAGGTAGAGAGTTGAAATTTTCACAGAGTGTATTGCTGCTATAATAGCAAATTAAAAATCAAATAAAATTAAAAATGAAAGAGAACCCAAATAAGAAACGTATTTTTTTGTAATGACAAAAATTGTATATACGTTAGAACCTTTTGTGTGCTACTCTGACTCGAAAAAACTGTTATTTTGACGTTAATAGACACTGCAATTTTATTTATTGGTGTAGAATACACTGTTAATGAATTGCCGCTGTAATATTTCCCCTCGTTTCAAGGATGCTAGACTGCAGCCTGGAGCCGTTCCAGAACCTCCTCGGAGACAAGCAGCCCTCAATCTACCAGCTCAAGTTAACCCTCCTTCTCATCACAGACAAGATTAAGGAATATACGGAGAATATCTATTATTATGTAAGACTTTTAATAGTAACTTCTACTGAGATGGTATCAGCTCGGCAGTCGGTAATCAAGCTAAAGTGAACTTAATTCTGACCAAACAAACCAACCCACAGTAATTCAATTAATTACGCGCAAACACAAAAACTGCGCTGGAGTTATTGAAGTGCATGAGTGTGTGCGCAAACACAGGTGCACTCGAACTCCAGGTGCGGTCGTGTCGGACGACAAATTCGACTCCGGGCTGCTACTGAGAAATAAGTAATGGAAAAACCCAATAACATTTTTGCCCGACCTGGGAATCTTACCCAAAACCCCATGCCTAACTGTCGCGGTTGTAACTACAAGACTAACGGGGCAGTATTTGATAGAATGCACAATAATATTATGCTGGTATTATTCCATTCCCGTGACTTCTAGCAGGTCGTCAGTCCACCTGGATGCGGGCAGCGCAGGACCGGTCATTGTGGCTATCTTTAGGGGAGGCCTATGTCCAGCAGTAGACATCTTTCGGCTGATATGATGATTTTTATTATTTTTTGGATCCTAACCTATAACTTAGCAAACACTTGACTTCAGGAGCACTGCATCAAGAAGAGTGACAAGACAAGCACGTCTCGTCTGAAGAAGTACACAGTGAGGGCTGAACCTCCTGACATGTTCAAGCCGACGCCCATCACTGTACTAGTGCCTGCTGATCCATGTCCCTCGTAAGTACCTCCGCTGGTAGCCATTCCAGACCGTTAGGGTAGGCGGTAAGGGTCGTGTTGATAAGAAACCACGCCATACATCACAAATCATCATCCGCCTAGCCTTTTCCGAACTATGTTGGGGTCGGCTTCCAGTCTAACCGAATGCAGTTGAGTACCAGTATTTTACATGGAGCGACTACCTATCTGACTTCCACAACCCAGTAACTGGGTAATATGTTACCCCTAGGTTAGACTGGTTGTCAGACTTTCAAGCTTCTGACGACTCATAACGACTGTCAGAGATCCACGTATGACAGCCGGGACCAACAGCTTAACGTGCTTTCCGAGGCACAGAATGATGCCAGTAATATCTAAGATAAACTTTAGAAGTACATATGAATTGAAAAAGTCACATTGGTACTTGCCCGGATTCGAACATACAACCTCATGCATGAGAGGCGCGCGCCATAACCACTGGGCCATTACGACATTCATCACACATCACAAATAAAGTTATAAATTGCGTGACTCTTACACACAATTTTAGTTTATTATCAATTTATAAATAAACAACTGCTTCTAAAAACGATCCATGATATCCTCCCGACCGAATTTCGGTCAAAAAAAGGTTCATTGTTTTTTATTTTTTGTTACTATTGGTTGTAATTATTTTACTTCACACATATTCATATTAATTTATTTGCATACCAAAATGTGTATAAAGATATTATATAAAGATATTACAGCCTAAGTGCCTACACATAAGGACCCTGTTAGGGCACAGCAACAATGTATAGATATTAACTAAAAATAAAAGTATGAGTATGTAAGGATCGTAGCAGGTGGCGTTCTGTAGTTTCTGCCTACCCCCATGGGAAAAAGGCGTGAGTTTATGTATGTATGTATAAATACAAGTTTGAAAAAACAAAGTAAGAAAATAACACTTCTTATTTTGTGTCAACTTCTAAATTATAATTAATCATTTCACTGATAAAAAATTACACTATTGCCGAATGCCATAGGCTGTATGGTATAGCATACATGTTTCATGATATCCTTGACTTAAATTCCATAGGAGTCGGCCAGAAGCTTACGCTCAATGAAACATTTTATTCCAGCTGCGTAGAAACCCGCTGGCTGTCCCGCATTTGCGATGGCCCCGAATCTCCCTACGACATCGACATGGCGCTCACCGCACTGAAGGAACTGTCTTCTGACTCAGCATATGTGAGGAGTGACAGGGTCCACACCATCGCCGAGTGCAACATACCCAGGAGCAGAGCATTACTCGCCAAGAGATATCTGAATCATTGAGTTCTGGTGAGCTTTTGAAATATATTGGTAACTTTTGATGTTGATTGTCGTTTTATTTGCTTTATATGGTGTTCTAAGTATTTGCAACAAAATAACCATACATAACATCACGCCTGTAGTTCCCGAAGGGTTAGGCAGAGATGTACCTATAGTACACCCACATTTCGCCTGTTATGTTTAAGTCCCATGTAATAGGGGGCGAGACTATTGCCATTAACTGGGCACAAATCCAGGCTACGAGGCTACTGCTGAGAAATTACTAAAGAACACACCCATTAACACTTACCTATATACATTAACACCGACCTGGGAGTCGAACCCAAGACCTCATGCTCAGTAGTCGCGCTATGCGACCAATAGACCAACGAAGCAGTCCAATAACAACAAATTGAGTTTTAAATATTTCATTATTAATATCATGAAGTAGAGTTTATTTGTTTGAACGCGCTAATCTCAGAAACCGCTAGTCAGATATAAAAAATCTTTTGACGTAAATATAGCCCGTTTATCGAGGAAGTTTATGGGCTATACAACATTACGCTACGACCTACGGCTGCGGAGCAGAATCTTAATGCGTTTGAAACCTCGAGATATTGCTAGTTTTTGGAATATAATATTTTTAGGATTTAGGATTTTTAGGATTAAATTTTAATATACAAAATTATTAGAATAACTTCGAAAATTGTGAGAAATTTTAACATCTAATATTAAACCGAGCAAAACAATAAATCTCTAAATACTTTTTAACGTATACGGACTTTTCTAACTAAGCTTGGACTTCTGCTCACCCAATACTTGTAAGCAAGGATAAAGATAACTATTTTTGAAACACAAAACTTGGCTGCAAACCCGCGGTGCCGGCTGACTTCCGGCTCCACCGGAAGTACGGGCTCTACTTCCGGTGTGAGCATACTTTTTTTTATCTCTATCTACCCGCTTCAGGATATTTGCAAAGTGTATGTTGCTAATGCGTTTTTTACTTTAGTTTTAGATTCAACCATAAATGCTATGTTGTATATTTACTTGCCACTTTTGCTTACGACTTGGTTCCCATGGGAGTCAAAAACCTCCTTTATGAAGACTCCTGCCTATAAACTACCAAACCTACCTACCAAATTTTACCTTCATTGATCTGATTAATTTTAAAAAATCTTGTATTGTCTTTGAGAGGGTTACATCAGGAGGCTTAGACAAAGTAACATCGCTTCGTATCAAAACGATATCTAAATTCGTCATCGTCTCTGAGATAACAACAAACATTTCATAGCCAATGTAACACTATGGTCGCGATCACGATCGAGGCGAAGGCGAACACTAAAAGCGCTGCTTGTCTACGCATTTGTATGGGATAAACACGATAACGATTCGTTACTTTATGGTTTCGTTATGAATTATAACATTTTCTACCAAATTGCGATAACGATGTCGATTGACCACGTGACTTAACGCGGCTTATGTCAATCCCATACATTTTAGTCTTTCATGTGGCCATCGCTTCGTCGATTGACCACGTGACTTGACGCGGCTTATGTCAATCCCATACATTTTAGTCTTTTCTAACTTCGTTATCGTTTTGAAATTGTTACTTTGTCTAAGCCCCCAGAATCCCTAAACCTTTTTTTTTAAATCAAATATACTCTTTAAAATATTATAAATCTGCCAGTTAAAGTCCCATCAAAAGCGGAGCCATTTTGAAGATCATTCGGAACAAACAATTTTTTTTTTTTTTTCATTTTAGTACAGTGTATTAATTATTACCGTTTCCTTATTTATTTTGTAGAAAAAACAATTTTTGTTCAACTTAACAATTAGACGCCTCAATTTAATTTATTTGTAAAGATAAAGACTAGCTTTTGCCCTTGATTTCATCCGCGTGAAAGTCAATGTCAAGTCTAAGTTCCTCAAGGTCAAATGCAACAACCTTACTCTTAAAAACGTCACACGACAACGTACCTTGTTCCACAGATCACATATTTTACAGACAAGACCTTAGAGCTCTCACACACGACGCTTTTTTCAGGCGTCGTTCAACGCACGTTGCACGCAACTGTTGCGCGCTGCAAACACGATGTTATCGCAACCAATTTGACTATCCACACGTTTATAAAATTGTAGTATGCAGACGACGTTTTCGCGTACTGTCGACGCACACGTGCTACGCCCGTTTTATTTTACAAGGAGAGTTGCTCACGCGCGTCTGTAGCGCATGTCACGTTTCCAGCGCGATACACGCACGTTTGTGACCCGTTCGCGCGCGTTCTACGACCATCTTACTTTACAAGGAGAGTTGCTCATGCGCGTTTGTAGCGCGTTTCTCGTGAATTTGCAGCGATGCAATCGCAAATAATCCTCCTTTTTTTAGTTTAGCAGCACCGACAACGCACGATAAAGAAAAGCGCGTCGACGGCGACAAAAAAATCTTGGTATGTAAGAGCCCTTAACCTAGCCTTAAGGTAACCGCCACTAGTAAATTACTTTCTCAATATACCGTGCACTTTATAAAACCAACAGTGTTGACCTAGAACAGCTGACATTGAGGTGTTAAGTGAAAATGCACTCAAGCAAGGACGTACGGACGAACATGTCCTTTAAAAAGAGAATATTCCGGACAGCTCGCTCCATACAAACGTAATCCGGTCATATCATGGTCAATAAGTATTTAAACTCGATTTATTTTTGTATTTAGGATGATGACAAGTAATAACAAATGCACGGGTCGATCCATCAGGTAGCTGCAGGTGGTCCAACTTTGAGACAAAAGACAGTTTGGTACTTATTGGTAAAAACATTCGGTAATCCAAAGTTGGAACAGTCCGAACGTAGTTTCCTTTTTTTTAGGTGGTAAAAATCATCAGATGAATTCTTTCGCCCTGGGTAGGGCGGAAGGGACTGTCAGACTTTTACTGACTAAAAACAACCCTGTCCCTTCTGTTGCTCGTTACGTTCCGGGGCCACGGTATCCTGGTAAGACGTCCTGCAACCCCGGCAGACGTTTGGCCCTTTTGGGGCCCCGTCCTTGTGGTCGTTTATAGAAGTCACGGCCGGTTTATATAGAATGCAATAAAAAATTGAGTATTGAGTATTGAAGAAAACGAAGATTCCTATTTTCTAAGTAGGATTCCCAAAGGCGAAGATCCAATAACTACCATGTGGCCAAGTGCTACCATATAATTACTTTATTGCAAAACTTTTACAAGTTTTAATTTTAAATTGTGTAAAAGTTAAGATGGCCGCCTTTCCGTTGAACGGCTAACAATTTTAAAATATGTTACGAGCCAGCTTGCTCTGTTAAATTATTTAATAACTTTGGGAATTCTGGTTTTGATTTTGTTTGTCTTGGTCTTGGCGAAGGGAAATACGGGAATAGTGAAAGTTTGTTGTTTATGTACACAGAAGATATTTTGAAGTTACTTTATTTATTTAGGTAAGGTATGTACAATTATACTCGTGTACTTATATGGGTCAAGGCGAGGGGTCGATGCTATTGGCTGTTATGCCATTGGCTGTCACGAACATAACATAATATCACGCTTGTAATCCCCGAAGGGTTAGGCAGAGGTGTACCCATTAGTACACCCACATTTCGCCAGTTATGTTTTTAGTCCCATGTAATAGGGGGCGAGCCTATTGCCATCAACCGGGCAACCCTATAACACTTTGCTCGACCTGGGAATCGAACCCAAGACCTCATGCACAGCAGTCGCGCTTGCGACCACTAGACCAACGAGGCAGTCAACGACGCCACGACACGACTATCGGCAAAGACTGCTTTATTATCATAGAATAGAATAGAATAGAATAATTTATTGGTTCAAGAAAATACAGTTAATGCATAGCTTCCTGAAACTCACACTAGGATTCCCTGTGTCGTGAGTTCCAGGCTCCTTCGCTCCGTTTACAATTTTTTGTTACAACAAATTCTTAAATCAAGGAATTCAATTCTTATCATAGTTAGTTCAAAATCTAACTCAACAATTTAGAACCCTTTACAAGTCCTACATCTGCCAGCCTGTATTTCTGCTAATGCCACAGTATTAATCAACGCATTTTACTACGAACTAAATGAAATAACATTTATTAAAGATCCTCGATTAAAGGGAACTCCAACTGAGTAATTATAGAGTACATTAAATAAATTGAGTGAAGCTATTCTCTTTCGCAACTGAAAGACTCGAACATTATTATTAGAACTGTAAACTTCGAAGATATTAATTAATAGAGTATACCTATCATCGTTTGAAATGGCTTAGTCATTTTGATGTAGATTTGAATTAAAATTCGAAATAATAATATTCTCCAGACAGATGTCGGTTACGGTGGCTTTTCTCAATAGAGGTGAGCCAAGTTCGCAGGAGATATTATAGTGCACCAGTGTATGTGCAAACACAGGTGCACTCCCTCTTCCCTCACTCTCATAGTACGATGGGACGGCAATCTGACACGACTGTGGAGAGATCAGGCGCAGGACCAACGGCTTTACGTGCTTTTCGAGGTACGAGGTGCGGGATACTCCGGGCTGCTACTGAGGAATTTGTAATTTAAAAAATCCAACACACACATAACACTTGACTGCCTCGTTGGTCTAGTGGTCGCAAGCGCGACTGCTGTGCATGAGGTCTTGGGTTCGATTCCCAGGTCGGGCAAAGTGTTATTGGGATTTTCCATCAGGAAATTTCTCAGTAGCAGCCTCGGAGTCTGGATTTGTGCCCGTTTTATGGCAATAGGCTCGCCCCCTATTACATGGGACTAAAAACATAACTGGCGAAATGTGGGTGTACTAATGTGTACACCTCTGCCTAACCCTTCGGGGATTACAGGCGTGATGTTATGTATTATTACATAACACTTTTTGCCCCACCCTGAAAAAATGATTAACGTCTTTGGCCCACCAGCAAGAACCAAGCAAGCTTTTAACGAAACTATTACAATGTAAGAGAACACTATCAAAAAGTTACTGTTAAAGTTAAAATAGACATTGCAATATTAGCGAGAGACTTTCATGAAACAATTAAACTTACTGAAGTGAATACTCCATTATTGATTTTTACCTTGCCGTTTGAAGATTGGGGATCTTCGTTTGGAACATGGATATAGATCAATGCAAGAAAAGATAATACTCGAAATATGAATAGAGGGAAAATATGCAAAGGTTTTTTAAATATGGTATTCTATTTTACTTATTTTATACTTGTATACATTAGACTTTTTTAATTACTAGCTTGTGCCCGCGAATTTGTCCGCGTCAAATTCAATTTATTTTTTTACGCTCGTAAAACAATTTACATCTGCCATATTACCTTTTTATCATCCTTAACATTGACTTTGACTGAAAGAGAATGCCTAAGGCACTCATTAAGATTGTACTTATTGCTGCACAAAAATAAATAAAGACAAAGATTGTCTGATCACACCTTCTAAATATTGGAATTATAATATGGCTCTTTAAATTGACTGGTTTGATAATAATATTAAAATTACACACACACAAAATAATGGGCTCAAACAATACCCATTTAGTGGCATTAAATACAAAATCAAAGCATTTATTTTAATAACAACATTTTTCAGGGATTTTTTAACTGTCATAAAGTCGACTTATTTGCTCGTTCCAAAACGTAGGTAAGTCTCTATGGAGAAGAACGAGCAACAAACTCCACAGACACTCTTTTATTTAATCAAGTGTTGACAAAATTCTGTATAACTGTACTATTATTACAGACCATGTCAGAGGCCCTTGAGGCGGTTGAGAAACTCTGACACTAGGGTGTAAGGGGTCGTAAGACCTTACTGTCCACGAGATAAAGAAGACCATCATAACTCTTACGGTCACCCCTCAAGGAATACTAGCGTAATGATAAACAAAGCAGACCCACATCTTTCTCTACATCTTTGTTCCAAAGCGCATGATTACGATTTAGCCTTTGAGGACCGACTTTAATTGAATGTTAGACATTATTGAGAATTGATGATGATTGAAAATGTATTTTATCTTCCTCATCTTACCGTTTCAAAGGCCTATTGACAGGGATTCTGTGCTTTATGGAGCTTTGGGAATATAGGAGGCTGGGAGGCTAATAATTAATTTATTCAGGAGATGGTGGGGAACTAAATTTAAGAGATTATTCGTATAGCTCCTCGAAAGACTAGGATTTTATCCTGTTTAAATAATAAATAATTACCTATAATATGTAAAATGTGATATGTAATTCTTTAATCATAATAACAATTATGATCGCAAACAGCTGATAATGTTAATGTACCTGACTGAAATGTAAAGCACTTTAGAGTACTTTATTATTTTTGAACAAAACAAAAGCAGTAACAAAAATATGTAATCAGAATACCTGCCTCCTCACGACCGACTCGCACAAACAAGCCATTTGATATTTTTTAATGACAGTTTTATTAAACAAAGTTACTAACTTGGAGACTTCAAAAAACCTTGGACTTGTGGAAGTTCAGTGATTCCAACTTCAAGTTTTGACTTTCAAGCATTTCAAGTATCGCTTTAATTGCTTTTGTCGTTCAATGTTTACGATTAAAAAACTTTAGAGAGCTAATGAGATTTCTTTTGTTTTGGAGATAATGTTTGTGGGTACTTTCCTTCAATTGTATTGAAGCAGCGAAACGTTAGGTACTTGGGAAACAAAGAAACTATTCTCTGTTTTCTTTTTAATCTAGCACTAACTATACTTTCTTAAAGCCCAACCATACAGGCGTAGACCACTTGCCGGGCTGGTTTCGTTCGCGGTCAGATACTGCAGGTAACCAATGCATGCAATCGCTGCTCGAAATACTACTAAAATATCCAACCGCGTCTGCAAGTTCTCCGCTCCAGTGTGGATGGGTCTTTATGCAGACAGCATCTTCTTGCAACTATTTCTCTGAACATGCCTATTTTTAAAACATGATTGTCTCAATGGACTGCCTCGTTGGTCTAGTGGTTGCAAGCGCGACTGCTGTGCATGAGGTCTTGGGTTCGATTCCCAGGTCGGGCAAAGTGTTATTGGGTTTTTCCATCAGGACTTTCTCAGTAACAGCCTCGGAGTCTGGATTTGTGCCCGGTTGATGGCAATAGGCTCGCCCCCTATTACATGGGACTAAAAACATAACTGGCGAAATGTGGGTGTACTAATGGGTACACCTCTGCCTAACCGTTCGGGGATTACAGGCGTGATGTTATGTTATGTAATACTATCCAATTAAAATAAATTATTTGCCTTTGACTTTGACTTCTAACTCAACAATAAACTGCAATTATTTTACAAGTCTATCAAGACTGCATCATTACTGAATGATACCAATTTCCCCTATGACCATTACCTCAAGGTAATGCCCAGCATTGGAAGTGTAAGGGTTGATATAAGGGTAATGGCATACCCGACCAGAATATAAGGAGTCTATCGGTTCCCGACCATTACCCATGTTAATTTGCTCCTCGCCGAGAAAAGTTACTTGGGACGAGTTTTAAGTCAATTACGCAACACTTCTGTTTATGTAGAACGTAACTTGTTACGCTGCCCGGCTTCTTACTTAGCTTACTTATTTATTAAGGACAATTTTCCTTTTACTAGGTAGTGTCTTTTTTTGTGACAAGCCCGCTGTACTATTCCCAACCACTGCAACTACTGAATATAGAATCAACAACGACTAAACAGCAACTGGCGACTACTGTCTTGGATGCTGCTACTTCTATATAAAAACACTTTATTTTAATCAGTAAACACATCACGCCTGTTATCCCCAAAGGGTTAGGCAGAAGTGTACCCATTAAGTACACCCACATTTCGCCAGTTATGTTTAAGTCCCATGTAATGCATGCATGTGTGTGTGTATTTGTGTTCATATGTGTCTGTAAACTTGATTAATTTCATCCTCCTTTTAGCCTCGTTAGTCTAGTGGTCGCAAAGCGCGACTGCTGAGCATAAGTTCTTAAGTTTTTAAGTACAGTCAAAGTGTTTTTTCCATCATCGAAGGAGATTTTTACAAGCTTTTATTTAGCTTACACTGTTCATATTAAATTGTACTTTCATTTACAAACCATTTTCTAACCATTTGGTTAGAAAATGGTTTGTAAATGTTGTTGTTTTGTTGGCATCCGATTGAGCTGAAATTTTGCATACACCTTTAGTTCTGATGACAATACAACGTCCAATACTCAATATTGTAATAATTAAAAATTGGTCGCAAGCGCGACTGCTGTGCATGAGGTCTTGGGTTCGATTCCCAGGTCGGGCAAACTGTTATTGGGTTTTTACATCAGGAATTTCTCAGTAGCAGCCTCGGAGTCTGGATTTGTGCCCGGTTGATGGCAATCGGCTCGCCCCCTATTACATGGGACTAAAAACATAACTGGCGAAATGTGGGTGTACTAATGGGTACACCTCTGCCTAACCGTTCGGGGATTACAGGCGTGATGTTATGTCTAGGATGTTTAAAATTAAAGCTTGTTTTAAAAATGTTTTTTTAAGAAGTTTATTATAGATCAGCACTGCTGGTTGTCAAGTAGAAAAATATTGAAATGGACCGTCTCAAATTGACTCAAAAGCAGAGCACCGCACTCCAACAGTTACGTTCTAACTGAGTGACGTTAATAGAGTCTAACGGATCACCGAAGCGCTGGATTATTCAAATGAGCGCCACCCCACGTTCCTAGTTAAAAAGTTTGTCCTAACAACACCATTGTTTGGACTTTGTGTACTGATTCGCTCTATAGACATTCAAATCAGTGGGTATTCGGTTATATTGTTTCTGCTTGCCGGTTTTAAGGGGGAAATTTCACGTAATTCAGGAATTTCTCAGCAGCCGACCTGTGTTCGGAGTTGTATCCGGTTCATGGAATAGGTACGCTCCTGTTGGATGGAATTTGTACAATCAAACTTCGCTAGTGTTTCAAAGACAAATTAGTTTACTTGTTTAGTAAAAAAATGTATAAAAAGAGACAGAGAAGAAGAGAAAGAGGGGGGGTCGACTGGAAGACTAATAACGCTTTTTCCTTACGTGATAATTTCTGCCAGTTAACTCCGCAAACAGCGTTAAGGAACTTTCTTCCAAAGCATAAGAAACATGAATTTCTAAAACGTTTTATATCCTTTAGTATGTTAACTATTGTGTCACAGAGAACATAAACCTCGAGCATGCATAGATACTTTGTAATCTCAAATAGCTACTTAGGTCCCGAACATTTTTAACTACGATATAAAATAGTTGTAAACTCAGCTTTATCTACACGTTCCGCCATTTTGAATTGCTGGTTATTTCAAGATGGCTGCCGTTGATGGTCCCATGATTTTAGTAGAACTTTGTAGAAAATGTGTCACAAAAAAGTGTTCGTAAACTTTGTTTTAAATATGAAATTAAGATAAAGTATTGTTCGTTGGGTTTCCTGGCATGAAGCCAGGGTTTGGCTTTGTTTAAATTTTCTGGTTGTTTGCTCGTAAGCAAGAGACAACTTATTTCTGTATTCATGAGAACATAAATAGGTTAGCCCGGTGGTTCCCAAAGTTTACTGGACCGCGACTCACCCAACAAAACTTCAAAATTCGGGACTCACCTCTAGGTTTTCATGAAGGAAAATAAGCATAAATATATGAATGAAAGACGGTTCAAACAAGAAAAAGAAAACATTTAGCCCCGATTCAAAGTGTTAATATTTAAATACAAGAGTGCTATTTTTAATGACCCACCGATTCGCGACCCATACTTTGGGAACTACTGGGTTAGGCAGTTATTAATTCAATTAGGTACTTTAAGAAGTGGTAACCTCAGCAGTTTATAAAGAATCGTTAAAATAACGAAGCATTCACATAATGCATAATATGTCTTAAAGATCATTTCTACTGACAAAAAATATAAAACCCGTGATTGATAATATATAACATCACGCCTGCAATCCCCGAAGGGTTAGGCAGAGGTGTACCCATTAGTATAGGGGTAGTAAGTGTTATTGATAATATAACAGACATAAATTACGCAAACGAAGTCGCAAACATAGGGTAGTTTGAAATATTAATGCTGCGTTAATTTTTGTTAAAAATACCAAGGGTTACTCTTCTTACCCGAGTAGATCAGTCGCGGCCTGTCGACGCCGTTGAGATTGCTCATAACCGTGTTCAAATAAAAACAAATAAGCCCTAACAAATCCGCTGTAATCTGCAGCAGATAGATACACACACAGATCGCCAACCATTTGTGCACATAATTATTGTCTAAATGCACAAAACAGCTTTGCGTGTTGTGTATTGTTTAGTTAAATGCTCCCAAAGGTACACAAATGGTACAGATTATAAACGTTGGTATCTGTTTGCAGGTGTAGCTTAGCTGTGTGCTGCATTTAGCAACTAGATTCAGCCCGCGACTTCGTCCGCGTGGTTTAAGTTACATCTTTGATTACTGCTCCGTCACCGCGTGTCGCAGCGTGATGTTATATAGACTTTACCATGTCTCATATATCTGTGGCTATCATACACAAGATTTTTTGCAGTGCCAAAGACTAGCGCGTTTAAACCAACAAAACAAATTCTTCAAGTTTATTATACGAGTATTTTAGTACAGTACCCATACAGTAGTGTAGATAATACAATTATAAAGTAAAAATGTACAATTATAAATAAGAAAGGAGGAAGCTATCAAAAAACACATCAAACAACTCTCCAGCATCGCTGTCAATGGGGCAAATGCCCAAAAGACTGACAGCATTGCCACGTTTCCAAAGGTAGTTTCGGATGGAGTAGAATGGGCATGAAACTATAGAATCGAGAGAAAAGTGTCTTCAAAAACAACTTTGATTTCGTAACTTTTCGCTCTTTTAAGGTTCATTACCAAAAACATCAAAATGAGTCCAAAAGTTAGCGGTTAAAATGTATCAAAGAGACTAAATGAGATTACTGTCTCAAGGCAACTTTCCAGCTTTTAAGGCAGCATACATGATATGAATAATGAACTAGATTCTCTCGTACACTTAGTTACATGGTGAGCTGGACGTAAATTCTACCCGAAGTAGTGGATACCATAATGTGAGAGAATTAACATTTTGATTGAACACAGCCGCGACAGACAGTTTGTGGTTTGCACTGTACATACTGGGAATTTGTAATACGTGGACTGTTTCAGAGGTTTTTAGGTTTCTGTAAATGTTTAGACAGAGCTCGATCTAGCTATTTAGCCGCTCCGAGCAAAAATACTATTCGACGCTCTTTACACATATAAGTCATAAACCTGCTATTCAAAAGATGGGATGCTAAACAATGTGAAATTGCTTTGATTGTATAATATTCATATACGTTAGTCTTCTGCGGTTTCTGAACAAGTATACAAAAATTAATGAGAGTATTTTGGACTTCGTGCAAGTGCCTTCATTTGCTTTGCCCCCCCCCCCCCCCCCCCCTAGATCGGGGTCTGTGTTTAGACGTGTTTACTGCTCTTAAACATAATATCAAAGTTAAGTATTTTAAGAACTTAGTAAACTTATCTGAATAGACTGTATACTTTTTAGTCAAGTAGTATGAGTTTTTCTAACTTTAGAAAGATCCTATTAAAAGTATTTAAACATTACAAAGTGCTTTTAATGATTACCCAAACGAAGAGTTCAACTTTTTCTACTATCTACTTTCTCATTCATTCGTTAAAAATCGGCTCAGTGATTTAGTCGTAAATGCGTAACAGACAGACAAAGTAACTTTCAGGTGTTTAATATTAGTACGAATTAAAAGACTTTTAAACTAAAACAGACTAGGTACTTAGCAGCGAAAGTAGGTATAGTCGTTTTTATATACCTAAGTTTTAGTAGGCAGGCATATAAAATAATATATATGTCTAGTTGTCGTATAAAACAATCATGTTTATTGACATATCCTCGATTTGATCGTGTGAATGTGATCATCCTAAACTTGAGGAGTATGTAAGCTGAGCGTTCTGAGCGCTGCGAGCGTTCTGGAGCTCAGTTAGCGCTCGTATGTCGTGACGGTGCATGCCGAAACATACGCCGTGCAAATATCTTGCGCGTTTGAGCTTGTGTGCACGGGGAGATATGCTATAGCGACATTGTGTTCTGTTATGTATTTAGTTATAACTATACTACTACTACTTTTGTATACTCTGTGTAACCAAATAATATGAATACAGGTTAGTGACTGCTTTTCCAATAAAACACTGTTTCTTAAATATAATTTTTTTTTTTTTGCTTTTTTATCTTACACAAACAAAAAAAATTCAAATATCTGTAGGTAATTTCAAAAAATGATTAAATAAATCTGAATTTTTACAAGGAATTTACAGGTTTGTTTTTTATCTGTTGTTTATGGCTAATGTCCAAAACGGCTTGCCTGATTTTGACAGGACGGAGGAGGAGTAACTTATACTTTTATTCTAGAAAAAGAATTAGAGTACTGCGCAAAAAAGGAAAACCCCGTAACCCGTAACGGACACTCATTCGAACAAAGGCGCGGGCATAAAATTGTTAAACTATATAATTTTTACCTTCCTACTTCGTACCTACCCATTTTGAGGTCATCAGAGGCGCTGCAAGATGCGTCTCAGAATGAGCAGAGTACTGGAAGGATAAGCATTAGCACACACCTAATTAGGTAATTACAGTCGTGATCACACATTACATCAACGAACTGTGTCCTCAAATCTGGCTAAATCAAGCGAAATGATCATTAGTTCATGACACACTGAGGATCTGTCAAAATGGCGCTAAAGGCTCAATGACTAAAGGAGGCGCGGATTAAATGTGAAAGCGAACGTCTGCGGCCTGGATTAAAATGTTCATATTACAATAGACAAAGTGCGGTGCAGTTTTGCATGCTCCTCAAACAGGATGTTGTCATAAAAGACATAAATAAACAAACAAAATTACAACACCTGATAACCTGATCAAATAAATGAATACGGTTTTTTTTTTCGGAGGGGTGCTGTCTTTTTTTATTGCAGTTAATGTGGACGCACCTTCACTGCAAAAATTGGCTTTATCAGCCACCTGAGAGCACACCAGCTATGCTCTTAATAGGAAGATCCAAGTCGCTGTGTCCGAAATCGGTCAGGATCATATATACATACTGTTTTTTTTAGTTGTTTATGTTTGACAGTTTCGAAAGTTTAGATACTCAATCATGCTAGAACGGTTGAACGGAACCTGGAAAAATTCGGCACAGAGATAAAATTGTTCGGTTCCCGTGGAATAATATAAAAACTTTGATGCAAACAAAGTAAAAGCTAGTAAATCATAGAGGATCACTTACAAGATATTTTGTCAGCAAGGGATTCGACTATTAATAGCACTGCGGGTCTTTTAATTTTCTCCCATGAGTTTACAGATGCGTGTCTTACATACAAAGCCTATCTTGCAGTGTGCTACAAGCGCGACGTAAACTATGTTCAGAATGTTAGGCTCAGCGTAATACTCGGCACACCTCGCTCATAGTTTCACCTTACATAGTTGACATGACACATTGTCATCTCTGACTGCTTTACCTACATTCGCTGCCTAAGAACTAAGAACAACGGAGAAGATTCTTCAGGTCTTCATGCTCTTACGTAATTTGTTGATTTTGTAGTCAATGGTGCGCAGTTATAATCTGTGCTAGAATTTGGTGCCCTGAAACCAGTGACCCCCTTAAACGGTGGTTTCTGGTGGTCGCCACTGCTGATTTTCAGGAGTTGCAGGGTTGGGCACAATAAGGCGAGTTATTCCCAAAAAAAAAACTTAGCTACCTAAGTACTTATTTCACAGGTAACATAACTTAGAGATTTTGAATTTTACACAAAATTGGCTTGCGCTTGACTCTTGTCTATGTCAGAGGTGACAGAGCAGACAGAATCTACGATGGAGTGAGCGTACCCAGAAGAAGCCTGCTCACTCTAACTTTGAAGAAATTTGGGTCAAATGCGCAGGTACAGACTACGACTTTAAAATGAAAAAGCAAAAACTATATCTGAATACTAATAGCAATCGAGGGCACTAAAAACTTGGCCCCTGTCTAACGGAGAAATGGCCATAATCCTTCCCTCAACAAGTCATTCCTCTTATCTATACCCCTACTATTTACAACGACAGGATCTCGACTGAAAATTGATCTAAATAATACTCAAATATATTTACGGGAGGGAGGAGATGCCCTAGGAAGACCTACACTGACCTTATTGGCGAGGTTCTTCAGAAAGGTCAGGTGCGGAGTCCTCGTAACCGACGTGCTTGTATGACGAGATGTATGAACGTGGATGAGGCGAAAGGAGTATGTGAGGATTGTAGCAGGTGGCGTTCTGTGGTTTGCACATGTTTATGTATGTATGCAATATCTTTCAGTATCGATCACTAATTCATTATCAGTCTTCCATAGATACTTTGAATAGCCACAAGATGACCACTAAGCATGTTTTGCGATCCCCATGACACCACTTAGCTAAACTAAAACATCGTACCAGTAGTACGAACCAAATAAATCAAAGTTACGAATCTACCGACATCAGATCTAAGCAGCTAATCCTTCTGTAAAAACAGACTTTATCTCAACGGCTTAGAGTTACAATTCGAGGAGATAAGGCGTATTTATAGTGCCATTAGTTTTAAATGTCCGATAATAGTTTCAAGGGTTTTACGTGGATATGTTTTTGCATGAAAAACGATCGGCTGGAAGGGATAAGGCGGGTATCTGTCGCTTTTGAAAAATGTCTTATAAAACCAGACTATTGACGTTTAAAAGCTATCTATGTCCACACCACGCTTTCACGTTCGTTTTGCGCAAACTTTGAATTCGCCTCGCGTCAAGCGCATGCAATATACCCATAACGCGGACGGAATAAGATGTGGTCAATAAGTTGCATACGTCTTGATGCGATCAATATTACATGCGCTTGATGGAAAAAGAATTGAAAATAAATTAAAAACACAAGACGTACGTGAAAGCGCACCGGTAAGCGCACATAGCTTTGAGAGTGCTGATTCTCAAATAGATGAATTTTGATTTTGCTCAGTCTTTTGTTTGTGTCCTGATAACTTGTAACAAATGAAATCTATGTAATTCAACCCTCTGACCGCCACAGTCACGCAAAGTTAATAGTTTTTCTATGGCTGTTGAATAAAATATCAATAATTAAAAATCTGCTTTTTAGTTCAGACTATTAAAGCGTGTTTTTTAAGTACCTAAGTACTTACACGAAAAAATCAATATTTTTTTTTTACTGTCTGTTAAATACACTGCATTTCTTCTCGATCTTGGGTTTAATGCAATGCAAGAGGGTATTAAAAGTTTATTATAACTATTTAAAAAATAAATATCGTTTACCCAGATACTGGGTTGTGATGGTCAGATAGGTAGTCGCTACATGTAAAATACTGGTATTCAGCTGC
This sequence comes from Hoplodrina ambigua, assembly GCA_949774945.1. Lineage (NCBI taxonomy): Eukaryota > Metazoa > Arthropoda > Insecta > Lepidoptera > Noctuidae > Hoplodrina > Hoplodrina ambigua. The sequence continues at coordinate 10,260,544 of OX458988.1, forward strand.
ATCCGGCTAGACTGGAAGCCGACCCCAACATGATTGGGAAAAGGTTAGGCAGATGATAATGAACTATTTAATAAATAAATACAACATCATAATATTACAGTTATTTATTGATAGACAATAACTCCAAACAGTAATATTCGATAAATCTACAGTTTACACAAATAATGCACTTTTCAAAGATCTGTCATACAATTTACGATTTGGTTTCAAAAATATATGAAGTAAAATGCAATCCAGGAATGCATATAATTGTGCTTTAAAGGACACTTTCGACTTATAACTACATTACAGATAAATAAAAACAACTTTGTTATAATATGAAGGCATATGAATAAGAATACAACATTTTGTTAGGGTATTTGTAACCTTATTGTCGTGGTAATTGTGTTCAGAATTAACTCACCATAGTAAGCTATGTAGACCGCACACGTAACGGTATGCTTGCGCAAATTTAGACTTGCACAAGTATGCATTGACGTGTATGGGATGAATTAGCGGAAGTATCCGAGCCATTTGTAGGCAGTGTCGTCACGCTGACTTGTGCAAGTCTAAAACTGCAAGTATTAACTTGTGCAAGTCTAAAACTGCAAGTATTAACTTGTGCAAGTATTAACTTTTAAAAATAAACTTGTGCAAGTATATCTTAACGTGTGCGACTACTTTAGTACTGGCACTAAACTTTTCTGAAACACGAAATAACTATTTGATTTTTCAAAATCGATTATTTTTTTTAAATTACGTTTCAAACTCCATGCTACACTACCACTAGATCTAAAAAGGTAGGTACCTCTAACAATGATCTAATAAATGCAATACTACCCACAAAAAAATAATTATTTTCTTATAATTTCTAGAAATGTGTTAGTAAAGTGTACTTCTAATAATTGTACATACAATATTGTTTTAGTATATAATATATTATTTACTTTTACCAAAGATGATATATTGACAATGGCGACCGGTTAAAAGGACGGTCACCAATTCTAAGACATAATTCAAATGATCGTAGTATTACAAATACTGTTAATATGTAAACAACAGATTAAATTTACAAAGTTGTGTATATTTATACAATACAATGTTTGTACAACAATCAGTAAATGTATAAGACAGGAAATTATGAAAAAAAAAATCTTTAGCAACAGGGTTTTTGGTATACTTTTTATTACGGAACCCTTAAGACTTTTATACGGAAAGCGAAGTAGTGTTATTGGTACTTCAAGCTTGTATTTGTGCGAATAAGTAATGTTTTTGGTGCCAATGACTACAACGGCCATTTTAAACTCTTTAATGGCGGCCATACACGCTACTGACACCACTACAGATACCTACACTTAAATGCAATAGTCATAAATGTTAATTAAAAGTAAATATAACAGTGTGAACTGGTTTAATGTAGTGTATTTTGATTTTTAATTTTAAATTAATTGGTGAATTTTTGCGCCCCCTTCGATAGGCGCCCAGGGGCCCTATTTGCCCCACCCTAGATACGCCCCTGCGTGTATGGCATAACCTTTTGCATGCTACGAAGCGACATTTGTCACTTTTTCGTTTTGACCGTTGAGCGCAGGGACATTTTAAATAAGATAAGGCTTCACCAAACCACGTAAGGCCGCCATTAAAATCAGTTTGGTCATATTAAGGCCTGCCAGGCCACATTAAGCACTTCCAGGCCGCGTTATACAGGTGATTGAATACAATTCATTGTCGGAACTGTTACCGAAGACCTTACCAATAGCGAGAAGCTATCACCCTAGTTATTACTTAAAATATAAGTTCATAGAAATTGCACATGTTACGTGTATTATGCCTCTAACACTAAGAACACATTGTTGTTCGACGACTACAAAATTGTTTAAGTTATTAAGCGTTTTTGTTGTTGATTGTTATCTGAAAAAGAAAAAGAGAAAAATATAAGTAATCTATGCATAAAAACATACATAACATGACGCCTGTAATCCCCGAAGGGTTAGGCAGAGGTGTACCCAATATTACACCCACATTTCGCCAGTTATGTTTTTAGTCCCATGTAATAGGGGGCGAGCCTATTGCCATCAACCGGGCACAAATCCAGACTCCGAGGCTGCTACTGAGAAATTCCTGATGGAAAAACCCAATAACACTTTGCCCGACCTGGGAATCGAACCCAAGACCTCATGCACAGCAGTCGCGCTTGCGACCACTAGACCAACGAGGCAGTATGCATAAAAATAAAACTGATAATGTTTGTTTGTAATGTCAAAATACCAGTTTTTTACTAAATCCATATGAATATTTACGATGTGTTCACGGTACTTGTACAAAAATAACTGTTTTATAAATTTTTGTCTGTTTGTTCCGGCTAATCTCTAATATGGCTGACCCGATTTTGACAGGACTTTCACTGGCAGATAACTAATTTTATGAGGAGAAACTTAAGTTACTTTTATTTTAGAAAAAGAATTAGGGTTCCGGCAAAAAAAATCCCTTGATAACCGACATTCACGCGAACACGCGCGGGCAAAAGCTAGTTTATAATAATTGAACACAAACCTTCACAGGCTCTTCTCATCCTTGATCTCCCGTACTGTAGGTCCGTCGGATTTCGGGTTGTTCTTCCAGATGTAGTAGGATAGAGAGCTGGCATAGCCCAGCCACGCCAAGTACGGCAGCATAAGGTAGCCAGCCGTGTGGCTGATGGGGAAGAACGTCAGGGTCGTGGCCCATGCTGCGGCTGACAGCACTGATATCTCGATGAAAGCCTGGTGATGAAACATGTGAGAGGATTAGAAAAAAAAAATCATACATCATTGCTTTTGTATCTATGGGCGCCCTTAAGACGAAATTAAGAAGAAAATTTGATTGCTGCTGACTTTGAGACACAAGATGGCCACCGAATAGTACGAGCTCCGACGCTTTTGATTCGAATATGAACCTTATTTCAATTGATGACTGATACTCAAAATGGCAGATTCTTTTCATACATTTCTAAGTTAATCTCCAGAAAACGTTGCTAAAAACATTACGTGATTAATAACTGTGATTAAATAGGAGCTTTTATCTAATATTTGGTATGGTAGATTCAGAATTTTAGTTTACTAACCAATTTAAAGTCCTTCAAGCCGAAGAAGATGGGTGTCCATGCCCAGTTGAGGAGCAGCTGACCTCCGTATAAGGTCAGTGGCAACACTGCTTCATCTGGAAATTAAACAAAAACTTATTAAATAACATTGATTCCACATGTATCTCCGCGAATGTGAAATCCTATTATTTGTGGCATCTGCAAAATATATTCACTATAAGTAAGTTTTGTCCTTTTAAAATATTTACAAAAAAAGTGCCGCTTTCTGAATCAAGCCCTTGATCCAACCGCCCAATGAAAGCCTCCTTCATTTATTCATTACTTTTCCTAATTTATTTTTAGTATACATAAGTAGTAGTACACTGTGTAGTGCATGTTATATTGTTAAAGATATAATGGTGTTGTTTTTTTTTTTTACCGATGCGAAATCATCAAATGACTTCCCCCGCCCTGGGCGGGGCGGGAGGGAGTGTCAGACTTTTACTGACTAAAACCCATCCATGTTCCTTCTTGTGCCCTTTGCGTTCCGGGGGCGCGGTATCTCTTTCGAACAACCCGCAGCCCCGGCAGGCATCGGCCCTTAGTGGCCCCTTCAATTGTTTGCTGACATCTCTTTGAGGCGCGCGTGGAACACGAACGCGCCGTCGACACGGTCTGTCGTTATTCAACGAACGGACGGTGAGCTACCCATTGCTCACCGCCCACAGACCCGCGTCTACGGTGGCCGGGAGTCGTCTCGCGGCTCCCGACGCCCGGAGCGTCTCCCGCGGCGATATAATGGTGTTGAAGTATTCTTGTGGATAAAAACCCCCAAACAATAAAGATAAAACAAGGGTTATAACTGGTGGGCTACTGCCCGATTGTTGATGTCAGATTTCTGCATGAAATAATTATGGTAATGTCGCGAAGAACTTTTATATGGCTACGTAGTACATTGTGGCTATTCCACCTATTCACACTAAGCATTTCCAAATGTCTTTTTTAATGCGCACAGCAAAGGAGTGGAACTCTGCCTGCGTCTGTATTTCCGAACGCATTCGACCCTAATCTCTTTAAAGTTATAGTGAATGGGGGGCCTATCCCCATCTCTTCAAACCATCTTATTATAATAATACTTTGCCTACCGCACAGTTGGAATTTCAACGCTCGGCTCAGAGCCGATAATTGAAAATCCAACAACAGAAATTACAAAGTAGTATTCAAATAAGATTGTTTTAAGAGGTGGTGGTAGGCCCCAGGCTTCTTCTGGGTAAGCTCACTCCATCGTAGACTTTGTCTTTGTCACTTCTGACCTAGACTAGAGTCATGAGCAAACTTTTATTATACTCGTATGTCTAAAAAAATTTAGGATACGTCAGTTGCATTTAGCATGTCGCGCAATAGATGGCGCCACACGGTGAGGCTATGTAATAGCAGGTGTAACAGTAATGTACTTCATTAATAAGTAGTTAAGTAGTAGTTAGATGACGAATTGTTAACGATTTCACATTTGAATGGTTATCAAGTGTTAAGTACTGGTTACTTGTAATGAGAGGATATACTCGTATTTAACACATTTTAGCGTATGATGTCATTGATCGAGGCCCGTTCGAGTAATGTTTACTGTGCTGATGTAATCATAGAGAATGTAAAATTAGCTTATAAGATGTATTTTGTAATAACAATCGTCTTTGAAGGCCGAAACGTTCGATCAAATTGCAACACTTCACAAACTTATGACGCGGTTAAGGCTCATGCTGTTTCTTTCACACTTTTCGGTGTTAAAAATCATCAAATGAGTCCTTCCACCCTGGGTGGGGCGGTAGGAACTGTCACTTTTACTGACTAAAAAACCACCCTGTTTCGTCTGTTGCCCTTTACGTTCCGGGGCCACGGTACCCGTTAAGGCGTCCCGCAACCCCTGCAGTCTCTGCGCTGCCCTGTTGCGAAGCGCGTGAAACAGAACGCGCCGTCAAAAGGACGTTTTTAAACAACAAACAGAATTTAATTATAGATAATTCTTTACAATTTTCCATTACTCATATGACGCTAGGTTGCCAACACCTATTTTTATGAAATACAAACATACCTAAATATGCTTGTTATCACTTGACAACAGGTGATGTATCTTGTTCACTACAGACAGATTATCTTATCACTCTCCAAATAAAAGATTATCCACATAAGTCATATTCACTTTATGTAATAAATTCCATTTCATTCTAAACATTATATCATTGAATCATTGATATGAAGAATTGAGGATAAATACTTAATTTGTATTAGTAAAAGTTTCAAGAGAATTTTACTATTATGAACTCGAATATTTGGATGGATGTTTGTTACTCAATCAGGCCAAAACGGCTGAATGGATCTGGATTGAATTTGACACAGAGACAGATTATAATCTGGAATAGTACATAGGCTACTTTTTATCTTGGGAAAATGTACTGTTCTCATAGGATAATATATCAGCTTTGACTAGGACGAGGTCGCGGGCAGAAGCTGGGATGTTACAAATAAATGTTGGTCCAGTGGGTCGCCTCTCATGCAGGAGGATGTAGTTGCGATACCGGAGTGAAACCAATATGACTTTCAAAATTCATTATTATGTACTTTCTAAGTATATCTTAGATATCACTGCCAATAATGGAGGAAAGCATTGTGAGGAAACCTGGGATTAAAACACTAATATAGGCAATTGCGTGATGATCAATGCTTGTGCCTGCTCCTTATGAGAAGAGGCCTTTGCCTGCAGTGGGCCAGAAATAAGCTGATAGGCCCACTGACCCGTGGTACAGATGACTATGTAAAGACAAACATTTAGTTGTCTTTATAATAGTTTTCTAATGCATCTCAGTTAGGCATATTCTGTGATATCATATTCTGGTCTAATATTGAACCTACAACATTAACAGCCCTAAAAATCCAACAGTCTATATAAAACAAGTAAAAAATAGCTTACCTTGGAATCCACCGCACTCCTCATAAATAATATATGAGGCATAACCCATACTGCTGTACAGAATAGTCCAGGCAGGTCCGAACACCCACTTGGGGGGATTCCAGCAAGGCTTCTTAAGGTCATCATACCAAGATTTCTGTCCTGGTTCCCTGCGGATTTGTCCAGCGAAGTACACTCCGTTAGCCCATCCTCCCAAGTTGGGAAGAACGATGGACCCAATAGCTGACCAGTTTGCCATGATGAATTCGTTGATACTGAAATTAAAGTTTGAACCAATAAGTTGTTTGCATTTTCAAATTAATCCATACTATAGTATAAATGCGAAAGTAACTCTCTCTGTCTGTCTGTCTGTTACGCCTTCACGACTAAACCACTGAACAGATTTCGAGGAAATTTCATATGAGGTAAGTTTGAACACCATAAAAGGACATAGGCTACTTTCTATACCGCGACTTCGTCTGCGTCTGCGATAACCGATATTTATGCGGACAAAGTAGCGGGCTAAAGCTGGTACTTTATCAACATACAACTTAATTATTGTAAGAAACAAAGAAATTAAATATATTCGCCACAATCTATGTGGTACACAAAATACCAAAATAAGTTATTCATTAAAATACTGAGTCAAGTAGGTGCAGTACAGTTAAAATGCCAGACCACTGGTGCAAGACGTTTATCAACTGTATCTTTGACCATTGTATGTTTAAAAGGCACAATAATTATAATTAAACAGTTTTTGAAGTGTAAAAGCATTGTACCATAAAAAAAATAATGGCTTTATGTGTTGCTAAGCTCATAACTCGAAAACAGCTGGACTGATTAGGCTTATTCTTTTTTAGTTGTGTTTGTAATTTCCTGGAGAAGATTTTTAAGAAAGAAATATTTTAGAAAAACCCACAGATGTCATAATTTTGCGCTCGAGCAGTGGGGAAATCAGAACCATAGGGAAATGATTTTTTGTATTTTTGGTTCTGCAATAACAAAACTTCCAAAACTAACATGACTTAGTGAAATTATTGTAATTGACACAATGACAGTTAAACAGTGACTCAGCACAATCTTAAGCTGATAAAACGACTTAGTAACCAGTTAATGGAATATTTACAGTAATTCCGATTTCAATTTTGGAGTTAAATGATTCACCATGCTTCATGAATAAATCTATAAAGAATTATACAATACACTTTTGTACTGAACTGTAATTCAATTGATTAACTGGGTCTTTCTAGCTAGTCTTCTAAAACAAACAAGATTTTGGTATGATTAAAAGTGAACAAGATATTATCCATACTATTATCATAAATGCAAAAGTAACTGTCCATCTGTTTGTTACACTTTTACTGCTAAACCACTCAACCAATTTTGATGAAATCTGTTATACATAGTAAGAAAAGCCATAAGACTCTTTCCACAACCTCATCTGAATCCAGGATAACCAACATTCACGTGGATAAAGTAGCAGGCAAAAATTAGTATGAATTAAATCTAGACATTTAAAATAATTCCATTATTAGTTATGACTAAACAATGAAAATAGATCTTGTCAAGGACACTATAAGAATATTTTCATACTTCAGCTGCGAGTGGTTCAAAACTTTAACAGTAATATCCACAATAAACTTAAAATAGCACATTCAGAATATTTTTAGATTATTTTCACTTATTTATTAAAATAGACAGTAATTTTTTTTTTAACTATTTTAATTTTGATTTTAGAAATCAATTTTTGACGCTTTTGTTTTTTATTTTTTGTAAGTTATTACAATTTATTTTAGTATTATTTTGTAAGGTATTCAGAAAATCTAGAAAAGTGTCTCTGGATTGTATTGAATTTTGTCTCAGTTAGTTTAGCTCACCTTTGGTCTGCCATGGTAGGTTTATTTTAACAATTTAAATATAACTTTTAGCAACAAATAATCGACAACTTCACCTCTTCAGAACCCACCTAAATATGTTTAAATTTTCAGGGTTTTCCAGCTCCATTTTTTCCGATATAGGTATGTAATCCCTTGCGACAGACACTCAAGATACAAAGAACACTTAAGTCGTAAACGCCTGTCTTCAAATTAATGATAAAAATTAGTGCCGGTCTCTGAATATCGATTTGAGTTCGCGTGTAGTCAGATTAGATTAGATATTAAAAAAACTTACCACCAGTATTATATGAGCAGTTAATTATAAGTGACGTAACTAACGCTATTATCAGCAATGATTGAGCCGAAATTCTAATGTACAGTTAAATTATGTATTCATTGTGACTTCGTGTGGCGTCTCCCTCTCCCACAAACATTACGCAAGTTATTTATATACATTGTAAAACGCCGGTAATAAACGTCTAGAAAGGTGAGTTATAATAACGTTAAAGTTGAGCACTTACTTTTTGAGTATTTTTTGTTTCGAAAATCTGCTGGTTAACGCAGAAAACGTACTGTAAAATAGGTGAATATAAAAAATTCCAAGTGAAATCGGCTACCGGAACAAATATTATACCACCAAATTTAAGAGTTTAGCATAATGAGCTAATGTATGGGAAAATTATGGAATTTTTGAACTTTTCACTTTTGTAGGGTAATGTGTTGAGTGACGTAATGTCACTTTGTCAGATGACTGCATCGTTCCGTTCTAAGATGCAAACTTGCAACCAATTTTTTTTTATTTGACTTATAGTTAAATTGTGCCGCAAAAATCAATTATTATTTATTTTAAACCAATCCAAGAGATTTTTCTTTTTTTAGGTGTCTAATTTCGGTAAACCTTTATGTAGAATAAACTGTACAAAATTGCATAAACAGTCTAATTTTCTTAACATAAACGGAACGCATTGTTTACACATTCATGGAATATTTTAGAATGCAAACAGCATAGGACTTTGAACCAGGCGCAGCGGGGCCAGCGTCTAGGGCTCCACTAGCTATTTTTGTGATGAAAAAAAATAATCCTCTGATGTGTCACTTTCTTTTTCGCTTTTGATTTAATGATTTAAAAGACGACCCGCTGACCTAAAATTCTTCTTCTCAAGAGAAGCTAAAATTCATATTCAAAAACCTTTGTCAGCATCTGGCTACTGCTGAATAAGCACCGGTTCATGAGTCCCACCTGGTCCCACCCACAGGGGCGTAGCTACCGCCGTATCTGCCGTATCAATTATACGGGGCCCCCGGCCTACGGGGGCCCCCAAGGTGCGTAAGCAAAAATTAATAAAAACTTCCCAAAGAAGTTTCTCGAAACTGATAAAAAAATATTTAAGAACTTCTATGGGACAGGAACGCCTGTCAGACCTGTCACTATTGTCCATAGAGGCAGAAACTTAAGAAAAACTAAAGTCATCATCAGCTATGAATGATTTAATTAATCAGTTTGCCGAAAAAAAGGCATGGAGAGTTATTATTTAATTTGAATTGTTTTTAAAAATGTGACGGATAGATAATTATGATGAATAAATATTTCTTTTAATTTTATGCAAACATTTTTTTATTTTTTGAGAAATCTTTACCCTTCCTAAGGGCCCCCAAACAAATTTTTATACGGGGCCCCGCCAAGGTACGCTACGCTTCTGCCCACCCACTAAACACTTTGAACCGCACCGCGCCGGCAGTAGCAGCCGGGTCATTTTAGAATTTTAATTAATAATTTGACTTTGACTGTGACTTCACAGCCACAATGATAAACTGGGGAATAGTTAGCGCTATTCTTGCGCCTAACATGGGTGGCTGGGTCAGCACTTTGACCATGAGAGGGCAGGTTAAAAGACCGGACGGCCAGGCCTGGTACCAGTTGCTGAAGAAACCCACCTGGACGCCACCATCCTGGCTGTTTGGCCCTGCATGGACTGTCCTCTACTCTGGGATGGGATATGCTTCTTACATCGTTTACACAGAGAGTGGAGGACTGACAGGTACTTTGTCACTATTTTTCTTTTGCTGTGCTAAGCCAGAACCTGGCTCCATGCAGATAGGGGCTTATTTTGTGCAATAAATAAAAAAGATAGGATAAGGCCACCAAGGGTCATTGATAATATACTAAAATTCTTAACAAATAGAGTTGAAAATTGCATACAAGATTTAATTCCGGGCGCCATACCTATATTAACGTGCACACAATTTTCAACTCTATTATTGTAGAGTTTTAATTTATATTTATTTGATAAATAAAAACTATTCAAGCATATTGCTGATTATTATTTTCAGACGACTCTGTGATACCGCTGGCGCTGTATGGAGGTCAGCTCATCCTCAACTGGACGTGGACACCTGTGTTCTTCGGATGGCATAAAATTGGACTGGTAAACTCTTAATTACCTTGTAATTTAAGCGTTTCATACGAATATGAACCTTATTCATAAGCTTTTAATGTTCACATTTGTTTAGGCCAACGAGTGTTTCGTATAAATAAAATAATTAATTCTGTACACATTATGTCGATGTTTGTATGAAACGCTTACTTAACTCAGCAAAGTAAAGTCATCTATGACAGGCAGTAAGATCCATAGACTAAACTTATTTTGTCTGTAGATCTTCCTATAAATGTCTTAAGTATCACTGTCACTGCCAACTTTTTCATAAAAAGCTCAATCTCTTTTTCAGGCCCTATTCCACATGTTGGCCCTAGACGCCGCGGCTGCCGCTTGCGCAATCAGTTTCTACAAGGTCTCCCCAATGACCGGCTACTTCATGATACCCTACCTCGGTTGGCTCAGCTTCGCGACGTGTCTTAACTATTCCATATGGAGGCTTAACAAGTCCGACGACGACAAAAAAGACTGAAAATTAAATTTAAGTGTTTTTTATCTATTGATTTTTATTACAGTAGGTACCTATTATTTTATGAGAAATAACCTACCTACCTCATAAACTTGTTATCTTCGATGTAATGCCAGCCTTTAAAAAAACTAATTATTCCATGGGGGAAAATCTATAGTGAAATCGCGTGTCGACAGCTTATAAAAAGTATATCAATTGATTATCCCCGTTTCTTGAACAATTCATGTACACACAGCAAAACAGATAGGTACGCAGGGTCGTCAGATATAGTTAAAGTTTTCTTAGAAACAGATGGATGTCTTTGACTGAAACTTATTTAACTGTTTAGTATCTACGTTTTAAATTAAATTACATTCGAAAAAATCTATCGAATTCTTTGAAAACTTCAACTATATCTGACGACACTGTATACCTATCTGTTTTGCTTACTGTGCATATGCGGCAAATTGATTAGCACGCGTAAGCTGCTTTTGATTTGTTTAATTGGTTGGTTGCGCTCTTTACAGTTATTCGTATTAATCTTTCATTCGAAAATCCGGGGGTTAATTAGGCATAGAAGGAACAATAATTGCACTACAATAAGAATATTGTTATCCTTTACTAACATGCAAAACTGGAAAGAGATGAACGATAATAAACTCATAACTAACAAAAATTTTAAATTCTTGTGTTCTAAATAAAGAATATAGTTTATATTACTCACTGATAATGTAGCTGGCCACTACTACTAGACGAACAAATTTTTAAAATCGTTTAAGTAGTTTTAGATTCATCTCTTTCTAATATATTTGGCGGAAAAACAGCGTTATACCTATACCAGAAGTTGGATAACTTAAATACAAATGACTAGTATTATACAAGTTTATTTCTTTGAACAACAAATACACAGCTGGTAATCATTTCATGCGTTTCATTTTGTTCAGTTCGCCCTGTTGTATCGACGCGTCCTTGTAGATCTGTTTCACCTTCTCCCTTCGAATATTGTCGCTGGAAAGAGAAACAATATGTTTAGGACTTAATTTCAACTTAATTAAACTTAATTTAGCTAGCAAGGGGATCGATACTGAAGGAGAAATCGAGCTCGTCTTTTGTTCGTTTAATCCAAAATGGTTTCGGTTCACAAGGCCCGTCTTTCAAAAGAAGTCTAATACTGGGGTTTAAAAGGGTTTAAAAGTGGGGGGCGTAGAGACCAGCAAAGGGGGGCGTGCAACACCAGACATTTAAAAATTTTTATAATAAATACTCGATAGTATTTTTTCTACCTATGAAATCTTTGATAGTAACGTAAAATTATATAATCTGGGTAGGGGGCGAGGATATTTCTTCTTTATAGAAAGGGGGAGCGTCAAAAATAAGTTACGGAACCCCTGGTCTAAAAAGTTTCTGCGTGAAGTCGATTCTGCCTTCCTAAAGAACGATTATAATAATGGGCTCAAATAGTTACAAAAACCTTTTCTCGACTACCGTTACCAATAAGTACACATAACTATACTAAATTCAACTCAGTCCACATGTTTTTAAGGTTAATATTACTCACCCATGAATCTTCTGCCTTATCTTGACAGATCCGATATAAGACTTGTCCCTCCTGATCTCCCTGAGGGCTCCCTTCATCTCCTTCTTGTACTTGTTCTTGAGTCGCTGTGACTCTGCTTGTTCGCGAGACAACTTCGAACTCTTACTGCCGGTGAACCTGTGAGATGGAAGAGCAACAAAATAAGTATTTTTTAAATAGAGAAGCAGTAACCATCTCTACGTAAACTGATACTATAGAGGTAAAATTGTTTCTTTTTATTTGAAAGAGGTAACTTCTGGAAGTTCTGATCCGATTACAAAAAGTCCATTACTGATAGATAGCTACTACAGAGTGTTATCGGATGCTAGTCAACGCACATAGAAACATTGTACTTTTGGCAACATCTTTGACAGATAATGCGCTGTGCAATCCAATTGTACCTTGTTTCTTTTTTATTTTGATTATTTTACTGAAACCTGTAAAATGAGACTTTAATTTATAATATAAAAAAAAAAAATAATGTTCTTACATTTAATTATTCTTGTTTTATATCTGCTTACTAAAATCTGGAAATATTTTGAAAAAAATAAGTATAGTACTCACACTTCCTGTATATCTGGTTCATACAGCCTCAACGCCTTTGGCCTCTTCTTCTCTCTACTCAATGGAGTAAACGTCTTCACCTCCAAACCAGCCTTCATGTACTTGACGATCTGATTGACCCTATTAGCCACCCTTGCGGGGTACAAATCCAACTCTATCCTACCTATTAACCTCAAATGTGGCTCAAATAAATAAACCTGGGCTTCAATATCATTGAAATAGTCGAAAAACTCCTTCAAAATACCCATACTAGATGACAAACAACGTATTTTAAAATCATCGTTTATTTCTGTCAATGTCAAATCGCGCGCAGCCATCTTGCTTCCAACGTCCATCTTAGAACAATCGTCTTCTAAATTCAAAACTTTTGAGTCTTTATGTAACCTAAATGGTGGTACTACTTGTATAGGATTTAAAACTGTAGTATTTGCGCTTAAATATAAAATTCCTCTTAGAAAATTAATAGCAGAAGGCACTAATCTCTTTGATAACATTGTATATTCTAAAATGAGGGTAGTTATAAATAAACCTCTTGATAACGAATAGGCGTCGTTAAACCTACAGTAAGTTAGAATTTCAGACATGAAAATTAAAGATGGCGTTGTGACTGGATGTCTAAAATCTGATGTTGGGTATAACAGAGATACTAATTTGAAAAATATCAACGTATCCATATCAGGGACACGTTTTTGTCTCTTTTTAAAGTTACCATATTTTTCTTTTAATAATTCTACTACATATTTTTTAGTTGACACCTTATTTGTTTGCGCTAAGTCATAGAAATGTGGAGCTAGTCTGTCGAAGATTAGAAACGATTTGATGACATCGCTTTCTTCTTTCAAGTCAGTAAATATGTCGTTAATGTATTGCAGCATATATGCGAACAGTTTGCTTAGTTTATCTTTATTATTTACAGCAAGACTTGGGTCGTAACTTTTTATAAGACTTTGCAAGGCACTGGATTGTTGGGCTGGAGTCTTTCCGGTTAATAATTCCTGAAAAACAAAGAGTTAGCATTTAGCAGTGCGGAACGTGGGATAGACAATACCCTCGATTATATCGTTGCAAAACGAGTACTAACTACGAACGAAATTTATTCTGCATAAGGATTAAAGTAGTTTATACAAAATCAGCCTCCGTTCTAATATCTGTTTTGTATTAAGAAACTCAACTTTGCAATTTGTCAAAAGCATTTGATGAAGTTGATCATAGTTCTGTATCATTATTTTTAATTGCTTTAACAATGTTCGTAATATTATTTTATTTTATTTTATTTATTTATTAGGGATAAAAAAACAGTAGTACAATGGCATGTTATACACTAATTACTTAAATTATAGCACTTATTGTACAACCAACACTATTATCCACTGATCACTATTATACAATAAGAGAATTATTGCTACGTGCGTTAATCACATTAAAAAAAATTATAAAAATTAAAAACTATTAGGGGCGTTCCAATTATAAGGCAGAATAAGAGAAAAAACAAACATAGAAGTGAAGATACAAGGTAATTATAAGTATAATACTGTTAAGACGTTTGCATTCAGGTGTACCATGAGGTTGCATTTCTGTTACTATTCTGTTTAAATGATCTGTTGCTAGTGACTATAATTCAGGTACCAGAAATGGAATAAGCTGCTTAACAAGTTGAATAAAAAAATATGAAAAAGAGGTTGTACAAAATAAAAACATACCTTTAATTTATCGGCCTCCCCAGCTTTAAGATCAAAGAAAGATTCAATTTTCTCCACATCTTCTGGTACTTCTTCTTCATCACTTTCATCATCAGACTCCTTTAAGTCGTTCAAATCATTTAAATCTATTTCATTTTTTTCACCATCATCGTCATCACCTTCTCTGTCACTCTCCTCTTCCTCGCTTTCTTCATCTTCTTTGCTAGATTCTTCACCTTTAGAGCTTTGGAATAAAATTGAATTTTCTTCTTTTAACTTCTTTTCGGGTTTCTGTTCCTCCGCTTTATTTACTTTTTCTAATAGTTTTGGTTTTTCTTTAGATTTCGTTTTCAAGCCTGGTTGAATCTCTTCGCTTTCATCATCACTAGATTCGTCATCAGAGTCAGAGCCATAAACATTTTTGTTTGAGATTAACTTTATTTTGCTATTTGTTTTAGTTTCTTTAGAACTTTCTTCACTTTCATCAGAATCGGAACTATTTTCTTTCTTATTTGAAATCAATTTTATTTTGCCTTTCTCTTTTGACTTAGTTTTTTTAATACTGTCCTCGTTTTTATCACTAGAATCATCTGATTTGCTATCATTTTCTTCATTATCACTGCTGTCATCATCATCTTCATCGTCTTCATCAGATGTGTCGGATATTCCATCTTCGAACTTGGGTTTTGCATTCGGAACTAAAATTGAAACATTATTAATTTTTTCCGAACTTAACATCAACTCTTAAGTATGCATATTATTATGTAATTATATTGTATTTAAAACGGAGTCTTACCTGGATAATCTTTAAGTACACTTTCAGGTACTAATGGTTTTCCTTCATTATCGTAGGCCAACATGAAATCATGTTCATCTTCTAGCTCAAAATTATCATCTAGGTCTTCTGCTGATCTGAAATAACAGTACTAAAGTTAAAGACTATAATTTTATCTTACAAAATGTATAATATACTATAATAAAGCTGAAGAGTTTTTTGTTTAAACGCGCTAATCTCAGGAACTATCAATCAGATTTGAAAAAATATTTTGTATTATATGATAGCCATATTCACGAGGAATAGTATAATTATAGTAATATGACATCACGCTACGAACCACGGCAGTGGAGCAGTAACAAAAGGCGTAACTTATCGTGGGTGAAAAAAATACCACGCGTAAGAAGTCACATGGAGCAGCTAGTACTTCTATACAATGGCAAATGCTTTTGTTACCAAAGCTTTAGCCATTGGTTCTTGCCTATCTAGTCATTTCAGCATCCATTACCTGTGCTTCCCTGCAGTCTGCTTAGCTTTAACATTGACAATCTTCTCTTCATCTCCAATCATTCTCATTTCTCTTTCCTTCTCGAGTTGTTCCAATCTTGCCCTCTCTTCTTTTTTTTGTTTCTCATCACTCTTTAGGCCATCTGAAGGCTAAAATGGGAACAAAAAAGATGCATACTTTTTTATAGAAATAAAAAATGTAAATAACATTCGGATTGGAAATTAACTGTCTTTAGCTACCTGCAACCATAAAAAAGTTCAATAATTGATTGCTTTAATAAATTGTGTATACTTACAGTGCCCCTCTTCTCAAACTTCAGTTCCCTCATCATTTTATCATAGTCCATATTCTTTTTCTCTGCTTGGCTCAACAGCTTCTCAATTGCAGACTCTTTCTCTTCTGTTCTCATTTTCTTAAACACTACAGGTTGCAGGTCTTTCCACTCAGTGTCCAATTTCTCCGTCAAATCTAGTGTTTGTTCTTTTTCTTTTTGCTTTTCTGCCTTTCTTTTCTTGGATTCAGCTATGAGTTGTTCTATGAGGTCTTTGTGAGATTTTGCTCCATCTTTTGAATCTGTTTTGGATAACATTCCTCCACCGAAATGGCCATCTGCTACAAAATCATCTGGGAAATGGAATTTATGATTTAGTGATTGTGATTATTGAAACTGAGGTATACTCCAGAAATGAGATGTCATAAAGAAATACTCTTCTGTAGTAAGTTAGAAGTGAAATGCTCACTGTCTAGTCCACCAAACTTCCTGCCCTCTTCATCATCTTCATCTTCAGACCTGGGATCATCAAACTTTTCGATTTGCTCCAGTGTTTGACCTCTGTAACAAGAAATAGATGTTAATGTCAATACAATATTTTCATAGTGATTATATTTGTCCTTCTGTGGAGTAAAAGTCACGTAAAAGAATGAGTCAATGATAACTCTATTTGCCATATAGTAATGCAAATTTTAAATCAAATTTATAAAAATAAAAAAAATAATATTAACATTTAAATTCATAGCATTTAAAATTATCCCCTCAACTGTGGATCGAGCTCCTGGAGCTTGACGTTTAAAATGCTCGTCTGTGTACCGCGCTCCTAGAGCTCGATTTTTATACGATTTTTATTTTTACCACAGATGTGTCGTAAACTGGCCAAACTCAGTCGCCACAGTTGAGCTATTATAGACAGATAAGGAACCATTGAGCTCACAAAGTAAGTCTATATTATTACTATTAGTGTGAAATTATCTTAAAAACTATTAATCGAATAAAAGTAAAGTTGTAATCACAGACCTATGTGTCAGTATCTCATCATCAGCCAAATTATAAATGTTCTTTTTGTTGTGCTGTTTAGCTCGTTCTGCGGCAAATCTGGCCACCATGCGGTCCTCAGCTGACAACTGGTTGTTCTTCTCACCAATACGACGGTCAATGAACGCATTGGTCTTGTTCATTAGCTTCATTTCCGTTCCTAAAGTCTCTTTCCTCTGTGTAATTGATATTTGAGATAGTGTAACAAATTAGAAATGATTAGATGACAGGCTGGTGCCGACATAAAACATCAGGTATAATTAAATGTAATAAAAAATACTCCAAGTTCTAATTAATGAGACAGACAATTCTAAGTTTGCAGCAGACACTTAGCGTACCGTGTGTATGGAGCAATTATACTCATTGATCAAACGTTTTAACATGAGATGAATATCAGTTCTGTGAGCAAAAACATGTGAATGGAAAATTGCTTTCATATACTATTTACATTACAGGACCAGTATCAAATCTATAATTTAGTGATAATTACCTTCTGTATAGCCTTAGCTCGAGACACACCAGGTAATCCTCTGTCATGCTTCGACTTTTTACCCAGAACTTTAATTTTCTCTCTGTTAATGTGAACTTCAAACGGATTCAACTTTTTCTTGTAAATTTCCGTTTTCTTCTTGTTGTGTACTTTATCGGCAAGGCCGGAGTTTCTCTTATTTTTTACTTTTGCCATTATTTTTGTTTAAATCTCGAACAATCGTACAATTTTATTTTAAAATGAAGAAATACAGACCCCACAACTGTAGTGAAATGAGGTTATGATTATGACTTTGACAGAAAAACAAAACACGCGTGGTTTTGACATTTCAATGGATGCATTCAAAGCAAACAAATCTCGGCCAACTCCTATGTTATTGAATTTTGCAGATGATTTATCAATATACTAACATTTATTCATGTAACATTAGATATATATCATAGCTTTTTGTAATGTAGGTAATTATAACTATGAAAATTGGATTTTCTTTTTGATTGAATTTCTCAAATTCATCATTATTTTGAACGCATTTACTAATAAAACCGCCAATAACTTCACAGGTTTACAAAGTTAGCAATGTCAACTCTGCTGCCTGAGATTAGAGTGCATTATTTTGGAAATTGTTAAAATCAGAAGTGATCTCCGGCTAATTTCGCAATGACGCCGTGCTGCACACATAGCGCATGCGCGTGAGTACTTGCGTAGGTACTAGGTATATTATTGTGTGTGTTACTGTGTTTCAAGCTTGCATAGCTTTTCTCAGTTTCTGAAGAAAATACCCATAAAAAAGCTGAAAAATGGCTGATTCCGACAACGAAATGCATGATATAAGCAAGGAAGATCTTAGAAGAGAAATTGCAGGTTAGTGCTATGACCTAAACACTGAAATCGGGAAATTCGATGGTTTGCCCGGATAAAATGGCTTCCCTTTCGAACCAATAAAATGTCAAAATACTTCTATCTATTACTACTTTATTGTTTAGAATACAAAAATGATGGTTGCATTTAGGTAACAAAGTATGATCTATCAAACAAGAACACAATCCCTTATTAACGCTGCTGCAATTTCGGCATTATTTTCGCTCGTGTTGTTGGTTTATTTTTACACAAAAGCGAATTGATTTGTCTTCGCGTAATGTATTGAAATTGCGTAAATCAGTGGAATTATGGGCATAGATCATTTGACCAGGTTCTGGACCTAATAAAACGAAAAGTAAAGCAATATTTCGTATGCGACAACCGATCGATGATGCATTTTTACCCGATTGGTCCAGAAGGAAGGGTAATGTTATGTTGTGAATTTACATGTCGTTCCTACCGAAAAGGGCGTGCGGGCTCGGTGCTGCCACCACCTTTTTTGCGTTTATTTCATGCAATGCAAGCACTATCGATTGAATTTTCGCTTGCGCGTCGCATTTTGGCGCATCATTTTATTTGTATATGTAAATTGTAACTTCTTAATGTAGGTACCTATGGAATCGTTTTACTAGATCTAAAAATTTGATCTTAGATCACAACAATATTATCCTCCATTGTAGTTTCCAACAATTTGGGCATGAGGATTATTGTTTTTCAAAATCTGAATATACCTACCTAGTAATAAAGCAAAATCGTAATTTATAACATGAGTCTCGCCATAAATGTATCAATCAGATGTTATCACTAATTTAAGCTAGTATGGATATTAAAATGAAATTAAAAATAAAATTAAGTAATTAAAACCCAACTTGGAAATGGAATATGAGATAAAAAATGTAAACAAAGAAATATGATTGACAAGCAGGCAGTTCAGGTGTAGTCAACATTTCCCTAGTAATTCAAATTATAATAATTATGTTGTTTTATAATTTCGTGTTAGAACTATAAAGTGGCAAGTCGAAATTAAAAACATTATAGCTCATTAAGGCATAGGAAATTAAAATAAAAGATTTATATTCTTATGAACAAGTTTCTTGTTTATTTAATATTAGGATTTGTTTACTTTGTCATTTGGACTCTGATAAGATTGATGAAGAGTCCAAATCAGTTACATTTATTGTTTACCCTTTCTATAATGTGATCAAGATCACACATTTTGCCCTCTTCTTTTGTTACTTGTTAAGTAAGGAGCAATCACACCATTGCTGTCACCTCTTATAAACCTTCTCTTTAAACTTTTCTTAAAATAATTTAAATCGATTTGGTGGCTTGCTAGGACAAAACACTAAATGAAATCTAAATGTTTAAAACCACTGACTTATTACCAGTACCATAAAAATACATAATTTGCATGATATTATTTCAAACAGTTATATTTTATTTTTGGATCATGGTTTATGTAGCTTTAAAGTTGTAATTTTAGCACTATGTTAAAGTACTTTTCGGCAAAACGCACAATTGAGGTTATTATTTTATGTTGTCAACACCTTTGTTTACATTTTTTATCTAACATTTGATTTCTGAGTTTAGTTGGGTAAAAACGAAGATTCAAAAGATCTTTTTTATGTGCCTGTGTTGCCTCACTACAGAACAGAGAGAAGGCTACCTTGCCTTCTTTCCAATTTTCCTGGTCTTCTGCTATTGTGAGCCAATCCTTTACAGAGAAGTAAAGCTCATCCGCCAAGTCTTTAAAAGATTTTAGCTAAATTCATTTAATCTTGTCCCTTTAACAGTGATCCTCGATGCTGCGAGTCTTGAAAAGACCTCAACCAAGAACGTCATTCAAGAGCTGGAGAACAAGTTTGGAATAAACTTGACAGGGCAAAAGAAAGAAATTGACAAGATGGTGATGGAGTATGTCAATAGCTTGGACTCCGATGGAGAGACCACTGAGGAAGAACCGCCAGCAAAAGTGGTTCCTAAGAAGAAGGCAAAGAAAGAACATGATGAAGAGGATGAAGAAGAACATGATGACAGCAATGATAGTGATTGGGGGGTGAGTAGACCTTTTGATGACAGTTGACAAAAAATATTTGTTTGCAGGTAATTTAATTAACGCTACACAGGTTATTATTGGATGACCATGGTTATAGCTAAACTGCTTAATTGAGGCCTCTCTTGTGGGGCACGAGTATGTGCACAAGAATGGATATGTGCACTGGGCAGCTCTTAAAATATGTGATGTCACTGTGGTTAGTGAACAGTCAGCAGGAGTGTACTCAATTGAGCGGTTTAGCTATAGTTTAGCTGAGCTATTTTCATACTTAGCCTCTTGATTGAGCCATTATGCGTGTATCTATGTGTATGGTCCATGTTGACACAGCATACTTATCTTCTTTGATTGTGACAGCAAATTGTGACGTGATTCAGATGCAAAGATTTTTTTTAAAATTATATGTGCTGCCTAGAAGTGCAGGACAAATTTAGTGTGTTAAAATTGCAAAGGAATGGACATAAGCTGTCTTCTATAATAGATGCAAAAGACACAAAGTCAAAAGTTACGTACTTTTCCATCATTGCCATAATTTTTTTGTCCTGGATTACCTGAGAATCTTCTGACTATGTTGATATTGAAGGTATCATAAGATAGTTTAAATTTTTTGTCGCGCTATCTTACGAAAACCAGTTTTAAATGTTATAACCAAACTTTAAATACAACTCCTGTTGTGTTGCCTCATGTACCCTGAAGTACAATTATTTGGTGCTTGTGTTACATTGCGCACTATCATAATGCAGTAATTTTTTCACACCAATGACAGATATTGTTTCCCAGCAATTTTTGCTCAAAGTTTCTGTTGATGGACAGTATGAGTAGTAAACGATTATATGATGTGTCTTTCTACACACTATATTCCATGTCAAATCAATTTAATGGAATGTAAACAAAGAGGTTCATTAATGTACCTTTGCCTGGAAAATTGTTTAAAAATTTTAAGTAAAAAATCTGTAAATATGTTTTTCATTTGAGCAGTGAAAATTACCATTACATGTAATTAAATTATTCGTACAATTGGCATTATGATTGTGTTACAATTTTAGTTGAACCAGAGGCATATCTAGGTTTAGGTAGGTTAGGGCGGGCACTTGATGCCTGTTAAAGGGGGGCGCTAAAATCGCCAATTATTGAAATTAAAAATAAAACACTCTTTAATTAAACTATTTTATACTGTTATATTTACTTCGTAATTTTATGAAAATTAATGACGATATTATTTACCGTATTTGTTTTAACGAAGGGCGCAATTATTGTGAGACTTGCCCTAGGCGCCAGTTTCTATCGGTACACCCCTGAGTGGAACATATTTGTTTAAACTTTCATTATTGAGTTGTGGAACAGATAATACCCTGCCTTGTATTGTGACTATGGCATTACCACCGTTGCGGACTTATGACTCTATTAGATTCGTTTTTAAGAAGAACTCATTAACATATTTCTTTTTAGATGTTATAAAAAAGAGCATTATGAAAGTAGTTTTTATTTTTAGATTTTTTACTTTTGTAACATTCTTCTATGTGATGATAAAAAAAACATATCGGGACCGCCACCAAGAAGATTTATTTATTTTATAGCTTGAACATTTTCAACATTCAAACAGGCAAACAGATATTGCATAAAATTAAACCAATCTAACTTAAGTCTTCTATAATCTTGATAAGTAATTAAATAATTCACACAGTATTTAAAGTCACTTCACTTGCTGTATTTGTCTAAACGACAATAATCGCGTTACTTGAATAGTACAAAATATATCCTATGCGAATTGAAGTAAAGTTGATTTTGTATTAGCAAAATAATGCGATTGTTTGCACAAATGCGCCAAGTGACGTGTCAAGAATAAAAAAAAACCGATTACTTAATTAAAATAAATTGAAATGGAATAGTTTCTTTAAAAAAAAATTGAATAAAAGTTATCAGAAACTCTAATTGATGAAAGGAAACTTAAAAAAAAACAATGTCTCAATTGCACATAACTGAGATCTAGCTGGGCTGAACCCATGTATTTTGCCCTATTTCAAGTGATAAATTTCAGCGGAACAATGGTGCCGTGCAACTTAAATGGACCCTTAAATTTTCACGATCCCCCTGAGGTATGTAATTGAAGTTAAATTTTAATCTTATGTTCCTTTATTTAATCATTCATTAACTCGCATTCTTGGTCTTGATAATTTAATCTGCATTCATGTAATCATTTTACTAACTGCTAACTAAACTTATTCATTCTTGCCTGATCTCGCTAGCAACTAGAAGTTAATCCACGTTTTCTTATCGTTTAGTTCGTACCAACGCTTCATACGAATTCTGATAACAAGGTAATAAGCCTTGTTGCGCATACGCCTGTTAAAAGTCCTGATAGATCGCTGCAATACGGTATTGTCATAATCACCATGCTTGGCAAACAGTTTGGTGGCCGCAGTTGTTCTTAGCCTGGTGCCTGTTTATTTAAACTGAATTTTGAATGCCTTCTACACTATTTTACTAACACTTTCACAGCTAAGCAGAGAGTTAATCGCCATAAATCATACGTATTATGCGGTCACAGGACAGGGACATAGTTATATTGCTATCTTTATTACACATATAAAAAAGAGATGGAGCACTGTTTTGAGTTGTAAGGGACGACCTTGGCTTTAGTTTAGGCCTATGAGAAGCTGACGGTCGCGCTAAGAGATCTTATATTAAGTAATTATATTAAGTAAGTATTAAGTCTTTTACATGAGCGAGCGGTTTAATTTTCATGGGAACTGGAAAAAGGAAGCTTCACCAGTGAAAGTCATAATTAATAATATGTTAACGTATGTACAGTCAACCGCACGTCTTTACCAATATTTATTACATAGCAGAATAGCAGTGTTGGTAACTGACATTAATGAGGAGTGACGCGCGGTTGACTGAAAACAATAAACAATAGCGATTCGACATTACCCACTTCACTAACGCACATACACCGTACTTATCACTCCTGTACTCTTAGAATTCTATTAATATGATGTTCCCATTTTGCTTACAGATGCACCACACCGGGCATCACCACCACACGGGACACCTCTTGGATGATTATTCGAACGAGGGCTGCTGCCCTGTACCTCAAGAATCCACTGTCACAACTACTGGATTGAGGATAGCTCCTAACGGCCCAAGGAAAGCGGTGATCCTTAAAAGAGTGTCCCAGACAACAGATAAACCAGAAGATGAAGCAGATGTCTTCGGAAAACTTACAGCCAAGAAGCTTCGGAAACTTTCCGATGAAAAAAGGGATTACATGATGATACAAATAAACCAGCTGTTTTATGAGCAAGGACAGAAGCGTCCTTGCCAGCCGAAACGTAAGATGGTGAATAAGTCCACCTCGACGCCACCACCGATCCTGTGCGAGAAAAGGAGAGTGTACCGCGTCGATGATATCGCCAGTCTGTTCTCAAATGGAGCTAATGTTGAAATGTTGTCGGGCACTGCTATCCCGGTGGTCGCTAGTCTACCTGTGTCATTCGTAGCTCCGGCTGCCGAGCCTAAGCCACCATCAATGGAACCCGAGCCAGTTGTGCAAGAAGCCACACCACCACGCTCACCCACACCCACACCAGTTGTAGCACCACCAGCAGAACCGATTGTTGAGATACCTATGGAAAATACTGAGCGTAATGGCCACAATAATTGTGGTATCATGTAAATCATTGCCATCGTCCAATTAATTTTGAGATCTGGCCATTTTTTGTATTTCATAAGCAACAACAATACGAGTGTAGACACCATTAACAAAAAATTCCGAGTCTGGACTTCTAAAATTAAAAAAAAACTCTTGTATCTGAAAACCCAAAAAATTACAATGAACGGTAAAATTCGATTTTACAATTTGCCATTTTTATAAAGGGGATCATGTTTTGACGATTTATAAAATCAATTGTTCGGTGGTGTCTGCATTCGAATTCTATACTGTGTTCCTTTGTAATGGTTGATATGATACACAAACGGAACATAAAGGTTTCTCTCAAACTTTTATTTTTTTACCTGCTGTTTTATTTTGATGACGTTATTAATGTTTGTTTGTGAGTTCGTCAAACTAAAGTATCTCGTATGATATTTATGCAAATATGTGTCATACTCCATTATAAAGTGAACAGTATAGATCAAGGCTGGCCTACTATTTTTTATGCGGGCCAAACTTTTTTAGCTCTGGCTGCGCCGGGCCATCAGTGGTAACTACAAAAATTATACACAAGAAAAGATAACTGATAATTATAAAACCAGATTAAAACTAATGGCGAGCGAATTCAAACGCCTTGGCGGGCCACGTCGTGACCCGCGGGCCTGGGGTGGCCAGACTTATTTATTTATTTATTGAGAAAGAATGAAAGACTTGGTAAAGTTAGTCTGATCTTGAGGCTCACGACATCAAAATCAATTAAGAGCGTTCTCTACTCATTATTTAGACTTATTGTATCTTGCGTATACGTATCAAACTGAATTAGAAACGGTTTATCAATTGCAAAGATTTTGGACTTAAAAGTTTTGGAGATACTGAGCGATATAAACGCTCTGAATAAAAAATTTAAAGCAAGTTTTGCTCTGCCAAAAACTCGCTGTATTTAGTCGGAAAAAAACAGGAAGCCCAAGGTTAGACCTTGCAGAGGGTACAGCTTGAGAATGCTCTATCTTTAGTTGCCATTTTTAATGAAATGATCAAAGTATCAAAAATTAGATTGTAAGCAAATTAATTGTGATTATTTCGATTCCCACCTACTGAGGGTGTTAAAAACGCTTTTTGTACTCGTTTGCTTCTAAAAGAAGTTTTTTTTTTCGAATCATTAGGTCTTAAGTCGGTATACAGGTATATCATCTGTCTTACTTGAAGGAGGTTTTTCTCTGAATGTGTGTTGAAGAAATAGAGACTTAACATCTCTTATCTTTTTATATATGCGATTTTTCTGTGTGCTTATATTATAGTTTTAGGCTAAAACACTGTCGAATAATCAATGTATGTTATCGACTTAAAATACCGATCAATGGTAGCCATTCAAAGATGCTGTAATCTTTACAAATTGATGACTGAGGAAGGTAGATTTTATTTTGTGATAAAAAGCAGTATTTTTTGCTCAAAGTAGTAACTAGTAGTGGTGAGTACCTTACTTTAGTACATGAAAAACTCTTAACATATGAATTATAGTCAAGCACGAATCTCCAATCAAGCTTATATATTGATAGTACTTAATCTTTTCTTGAATCGGGATTCGGTAAGATTTGGTCAAGAAAATCATGCTGGTTGGTATTAGTTTCGTTTGTCGACAGTATGGTCGCCCTTAGAAAGATGTATACGATGACTAATTCCCTTAAAATGTCTTCATCTATTACACCAAAATAGTTTAGTTATTGTAAGTTGCATACAAAATTATGAATTAGCTAGGTTTTTAGATAGTTTTGAATCAGATGTTGACTTAGAATTGTCAAATTACATTAAATAGCAAGCATTGTTTGGTCACTAAAGATGAAAACAATATTATTCAGGTGCAATGGATTCGATTATTACGGGTAGACTCAAAATACGCAAGAGCTTCATACGATTGAAATTGAGATTGTGTGAGAGAAACAAGATCACCTCCTCACTACTTGAAGCCCCAAAAACACCTGCCGGTCGTGATCTTTCAGGAGACCACTGAATTGACTGTGTACCCAAGTAGGTCGCTACAACCATAATTAGGCGATATGGGGTATCATAGACCCGTCTGATACTCAGTGTGACTGTGATCGACGTCACAGTTGTCTTTTGCCATACTAAGCGCTCTTACGCACTAGCGGTTAACCGCGTAGGCGGCTAACCGCGCGGCTAGCCGCTTTTCCAGTTTAATATATAACCGCTTATGGTTCTAGTGCGTACAATCATGAGCGGTTGCATATTAAATGGGAAAAGTTAGCTAGCCGCGCTGTTAGCCGCCCCCGCGGTTTACTGCTAGTGCGTAAGAGGGCAAAATCTATGAGAGATTTGGGTTTTGACAGGTCATAAAAAGTACGTCAATTGATTGTTGGTGTCATCTTATATGTTCGCTTTTACATCTTTCTTAAGGCGACTGAACATATTTTAATGTTTACTCTTTATTTTCCGCCTGCCATATTATACTCGGCTCATAGTGTGATCTCTTTTAATCTACTTTAAAAAGTAGATTTTTTTTGTGTGTGAAATCTAGATTTTAAGCCAAAATAGACATAACAATAAGGTTTAATATCTTACTTTTTCCAGTGTATGTTTACGCTGTTGTCAATAGAATTAATCCATTCACAATATAACTAGCGAGGTGTCTGTAATCATGAAGTAGAATCCAGTTCAATAAAATTTAATGTTTTAAAATATCGGTGTCTAAGTAAAAATAATGGTTATCTTTAAATATTTACCTGCATATTCCATTTCTAGATTTATGTGCTCATTATGGGGCTTTCCCTTAGGGTCACTGACACTTGTATGGCACTCTGCACGATCATGGCAGTGCACCCAACAAAATGGTGTCAGTGAAATATAGCCCTTACTTAGTAGTATAAATCCAACAATATTTTTTAACTCAACAATACTCATTTGACTCCATGTAGCCCTTAGGGCAAAAATAATAAAAAACAAATTTTAAAATGTTAGTTTTAAGTATTTATTTTAGTCTAAATCTCAACGAGCGGCTGTAACCGTATTTTCGGGACTGTGTGTGAGAGAGTTTTAGGATTAAGTTTTACTTGAATAAAGGTGTTTAGTGAGATACTGTGATTTTATTCATAACTTCTTACTAAGATTGCTGTACATATAAGCGGGTCGGCCAATACGATTCAATATTGTTGACTTTTTCACTGTCAAGTCAAAAAAGCAGACACGTGCTTTCGGCGCCAAGCTTCGTAATCGAAACTTTATAATTGGTATTAGTTTTTGTCATCTTAAGTTAATTGAAATAAAACATGAAGAAAGAAGTTCAACTAATATAAATTAGGATGAGTCAAGGAACATAATTAGCAAAGAAAAAAAAAACTAATGTTTTTTATAAGCTTTCATTACGTATAAAATTGTAATCTTACGTATTTAGTCTGTCTCGAGGCGAGCTAGGCACATTCTCGTTTGTCATCTACGTATGACTGGCGGTTAGAAGGTCTTTGTTAACGTGTTAAAAACACCGAAATGAATGTTCCGACCGACTTGTGTATAGCGACCCTAAGGTAGGTACTTTGTTCTTCCTAGGAAAAAGTACAAGCAAAATTTTCCAATACAACAAACTTGGAGTCACCGCTAACTCTCATGGATGTCTCGTGGGCATCATTTATTTAAATGGGCATCGAAAGAGTCTCATTACGGGACCTATTACGAATTATAAAATAAAATACAGCTGTTCCTTACAAAAATTCATAAGACATAAAGGTGCTCCCTCACCGGGAGCATTCGCGTGTAATGTAACGTTACAGATTTGAGCATTACATCAGTGAAGGAGGAGAACCGAGCATTACAATGCGCACCTTGTAATGATACAATGTGTAATATCTTGATACAACTTGTAACATCAATGCGCTCCACTTCCAATGTAATGTTCAAAGTCGAATCTATATGCTACATTACACGCAAATGCTCGTTAGTCAGGGAGGTATTATTGTAATGTAATGCTCAAAGTTGAATCTATAATGTTACAATACACGTGAATGCTCCCGGTGAGGGAGCACCTTTAGGATCAAATCCTGCAAAAGATTGTTACGTTAAGAAAAATGCTCTTTTTTGACAGTAGACAGTCGCAATCTGTAGTTTCAGCTTGGACTACCAAACTAACAGACAACTTAATTTTTTAACAGTAATACGCTGTAACTAATATATCCCCTGACTTTGTTCTAGTCCGGCAAAAAGAAGGCTGAAGAAAAGAAAAAGAAAGCCGCTCCTAAATCTAAGAAGAAAGACTCCGATAAGACTAAGAAGGTGAGACAACACAATATTAGGAAATTCTCAGCACCGGCCTGGAGTAAATATGCAAGTTGAATATAAATGGGCTTGCTTCATGACCTTTCTGCACTTATTTAACATGATAACATTTAAAGGACTAAAGCCTTCACAGCTCACACTGGATCGGCAGCTTCTAGTGTGAATACCCGACAATCAGTCAATAGTAACACTGTCCGGCCGTCCTAATGTGAGGGCATCGCGTGCGGCGTGGCGTCAAGCGGCGCAAAAATTAGTACCTATGTCAAAAATCGCTTCTCCGTAAACGCACTCATACAACGCCTGTTTGAATTCAGTGCGGGCTGCGACGCGCGACGCCCCGCGTCTCCGTAAATAAGACCTAAGATGCTCGTTTTAAAATAGCTGGAATTTTGAGAATAGATTAATATGTTGGTATGAAGGAATGCACTCGCTAGTTTCGATACTAGGTCCGCTACAATACTAGCTTACGTTTCCTTACTATGGCGACTATGAACTTTATTGAATTTGTTTTGTTCTTTATAAAAACGCCATCTAGTTCATAGTTAGGATACAATAAAAGTCAATGTGGCTACATATAACTTTACGCCATTATAAAAAAAATCGTCATTATCTTTAAGGGAGGCCATTGTCCAGCAGTGGACGTCGTTCGGCTGATGTGATAATGATAATCATAAATCATCTTGTTCAAGTAGAGCAATACGTGAAACTGTACAAGTAATAGCTTTATAGGTATACTTATACAGTATTATTTTATGTGTACTTTAAAACTACATAAAGCTAGGTGTAATAGTTTGACCTAACCATGAACTAGATGGCGCTCATCGCAAAGTATTATATGTCTGGTGGGACTGCAATCTTATTAATATAACTTTATTTATTCTGGAATTTTCAGCTATGTAGAAATGATGTGACTTCAGTCATGGTTAAATTTGGTAGGTCTAATGATGACTGTGGCATACTTAACCGTTGAAATGCGGGGCTTTTTAAGTATATACACCCCTTTCGGAGAATACAGGCAGGCCTTTATTAGCACCATTATTCAAAGTTATACATTACTAGCTTTTGGCCGCGACTTCGTCCGCGCAAAAATAAAATAAAATATAGCCTATTTTACTCGCAGATAATGTATCTTTATAATGGTGAAAGAATTTTTAAAATTTGTCCAGTAGTTTTTGAGTTTATCCATTACAAACAAACAAACAAAAATACAATTTTTTCCTCTTTATAATATTACTGAAGATACAAAGTCTCGACTCATTATCCTACAAACAATTCCAGGGCGGCGGTGCCGGTGGCGTCACAAAGCGGCGCAAGGGCAGCGGGTACACAAAAGCCTGCAAACTGTCACCAGCTCTAGCAGAACTTATGGGGGAAAGCGAGCTACCACGCCACGAGGTCGTAAAGCGAGTGTGGGCAATAATCAAAGAGAAACAGCTCTTTGACCCTAAAAACAGGCAGTATGCAATATGCGACAAAGCCCTATTCAAAGTCATCGGAGAAGAGAGCTTCCATACATTCAGCATGATGAAGTATTTAAAAAATCATTTCTTGGATTAAAACTAGTAAGTAGGATTTTTGATCTAAGTCAGTATTCGATGATGTTTTTGCATTTTGTCGTGATGACGCTTACGTTGCGTTTATGCTGACGATGTTTTTTTTTATGAGGCGAATTAAGCGTCATGCCATATCTAAGATACGCCCCCTTCCCCCCCAGCTACAGGGGCCCCGAACTCGTCTAGTCGGTGGTGGGGGTATTTTGATAAGCCCTAAAGAGAGGCTTCTAAAATTTTCTTTTAGACTTCGCCGCCTTGTCATAGAAAGGCCCAACAAAAATTATACAGGGCCTGTGTAAAGCAAGCTACGCCACTGAAGAGCTAAAAGCTATTCGATGGGACGAAATCGTGAATTCAGTCAATTTTGTACAAAACAGCCATGTTTATTTTTGTATAAAGTAGCTCGTCGAGACATCTTGTTGGTTTTTATTTAAAATAATAAGAATTGTGTGTATCTAATATCTAAATAAGTTGCTCGAATATTTTTTTCGTTGACTTTGTAACTGACATCAAAAGAGGCTAAAAATTCTTATTACATTATGTATATTGTTTTCATGTGCATAAAGCTAAGTGGGTAGACAACTCTTTCAATTGAGATACTTTTTATGAACTGTCAAAAAGCCCCTTAATTTTCTGTGGCTATAGCAAACTGATGTCACTTATTTAACGACTCAAGTGATGAACTATTTATTGATTTAAAGTCAAAATCAAATCATTTATTGCCATTATAAGGCACTATTAAACGTCATTTATACAAAAAGAATAAAGAAATTGAATCTAGTTGCCCATTAAATTAATTGAGTTTTTGACTAAAATAAAATGTTATTTGAGAGAAGTTATGTTTGGAAATTATTGATATTTAACCAATAATTTCGAAACATAACTTCTCTACTATCCAATTTAGATTTCGAGGTTGTAAAACTACATCTAATTAAGTTATCT
Source organism: Hoplodrina ambigua (assembly GCA_949774945.1). Taxonomy (NCBI): domain Eukaryota; kingdom Metazoa; phylum Arthropoda; class Insecta; order Lepidoptera; family Noctuidae; genus Hoplodrina; species Hoplodrina ambigua. The sequence continues at coordinate 10,291,528 of OX458988.1, forward strand.
ACTAATTATCGGTTGAAGCCTCAAAATATTGAGCCTAGACAGTAAGCGCGGCGGCACACGGGCCACCGGCCACAAGCACAAAACGCCGCCATCGACGTATTTCCTGTAGTTTTCATACATTATATATAGACTCGCCGCACACGGTTGAGGTCGGTGGTCGCCACAACGCCGCTTTTTGCTTCAAGTGGAGGCGTTTGTGGCTGTCGCGTGTGACCCGTGTGAGGCCACGCTAAGGGCGAGACTCCACCAAACCGGAGACGAGAAGAGATGTGTCGCACAACCAATCAGCTTGCGTCATTTTAACAGCTCAGCGCTCAGTTTCAGCACAATACAATATGCTATTGGTTAATTACGAGATGTCTCCTCTCGGCTCCGTTTTGGTGGAGTCTCGTCCTAAAAGACCTTGTTTTTGTGAACGATGACATATGATTAAAGTGGCCCAATTATTTTTTCGGTATTTTGGAATTTAAGCAAAGTATGCTCAAAAATTAATTAGATTTAATCTAATTTTGAACTCTTGCATTAATCAATGCATTTATTGTTTATATTAAGCCATTATTGATGACTAGCGAGCCCTGTCCAAATCTACATGAATAAACCAAATTGAAAAACCTAGTTTTTGAATGTATTATACGCAAAAGCTATAATTAAGTGTCTTATTATACATCGCAAAATGCAATGAAAGGGGAATCGAATAATAATTGAATTGAAACTAATGTAATACTTAACTTCTAGTAGTTCTAGTCTAGACAACATAATCTTCACCCAAATATCAGACATGATTGATGTACAATAAAATGTCAACTCGATTTCAACAATCGATATCGATTAATAATTGCAACTTTGCAACACTATTATTTGGATTTGGATTGTTGGACAGAAAAAAGAACCGAGCGCGAGCGCAGAGTCAGAGTAAATATCAAAAGGTCGGAACTTGTGTCATAATAAACCAAGAGAATTTTTACCCATCAAATAATAGTATAGAGCTACCTGGGCAAAATGTTGCATTGGATATGCGTGTAGGGTCTGACAAAGACCAAAACTATTTTTTTTTTTAATCTATCTTTTTTTTGTCAAAACTTGGTAACCCTTTAACTGTCAAGTTACTGAATAGAATTAAAAGTCGAAATATAGACGATATTTTCTTCATATTAAATTAATAAGTATTTATTAGGCATTTGCATGTAGATTTGGACACAATTAAATTAATTTATCGTAAACTTTAGGATATGTTGTGATTACTATTGTAAAAAATAATATTGATGTCAAAAGTTTTTCATGATCGTGTGCAAGAAATAATCCACTTAGAAATTAGTTTTAAATCAACTCTATTCCGCATAGTTAAGAGCTATTTTACAATTGTAGTTCAGTCAATATCTTATAATAATATTTTTAATCAGATTTGAACCTACATGCAATAATGCAAAGAATTTTAAACTTTATCTCAGTAAAGACACATTGCATTATTGTATGTAGGTCCTAGTACTGAAATAAGGCTATAATAAACTATTTTATAAACAATACAATTTTTCAAAGTAGAACATTTTAATCTGCATTACATATCGATAACTTTCATAATAGAAATTGTAATAAGTTGTTTTGATCTTAGTGGGGAGCGAAATTGATCGTAGATTTGCCAGTACAATTTAAATTAATTCTACGATTACTTGAATGTAACCTTCTGACATTGGGGCCGTATAGGGAAGTCTCGAAGCCAGATTTGGACTAGTGGGAGTAAGAGATGGCGCTACGCAGCCTGTATAGCTTCATCTCACTCTTTTAAATGACTTTAACGATATCCTTTACGACCCATGACTATCAATTGGCTAATTTGACACCATTAATCAACATTATTTTTATAACTCGTTATAACGCGATTCCCCCATAGATTTTGTACGTCAAAAGAATATGAATAACTATTTATTGATTTCAAGGCAACTATTACTATTGTTAATTAAAAAATAATCGGGTTTTTTCTTGTAATTATTGTTTAATGGTGTCAAATATCCTATTCAACTGACCATAAGTAAATACTGAAATCATGATAGAATTATATTTAATTGTCCTACATAATGTAGCAGCTTGGGTGTCTTTTGACAATCTTTACCTTTAGTGTAAGTTCTTAAACATTGTAAATACAGTCTTCTGTTATCTTATCGATCAATTTGTTTTTGACCGCAACCTCATTACTTGACACCCTCATAGAAAGAAGATATATCGAAGAAGGGTCAGATAATTTAGGGTAGTGACTGTATTAATGTACATTTTTCTATTTCATATGTAGTTTCTGAGTCTATCTTGGACATCACTAACAATGATGAAGGAAAACCTCTGGACTTAATGTAAGTCTGAAAACGCCAATCCGTCTTCAGCAAGCATGGTTATCAGTGCTCGTGCCTTCTCTGTATGAGAAGAGGCCTTAGCCCCGCAGTGAGACAATAGTAGGCAGCTATTATTGCTAAGGATCGATACATAAAAACAGTGCGGCGTCTTAAAGCGCCCTACTACCGTAGCGTGAGATGTCTGTATTTCCTACAACCGTGAACGTTGCTTTAAGTATGTGACGTCACAACACCGAAGTAGAGATAAACTATTATAACATGACGCGCCCCTTCATATTACTATTTCAATGTATGTAGTCACATCCATATGAAAGAGCTTGTATGTAGTTGTGAGTAATCGTCTACAGTAGCAGGCCGGCAGATTTGTTTGTCAACTCACCATAAATAGCCGACCGCGCAAGACAACGCACCTGTCATTTTCATAAAGAATGTCAGTGCAGCGCCATACTAGTAATAATGAGTGATTAATGACGCCGCTAGTCTAGCGACAAATCGCTGTTTTGTTTTTGTTTCGGGAGCCGTCTCAGTACGCACACATGCGTTGTGAATCTTTTCAATACTTTTACAAACACTTTCAGCGTTTTGAATTGTGGAAGGGCGCGTTAATTTAGTGTAGTTTATCTCTACGCGGCGCGTTAGCCCTTTCGTACACAAGGCTACGCAAATTTTCGATACTCAACGTTTTTAGTCTTAATGCGACTGTCGCCATACAAACCCATTATTGTCGGCGACGCGGCTCGTGTACGAACTTCATTGGATTTGTATGGCGGCAGTCGCTTTAAGACTAAAATCGTTGAGTATCGAAGATTTGCGCAGCCTTGTGTACGAAGGGGCTTACACGTCGCAAGTTTTTGCGTTACAAATACACAAATAGCATCGCTGATTTTAGCGATGCAGCATCGCACTGCTTTTATGTATTGGGCTCTTAATATTGCACTCGCTGTTGTTGCATTCTATTGTGAACCAACTTGTGCCGAACGATATGTCACACAAACTAAAAAAAATACCTTGAACCGTTTGAGCGCCACGTCAAATGATGTTGAACACTTCATTCGGCCGGTCCTAATACAGCAACTATTGATCGATAAGATAGTATATTTCCTATAATTATTAGTGTAGCCTCCATGCATTTGAGGCACGCCCGAAAGAGTTCGGGCGTTGATGTAAGTCGAATTATTACTAGACTGAGGTTGTATCTCTTCGAGAAGGACGAATTGAATAAATATTATGAAAATATCAACTTGTGTGTTATTTCAAGATGTTTCGTAGCCGATTTACTTCCGCTACTGCGCGTCTAGCGTAACTAGCTGGATCAACAGCAAGTTAAGTAGAAGACACCCCAAGAAAAGGTGTTTGCAAATTTCACTAATGATTTCTGGTTAAATTCTGTACCTACCCTACCTATACGGTATCAGATTTCTGTTAGCACGATTATAGAAATAATGTGGTAGTCTATACAGATTGTTAGTGTAAACACCGTTGTCACTAAAACCATAGGTACTTGATTTATTATAAATTATGTTTATCTGAATTTAAAAATAAATAAACAAAGTTTTCATTCAAAAATTTAAAAAAAACTGTCCGACACCGTCCGTAAATTCATGGATACTATGCGCCCGAGTTACGTAATCACCGCAAAGGGCGTTGACTTGCTGCACTGGCCGTCCGTTATGACATAAGTTTTAACTAATTACATCATTGTAATATAGGGTGAAATAATTTTGAGGAAAAATGGAGACTACTTTAAAAAAAAAAGATATTTTTTTTCATTGAATTTATGTTCTATCAGTGAAACCAAACCACTGGTTTCAAGGATAACGGTGTTTACACTTACACTCTGTATATCATACACTTACTACAAACTAATTAACACGTTCTAGGGAGATGAGAAAAAATGCAATAGCAATGCTGTCTTACAATCAGGGAGCAATTCAAGTTGTAGAATTAGGTAAGGTAAGGAACGATCGCAATAATCTCTTTCTCAATCTGTTAAAAATAGCTCATAATTACCTACATTGAGACTGAGCTTAAATCGAGTTCATTGCTAAATGTTAGTAGAATTTGCTCAGTTTCTTCCCTGTCCTCACAAGTTGAGGGTAGATAAACAAAGATATTATAGTCTGTGGTTGATGGTCAGAGTCATAACGGCATTGTACACCGCAGTCATAAAAAAAACATTGTGACAGATACATTAAACTATGGTTTGACGAGATAATGACAGTGATTATAATCACCAACGCAACGAAATCATCGACTTAACTACGAAACCAAAACGCTTAGCAACTGAATCGCAATACAATTTATTTTATATTCCAACATCAATACATTTTATAAATAATATTAACTAACCTATTATTACTAAAACAAAATGGCGTGCAACGAAAACGTTATAAAAAACATGGCGAACGAAATAACACGGAATTGTCAATGGCAAAACGTGACTATAGATCCTGAGTTTGTGACTTATATGATCGACCTGTTGCTACTCAACCCTAAGTATGGGAAACTTTTCTCAAAGACCATCAACAGGAATAACTTGGCTTTTTTTGTAGACGAGTGTGGGTCTATGGTGATGCGTAAGTATTTATTGTTTACATTTTTTATGCGCATAAAACGCTTACACTTTACGGATACCTAAATACTTTCCCCCCACCCCTGACGCTTGCCACTTCAGTTACTGTGAGTGCCGAGAGTGATTTTCGACTAGCTTCAGCCCGCGACATCGTTCGGCTGCCGAGCATGAAGTCTTGGGTTCGATTCCCAGGTCAGGCAAAGTCTTATTGGGTTTATTCATGAGGCATTTCTCAGTAGCAGCCTAGGAATCTGGATTTATGTCCAGTTAATAGCAAAAGGCTCGCCCCTATTACATGGGACTTGAATTGACATAACTGGCGAAATTGGGTGTACTTATTTATGTATACACCTCTGCTTAACCCTTCGGAGATTACAGGCGTGATGTTATGTTTATTATTCATTGTTAATCTTTCCAGGTGGAGGAACCTCGTTAAACATTTTAAAAATGCAATTCGTTTTACAAACAAACTATGATAAACTTCAAACTCTAATCGACCGTCGGATGGACAATATAGAGAAATGCTTGAGTGCTCTTGTCAACGAGATTCTGGAGATGGATCCTAACCCTGAAGATGAACCGGAGTTCCATAAGCTGTTCAGAAAGATTTCTATTTACTTCATTCTTGCCAGTGGGCTGGGTAATCCTGGGAATGTTGTTGTGAGTACTTTTAACGTTATATCCAAACTTGGTAAATAATATTGATTACTATAGCTTATGCTCGCGACTTCGTCTGCGTGAATGTCGGTTGTCGACAGCGTTCTTTTTTTATTTTTGCGCCTTCCCTAAATATTTTTCTAAAATAAAAGTATCTGGCCTAAATTACTAAATTATTCTTTATAGCATTAGCTATCTATCAGTGAAAGTCCCGCCAAATTCGGTTCAGCCGTTTCGTAGATAAACCGGAACAAACTGACGGACAGACAAAAATAATATTGTATTTCTGGTACAGGTACCGTGTGAACAGTTTTATGCAGTTATATTAAGACTTCAATTTTATTTATTAGTACAGATCTTTGTAATTAGTGGTCAGCTGGGCAGATGTAGGTAGGTCAAACCTGCGTCAAAAAGATGTCAAAGAAACACAAAAATCTAGCGAAATCCCCGCAAACGAAATGGCTACTGTTGACCTTGTTCAGTATCCTATCTGTTCTTGAAAACGTAAGCTGATCTTTTATACCTCGTACATAAGTATAAAAGGCTTCAAATGTTACAGACGCTCAAAGAAGGCATGGCGGCATTAGAAAGCGTGTTCGGTATGGATGACCTGATGTTATTCGTGGCGCTTCCTCGTAAAGAGAAATTAGAGCAACTGGAAGACTTGATGGGCTACACGGCTGGCGTGAGGCTGTTCAACAGAGACTGCAAGAAGGGGGGCGAAGGGATACAAGATTGTGAGTTGATCTGCTTAGATCTAGAATTTTCCGCTTGCATATCTACGTACCTATGAGGTCTTATAACTTTGCTACTTTAGTTTTTTACTTATAGTTTAGACAGAGCGTTTTACGAGCGTAACTCTAGTTTCTGTCTTCGACTTCGTCCGCGTACTAATTAAAATATTATCCCACGGGAACCGAACATTTTTCCGGGATTTAAAGTTATTTCTTTACCACCTTTGGTTGAGTTGTAGAGAATGCATAAGGCATTTTTTTTTGGTGGTAAATATCATCAAATGATTCCTTCTGCCTTGGGTGGGGCGGAAGGGACTATAAGGCTCTTACCGACTAAAAAACCACCCTGTTCCTTCTGTTGCCCTTTGCGTTCCGGGGCTACGGTATCCTGTTGAAACGTCCCGCAACCCCGGATGCATTAAGTCCGCCTTTGCCCTTTGTACATCTTTTTGTTGCATAAAGCTTCAACAAAGTCGCCTATTCGCTATTCCAGATTATAGTCCATGTCTGTGCCAAATTTCATCCATTCGCGCCGTTTGCAAGATTTTACACCGCAAATGTACAGACTTAACATAAAACTATCCTCCTTTTTTTTGTTTTTTTACACACAATTTTGCTGTTTATCGATCGTACATTAATTTGCACCTACCATGTTATCTCTTCACCACCTTTTGTTGACTGTTAGATAATGCTTAAGGCTTTAAGTCCGCCTTTGTACTTTTGTTGCATTAAGTTTAAATAAATAAATAAATCTTTTCTTGCAGTGCCACTAAACCTCGTCGACGCTGGCAAAGCATGCAGAGAGTTGCTATCAACTACTCTGGTGACAGTGATGCAGGGGGTTAATAAACTCACGTCAGCCATTGATGATGTGATCACCGTGCAGGATGAGACCGGCAATATTATTATAGACACGACTAAGAATACTGATGTAGCTGTGTAAGTTTATTTTGAACTTGTGTTATTAAAAAAAAATCTGATGTCGGAATGGCCCAGTGGTTGAGGCGCCCGCCTCTCATGCATGAGGTTATGAGTTCGAATCCGGACAAGCACCAAGCACTTTTCAATTCATATGTCCCTACTTTCTAAGTTTATCTTAGACATCACTGACATCATGCCGTGCCTCGGATATCACGTTATGCCGTTGGTCCCGGCTGTCATTCGTGGATCTTTGACAGTCGTTATTACGGGTCGCCAAAAGCCCGAAAGTCTGACAACCAGTCTTACCAAGGGATATCGTATTACCCAGTTACTGGGTTGTGGAGGTCAGATAGGCAGTCGCTCCATGTAAAATACTGGTATTCAGCTGCATCCGGTTAGACTGGAAGCCGACCCTAACATAGTTGGGAAAAGGTTAGACAGATGATGATGATGATCTGTGTCAATAAACACTTTTTTCTTTTATTCTTTAAAAAAAATATCCCCCTAGCTGAAAATTCATAATACTAACAATTAATTCGTCATTTTCCAGCGAAGATTACAAAGAGCTGTTCGACCTGCTAGCGTTCTACCGTCAGTACGAGGTGTTCATTCGCAAGCTGCTCGCCGACGTGGACTCCATGTCACACAAGTCTGTGCAATACGTTCAACGTACAAAGGCGGTGCTTCTGGAGTTGCACGCAGCTGTCAAATACAAGGCGGCTGTGCCTGTGCAGAATGTTTTTGTAAGTATTCGTGGGTGATGGTCTTTTGGTTATTGCAAATATTGGTCTACTGGTTAAGGTGCAGGCTTGAAACAGCTGAGTGTCGTTGAGGATTATTGAGTATAATGGTGGCCTCTACTCGCTTTATGATGTCTGTCTCAAGGTCCGATCTAAGGGGCAAAATTGAGTGCCGGGCGATTGCACGAAGTCCAACATATTCTCACGAATTCTTGTATACATTTTCGGAAGCCGCCGTAAATATTAATTAGCAAGCTCATAACTTATAATGGTGTTAGTTTAAAGGGCGGCGAATATTATTTTTGCCCAGAGAGGCTAGGCCAGAGAGAGGCCAGATCGACAACGATGAAGGGAGTTGCATGAAGAGGGAAAATGTACAATTTCCAACAATATTACATAAAAAATAAATAAGAAAAGGCTAGGCAGATCATGATTACATACCTACGAGTCAGTACGAGTACGAAACGATAACCTTTTTTAAATCGCTTAGAAATTGCACCATTTCTAACCGACTCATTAAAAAAAGTATTTATTCATTATGGACAAAATGTCCGTTTGTTTGATTATTTTATGAAAATCTCATGAAATATGACGAGTATACTAAACTAGTAACTATTTAAGAAATCTTAACAATAAAAAATAATATTTAGTAATTTATCGTTATTTTCATTCCAGCCACTCTTTACAAACCTATGGGGGAAATGGCGCGCGATGCAAAACATCATGTTCCTAATATCCACAGTGAACAGACTGGTAGCTATCCTAGCAAGCATTAACGACCAGATAACGATGCCATATGAAGTTATCGACAAACTGCTGGAAGGGAAAAATGTTGTTACTGATCAAGTGAGTGCAACATTATTCATCTAGTACTAGAGATAAACTATAATATAATGTCGCGCCCCTCCATATTACTATTTCAATGTGTGTAGTCACATCCGTATGAAATAGTTTGTATCGGGAGCCGTCTCAGTACGCACACATGCGTTGTGAATCTCTTTTACAAACACTTTCAAACGTTTTGAATTGTGGAAGGGCGCGTCAAGTTATTGTAGTTTATCTCTAATATCTATAGTGTTTATTTAAACGAGCTATCCTCTGGAACTAACAGTCGCATTGGAATTTTTTTTTCGTATATGATAGCCAGATTCATGAGGAATAGTATAGATAGGCTATATAACATCATGCTACGACTCACAGGAGCGGAGTAGTAACCAAAGATGTGACAATGCGGGAGAAAATGCGCGGGCGCAGTCGCGAGCAGAAGCTATACATAAAGAAAAGCCATTGCAGTAAAGTCTGTCCCAAGAGAGCTTTCCATGTCTTGATTTTTATACTTTTGCTCACAGGCCCGAACCAGCATCCGACCTACCACGGATGAGCGCCTAGTTCTGGGCTCCTTGAAGAACTACATCTGCGTTTGTTCTAGCGGCTCAGAATTGCTCAGAGAAAAACAAAGAGAAGTACGTATTCATAATCATCTTAATATTCCTACCTTCCTTTCTTTTCTTCTTTCTATTCCTACCTTTATAACAGCCACGTTTATCTTTGACATCACTGACATCGGTGAAGGAAAACATCGTGAGAAAACCTGGACTTATACCAGCCTATTACTGTTGCACTTAAACCATGTCAGAGGCCCTTATGGCGGTTTAGAAACTCTGACACTAGGGTGTGTGGGGTCGTAAGACCTTACACAAGCACACGATAAAGAATGAAGAACTGCCCCGTTTTGGTCTCATGGTTGCAAGCGCAACTGCTGAACTTGGGGTCTTGGTTTCGATTCTAAAGTCGAACAATGTGTTATTGGATTTTTCACTTAGGAATTTCTCATGGCACCTTCATGTAGCACGTAAAACTATTGGTTCTGCGCCTGATCTCTCCCCGGTCGTGTCGGATTGCCGTCGCATCGTACTATGAGAGTGTAGGAAGAGGGAGTGCACCTGTGTTTGCGCACACACTTGTGCACTATAATATCTCCATCGCACTTGGCTTGTTTCTATTATAAATTGAGTATATTGAGATTGATCGCCGTGGTCGAAATTGGGTCTAGAGAATATAGACCCAAAATAGACATAGATATTTTCTACATTTGTGGGCAGTTAATATCATTAGACATTTCATACAATCCACTGTAAAATTTTGATTGGTGTTATCGCATGAAAAACTTAATAAAAAAATATAACGAATATTAAATTGCACCCGTGTGAAGCCGAGGCGTTTCGCTAAATTAATATTGAGCCCTATTTTTTTTTTCAGTTTCTAGGATTCTGCTCAATATGTCTAACTCTGGGAGCGCTGGTGCCCGGCAACATGAAGATAGGCCTCGTCAAGTCTAATGGCCGCTACTACAGTTTCTGCAGCGTCAAGATGGCTGCCCAATTCAGTAGTGATCCAGAAAGGTATTTCCATTTTTTTCTTCCTTTGGGAAATGCTCATGGATACCGCCCTTCTGGGAAGAACGAAGCGTTATGCATTTACATTGATCAGTTATTACTGTATAGTAAAATAACACGTGTAAATTAAATAATGGACCTACTTAGGACATAATGTGAATATACACGCATTTTTCTCTAGTGTGGCATAAACTTATTTGTTAAATAATTTTATTGCACACTTTAGACACAAATGCGTGCAATAAATTTATTTGATAAATAATTTTATTGAACAATTTTCATAGGGTACGTTAGTGCAGCGCCATACTAATAAAAATTACACCGCTAGTCTAGCAACAAATCGCTGATTTGTTTTTGTTTCGAGAGCCGTCTCAGTACGCACACATGCGTTGTGAGTTCTGTAAACACTCGCAAATACTTTCAAACGTTTTGAATTGTGGAGGGGCGCGCCAAGTTATCGTAGTTTATGTCTACACTAGTACTCTCCCCCCACCAGATACGTGAACGAGGTGCTCCACCACGCGCGCAACAACCCGCACCTCATCAACTTGCTGAACATAATCGACCACGTGTACAACGTTAAAGATATCGACGAACTTATTGTCATACGAGTGCCTAAGAGTGAGTTGAACACTTTGATCTAGCTTTGAGCTGACTAAATCATCAAGCAATGGTGAAATACCGATACAATGTATTTAACATTTCACAGTAAAGGTATTCGACAAGGATATCCAGACGGTGGCGCATCCGCTGGACGAATACAAGGAGAAGAACTACACGTGGGACCTCTGGGAGTGGAAGCGGAGAGCTTGCCAATGGGTCCGTTGTTATTATACTTTTAGGATGAATGTTGTTTTTTTATCGAAGTGAATATTTTAAAAATATTAAAATTAAAATATATAATTATATTCACTACATGCTATTCATGATATGCATTCTACATGCTACCTGCCAGGTAGCATGTAGAAAAGAAATAGAAATACATAAAGAAATAGAGCCCCAAGTAAGGTGTACTGTCCCTAAATAGGGTGTAAGGTCCCGAAATAGGGTGTATGTCCCTTAGTAGGGTGTACGGTCTTTTAATAGGGTGTACGCTCCCTAAGCAAGGTGTACGGCCCCTCAATTGGGTGGACGGTCTTTAAATAGTGTACACGATCCTTAAATAGGGTGCACGATCCGTTTCTGCCTACCCCCATGGGAAAAAGGCGTGTGTTTATGAATGTATGAATGTACGATCCGCTAATAAGGTACACTACCACATTTAAAATACTACGGTCAAATCTGATGTTACCTTTGATTGGTCAACTAAAATATCACATATGACAGCCGGGACCAACGGCATAACGTGCTTTCCGAAGCACGAGTCTTTGTGTGTTTATGGTCACCCATCCACGGATCAACCTCGGCAAGCGTAGCTTAACCTGATGGGTCATCCGTGCGGCTGTCACGACATTTTTTACAATCACTAAATACCTTTTATCTCATCCAGGCAACCATAGTGAACTGCCAAACGCATTCAACTCAAACTAACTACAGCCACCTGCGTTCTGAGATTCAATGTCAGACCGTGGAACCGAGGGACAAATGCCTTCAGACAAACAAGGACGTTGGGATCAATACCCTCAACACCACCGTGTTCCTATGGGGCTTGAGGGGAAAGCTGGGCTATGGTCAGCACCCCATGGATCTGACGATACAGAATACTTCGGTGGCTAAGCCACGTAAGTTTTTATCATTATACACACAGCACATTTTTTTCTGTGAATAAGCAAAGTCAAAGTCAAAACATTTATTTCAATTAGACTATTTACAGGCACTTTTGAATTGTCAAAGAGTCGGTCAGTTAGTCCGAAAGTTGAAGCTAGTTGCTCGTTTCCAAAACGGAGGTAGGCCTCTATGGAGAAGAACGAGCAAGAAACTCCACGGCACTCTTTTACAAAATCCTGGTTACATTATTCCTGTCGATTCTATATATAAGCATCATTATTATTATCATTTTATATGTATCTCGGGACCCTGAGGTCCCGGGCCTTTGTAAGGCGCACGAGAGGCCGGAGCCAACTCGCAGAAGCCCCTTAAGCAACTTTATGTTTTTATTATTATTATCTTACAATCAATTATAATACCTCGAGTGCCTCGTTGGTCGCAAAGCACGACTGCGGAGCATGAGGTCTTGGGTTCGATTCCCAGGACAGGCAAAGTGTTATTGGGTTTTGCAATCAGGAGGTTCAAACAAAGTAACAATTTCAAAACGATAACGAAGTTAGAAAATACTAAAATGTATGGGATTGACATAAGCCGCGTTATGTCACGTGGTCAATTGACGAAGCGATGTTACTTTGTCTAAGCCCCCAGGAATTTCTCAGTAGCAGCCTCGGAGTCTAGATTTGTGCCTGGTTGAAGGCAATAGGCTCGCCCCCTATTACATGTGACTTAAACATAACTGATGAAATGTGAGTGTACTAATGGGTACACCTTTGCCTAACCTTTTGAGGATTACAGGCGTGATGTTTGTTATATTCTTTTTAAATTGTTGTCTTTATTCAGCGCAACAATTAGCCGCATGCAAGTGGCCCTGCTGCGAGGAGGCGCCGATCGAGACAGGATCCGGCAGTAGCATAGACAACTCAGAATATTTTGTTAAGAGTTTTGCAGAGAAACCTCATGAATGAGAACCAGACGTGCTGAAAGTGTCGTAACAAGATTTGTTAAATACTTTATTAAAGTTTCAAATAATTATACAATATAATAAATACATTTTTTTAATAATTTTAATTGAATTTATTGAATGTTGGCCCAACGGATAAGAGCTTTACTGACCATTTATCCATACAGACGTGTTACCGATTTTTAAGCCAGAGCCAACAATATTTTACCCCAACATAGATATAAGTCGTGGCCATGACGGACCGTTTTATTGGATAAACCGATTTCTATAGAAGTTATGACCAATCAAATATCAAGAAAAACGCCCATTTAAATTGGCCCCAAATAAACGAAAACGAAAAAAAACGGTCTAGTAAACGAATCTGGTGGCATAAAACTAAAAAAACGAAGGTATAGGCGGTTTCCATGAAGATTGGTTAGTGAAAAAAAAAAAAATGTGTAGTTTTGGAAGTAAAGGATTATTGTTGGTTGGTTGGTGGACCTCAGTTGGTTGTTCTTTTTTTTACACGACTACCCCAAAAAAAAGGAGTGTTATGTGTTCAGGGTTAATGTATGTATGTGGGATTCTTTATTCCACCATAACTTTCAAACGCCTGAACCGATTTAGATGTATGGGGTATCGTTACAATCTTTGCATCGTTCCGAGTAACATAGGCTAGTTAAAAATAAAAAGAATCCTTTGTGGTCACTTTAAAACGTAAATTTATACCAGCCTCAATTATTTGTTTTAATGAATCTGGCCGTGTCAATGTTCATCGTCTAGAATTTGACAAGTAGATCTAAAAAATATATATAACACTGTAAATAAAAAACGTCGTAAAAAAAACTGACGAGTAAACAAAGTACAAATATGTGAAAATTGGCAGTCGTGTTTTTACATTTTTTAAATTTTAGTAGCTTGTTTGTATTTCAGTACAGTTGAGTATCACATGTATTGCAAATAAACAACCATATTTTAAATTTACATATTTTATTTATTTAATAACTATTTTTAAATGCATAATAATCAGTTGTGTTTACGTGATTTACCTAATGCACCACTCTCAAACAAAAAGCGATTCACAGCAAGAATCTTCTCATTTAATTTATGATTGAAACATCTATCTGCGTAACCTTATAAAAGTGTCCCGCGCCTCTCTAGCCAACGCCACGTCGTCTGCGCGTAGTTTGAGCGAGGCGGCTTCCTCGCGCAACGCAACCAGTGTTGCCACTGAAGCTGTCAGTGACGTCGGCAATATGGCGTCTGGAACCGACAGCTTTGAGAACTTTGTCTGGAAAATGCAAGAAAATACTTAGTTTTTATTACAAATTGTCAAAGTTGATGCCAAATTTTAATAAAATTAGATTATTTAGCGTGGCCGCACACTGGCCACACGCGACAGCCACAAACGCCTCCACTTGAAGCAAAAAGCGGCGTTGTGGCGACCACCGACGTCAACCGTGTGCGGCGTGTTCATATACAATGTATGAAAACTACAGGATAATACGTCAGTGGCGGCGTTTTGTGGTTGTGTTCGGTGGCCCGTGTGCGGCCAGGCTGAAAGGCACTTTTGAACGTCATTAACAGAGAGGAATATTTAATTTAGTAGCCATTTAGGTAGATTCACATGAAGAAGAATGGGCATGAAACTACATAATATGTCGAGAAATTTCCCAGTAGTTAGATGTTGCTTATTTGCGCCACATTTTACACTGGAAGCTCAATCATGGAAATGTATATTTTGTCAAATTGCTCATAAACATAATTCAGGAAACGAGTAAGAAATAAACTAGGATAATACATACCTTAGCCTTCTCGCAGCTGTCTTCATATGAAGCGACTTTCTGTTTCAACTGTCTGATAAAATCCTGAATATTTTCCAGATTTGGATTTTGACTTGATAAAGAATCCTGCGAATTCTGCAATTCTTTCCTCAAGCCCTCCAAAAACTTGTTATTACGGTCTATTTTCGCTTGCAGCTCGACGTTCTTCTGTTTAAGTTTTAAAATCTCGTATTCTTCTTCTAGTTTCTGCGACATTTCTTTAGTCTGGTGTAAGGATATGGCGATGGGATCGAGTTGGTTGATGTCCATCGCGTGTTGTGCTTCGGCGGCCTGACGAAGTAGCTGCTGAGATTTTTGAGGCAAAGAGTCGATGGATATGTTGAGTTTCGATAGAATCTCTGATGTCAGCGCCGCTGGAATTGATAAGTGAAGAGTTAGATTCTGAATAAAAGTTCATTTTTTGTAAAGATGAGGCATACCTACTTACTTCAGAAGCTCAGTTCTTGAGATTAGATCATTTAGTACGAGAATTGCAGAAGAAAGAGAAGGGATTTCTTTAAAGTCAAAGCATTTACGAGTATTTCAATTAGATCATTTATGGCACTTTATAATTGTTAAGGGGTCAGACAGAAAGTTGAAGCTAGTTGCTTGTTGCAAAATGTAGGTAGGCCTCTATGGAGAAGAAAGAGTAGGAAACTTCTCAGACACTACAGAGTTCAAGTGCTATCTGATCAAATTATATTGTGATAGTTTACCAAATAGTTAAGATACCAACAAGACGGAGATTTAAGGAAAAATAAATATTGTTTTGCATGAAGACAATAATTTAATTGAGCTATATAAGTAGACTATTTAAATAGCTTTAAATTAAAATACAAGGTGTACTAAAAAATAAAAAGTATAATTTATTAACAAAACTATTCAGTTACACTGAAATCCAGGGAATTTTACAAGGCTTTCTATTTTCCTAGCTACGTTTAACAATAGATCTTCAGATAATGATGGACCCATGAGTTGCAACGATAATGGTAGCCTGTTCTTTGATAGCGTAATAGGTATTGAAATGGCCGGTATGCCAGCCATATTCGCAGGTTGAGTACAATAATCCTGTTGCGCGCACTGATCCCTATTATGTTTCCCCACAAAGTCTTTATATAACGGAGCATCTGACAATGTTGTCGGAGTCAAAAGCAAGTCAACTCCATTTTCTTTATTGAAAACTTTTTTGAAGTCATCCAAAATCAACCTCCTTAGTTTCAGAGTTTTTATAAAGTATTTCACGTAGTTCCGTGTCAGTAAGAAGTAGTTGCCCGCAAGGATTCTTGAGCGGACTACGTTGTTAAAGCCTTGGTGCCTCGTAAATGCGTATAATTCTTCAGTTGAATTGTTTGCATTTGCTCTCAGGCCGAATTCTACGCCATCATACCTTGCCATGTTGCTGGCAACTTCACATTGATTTAAAATTGAGTAGACTGCTATTGAAACCGATGTGTGGGGCAATGAAACAGAGGTGACAATAGCATTTTCTCTTTCTAGAAGATCCGTCACTAAACTCCAGGTACTTATCACTTCACTGCTCATACCTTCACAGTGATATTCTTTAGGAATTCCAATCTTTATTTTAGATAGATCAACATCTTTTAGGCTGATTGGTTCAAATGGCTTATTTATGGTTGTAGAATCATGTTCATCTGGCCCAGCAATTGCGTTTAACACCATCGTAGCATCTTCAACAGTCCGCGCTAAAATACCAGGCACATCCATGGAATTAACCAACGGTATCAAACCATGCCTAGATACAAGACCGTATGTTGGTTTTAATCCTACAACACCGCACAACGCTGCTGGGTTTCGGGTGGAACCACCTGTGTCTGAGCCAATTGCTGCCACACAGGACCCTGAGGCTACGGCAACCGCACTTCCACCTGAACTGCCACCGGCGATCCTCCAGTTTTCCTTATCATATAACCAGGGGTTACGAGTAGGACCGAATACAGAGTCTACTGTTCCCGAGCCCATAGCAAACTCGTCAAGATTGCATTTGCCGATCAGGCAGGCGCCAGCACTTCGCATTCTCGAGTACACTGTAGCATCATAGCTCGGCACAAAGCTTTTGAGCATCTCCGATGCGCAGGAAGTCATTATATTGCTTGTACAGAAATTATCTTTCACGGCAATAGGAATGCCATCTAAATGTTTCGGGTTTTTGGAGATGTAGAACCTCTTCTCACTCTCGATACCTTGGGATTCAGCGACGTCGTCAGTGATAGTCACGAATGCATTCAAATCTCTGTTCGTTTTAGCATTCTGCAGACTTAAGTCTACGAAACTCGTGGGTGTCAACATTTTCTCAGAATATGCTTTGTGAACCGTTTTTATAGTGTAACACGTTAATTTATTCATGTTTTTGGAATTTTAAGAATTCCTATCCAAACAAAATTTTAAATAAAATTAACAAAAATTTAACAGCTGACAATTCATCGCTCAAGAAAGTTGGAAAATGAAAATTATCAAAATACAGCGCAACAAACGTCAGATGAAAACGGCTTCAGAATTTAGGCGGGTTATACTTAACGTATTATTTCTTAATTAATGCTCACCAGTAGCTATGCGTTCTTGGCTTTCTTGCTGAATTAAACCAGAATGTACTCTGTTATGTTCTTCATTATTGATCGAAACGGTCTTCATTTTAAGAATAGTTCTTCTAAAATGGGTATTGATATTACTTCACTACCACGATTTGAAATGTTATTGTTTCCTTTCTTGACTGTTGGTTGATTTTGACGTAACATGAACCAAATCCAACGGTTGTTCCGACTTTGACAGGCTGACAGTATTGCCAGTACATCAGCCACCCTGTTGATTTCAAACAATACATTTTCCCCAAAAATATTGGAAGAAAATACATTGGTATATGACATTAAAGTTATAATATGACTTCACACAGTGTTAAAAAGCATTCGTGGATAAATACGTACAGCTTTTTTTATTCAGTCTTTTTTTCCAATGCATTCGTATTGTTTTCGCTTAGAATAATCGATATTCAAAGATTATAAGCTCATAAAATACATGCGCACCATGTCGAATGCTTTTTTCAATAATCTACCGAAACGTTTTTTATTGTCTACAGTGGAATAACAGAAGCTAAAAATAATAGAATAATTATAAAATATTGTGGGCAAAAACCTAATGGTGGGAACATAGGCAGCTGATAAGACTGACCACCACCAAGTTTTTATAGTATTTACCAAAATAAAGTTATAATTTTACCATTATTTTAGACATGGCCACCAAGAAGCTTAGCATACATGTACTAATAAAACTTTTTCTTGAATTATTTATAATGCGAATGTAATCTGTGCTTTTACATTTAATCCTTTTTTTTAAATTTGGACCGTGGGTTATGAAACTTCCTAAAAACAGAATTAACTATTCATTTGCTGACGTCATTCTAAAAATATTTGAAAAAAAAGTTTGAACTTGGCTGTTTGGTCAATAATATCTTCGCCTTCGAACACATTTTTTAAAATTATCCATAGGGACGCGCTTAAAATAATAATATATCGACTTTTAGGAAAAATATACTTTTTTTTTTAAAACATTGAAAGCTGACTTAAATTATACTTTATTTTATTACGTATATTTCTTTTTTTATAGTTAAAAATAATTATGCTTGCAGGGTGTAGGTACATTTATAGATTATTTTATTCTGTAAATGTACCTATCTGTGAAGTGACCTATAATTATTTATTTGTAAGTAATAATAATCGAGCACTCAAAGTTTGATACGTAAATGATGTATTAAATTTATGTCCAAGAATTAGAGGAAAAAAGCATTGTGTTAAAGCTTCTTAATTAATTATGCCCGATCAATAAACGTAGACAAAATTATCGATTCAAAGCAATCATCGATAGCACCCACCGACAAGTGCCCGTGTTGTGACAGTTGGCATCCCTTAAATATTGACTGTGTTTGTCGTATTTCATTTTCATAGATGTTTTAAATATTTTCTTTTCCATTAATAAATATTATAATAGCAATAATTTATAGCCTAAACTTATAGAGTGATAATTATTTAACATTATAGTTATTTAATGCCGTAAATATGGCGCATTTGCAATATATGCCCGGGGATCCTCGCCTGGTCGATCAACTAGTTTATGAGTTAAAATCGAAGGGTATATTTGATCAGGTAAGCTGAACAACTATTTTACATCGTCAAGTTGTGCCCTTTGAGGTGTACTGTCGCTGAAGTCGCCATTTTTCTCTGACCTTGTGTGTCCCTTTCTTCAATCACATTAACAAGCAGTACTCAAGCATTATTTTCTTGTGTTGCTTTTTAGCAATGTCAGTATGGTTAAAAAAATATCTTGAAGGCGTTTTATGTAAATTCCCAGTCATGGGATTAATCTTCATAAGTTTAGAATGTCTGTTGCAATATTGCCAATCAGGTTAACACTAGTAGACATTATACTTTAACACTGAATCTTTAATCAAATCTAATTTATTATGTTAAGTAACAAACTTAAACCTAAATAAATAGTTCATCCTCTTATGAAATAAGAGGCAGCTTTTAGCAAGAATGTTAGTATATTATTATAACTATGTTATATTACCCGGTAAACAACATGAGTATATACTAAAAACGAAAATATAGTGTCCTTAAAGTTATGATGGGGTGTGGAGTACATATTCATGTGAGCCAAACTCGGAAACTGTGGTGAGACAACTGTTCTAGATTGTTGCTCGCTTATTAACTCGTGCACGAGGTGCCAATCCCTGTACTGTTGCATGTATCCATAAGCACAATAATTTTTGTGTGTAACGACACATGGCATCATATATACCGATTTTTTAAACAAAAAGAAAGTTGTTTCTGAGAAATATTTTTTGCTAAAAGTTACTAAGTTTGATGGGGAGTATGCATAGATAATAGGTAAAACAGTGTTATTAATTACAATTCATGAAGATAATCTCTGTAAGTCAAAGTCAATGGCCAATTTATGTCTAAAATAAAAAGCATTTTAAATGGAAGTTGCAAGAAAAAAAGAATTAAATCTAGTTGTATTCCAGAAGCTGGTGTTGCATGGGTATGAATGTGCAAGACACTCAATATAACTTACTCTTATAAAAATAAATGTTTAAGTTTCACATTATTTCACTCTGATCCCAAATAACACAATTGGAGTTGTAATCAATGCTAATCATACTGTCTTATGCAATTACATAATAATTACTATATAGTTTATGTTTCATTAATTAGTACATATTGTCTGAAATCTTAACTTTGTTTTATAAAATAATACTAATACTTCATGTGATATGAAGGACACTAATACTTAGATTTTCACAAACTTTTGCCTTTGATTTTGTGCAACTACTGCACAGCAGTTGTGGAATAAAATAAAAAGAAAACCACTTTTATCAATTTTCTTACATAATTAAATTCCATAAATACGTGACTGATTTGCAGAAATTATTTTAAAAATTATTTTTTGTCGAAATTATGCAAGTAATTTGCTTTCATATCCGCACTATGTACTAATTAAGGATTGCTAAAGCAAACCATGAAGAAATATTACCTAAATATCAATATAGTAGCAGGGTAGACTGCAGGAGTGCAAGACATACATAGCTTAAGATTCCCATATTTGCTCATCTAATTCCACTACCACCACTCATTTATATCTAACAACAATGCATCTGTTGTAATCTACTCATGCCCATCATCATATCAGCCGAGCATCTTCAAGTGCTGGATATAGGCCTCCCCTAAAGATAAACACAATGACTGGTCTTGCGATACCCCCTTCCAGTGGTTTCTACTTATGTTACAGCAAATAATTTGTGCTTCATATTTATTCCAGTTCCGTAAAGACTGCATTGCAGACGTGGACACCCGTCCTGCCTACCAAAACCTGAGGCAGCGTGTTGAGAACTCCGTGTCCACGTTCCTGTCGCGACAAGTCTGGAAGCCGGACCTCAACAAGAACCAGCTCCGGGAGAAGCTTAGGAAACACATCTTGGAGTAAGTTGAGTTTTTTTTTGTAAATGAATAGTGTTAGCTAATGGTAGGTTATTCATCATATCTACAAATTACTGTTGTGGAATCAGTACATATGAATTTGTCATAAATATTGTTTGAAGTCTCCCCAAACTTTAACTTCACCTGCATACAGTATTGGCTACCTACTAATCAGCCAGCGCCAATGGTCAATTAATAATGTAGCTTATGATTAAAGAAATCATCATTACACATGCAGTTTTTCCCTGAGATTTAAAACCTGCAAAGGTAGATTTGCAGATTTTCTTCAGATAATGGACCAATAAATTATTCTTACTCTTACTAAAACAAATATCTCTTTCATTACAGTGGCAACTACCTAGAACAAGGCGTCGAAAGGATAGTCGATCAGGTGGTTAATCCAAAAGTTGCTTCCGTTTTCATACCTCAAGTTGAAGACCTAGTATACAACTACTTAGGTATATCCAGAAAGAAATCAGTCACCTCCACAGAGACTTCCAATGGCAAAGTAAATACTGATGATCTACTGCCAGAAGATTTGGAAGCCGTCAGTCCTGGATCCGTCAAAAGCAATGAAGGAAAGGCTGAACCAATGGACGAAGATGGTGACGATAGTAAAATGGATGTGGATAATATAAAGGACGAGAATAAGCCTTCAATATATGAACTAGAAAAGCCAAAAATTGAAGGCGACTCGCAACCCGTTATTATTGAACTCATTACTGATTCCGATGGGGACACAGAGAAAGGTAACACAATGCATGAAGATATAAAGCTAGAAAATATACCACCGCCTGACAACAGCCCACCGAAAGTCGAATTAGAAAACATTGATATTGAGAAAATAGAACTTCCTAGAGAACCAAACACTATTTGTGATATACCCCATCCTGATGAAATACCACTTCCGAAAGACGACAAAGATCAATTCTTTAAACCTATAGACATTAACAGTGAAGATGATTCAAGCAGTGATTCTTCTTTACGAAGAAATATGTCTCCATTAACTCCAATCAGGAACTACAATAATGAAAACTCATGTGATGCCCAACAAGCCTTCGAGAATGACTCGGACAGCAAAAGTAACGAAAAAAAGGAGCCCAGTTCTTTCAGATTCGCCATAGAAGCCAAGTCTCCAGAAAACAGTCTGGAAGCAAAACCAGAAAAGAAAGATCCTGAGCAAACGAACTTAGCCTATCAGTTTAATAGCCAAGTTAACATAAACACTTTCAACACACCATTGTATGACGATAGTTCAAACAGCAACAATTTACAAATTGATTACGAAAGCGATGTAAACAGTAAGACTAACATAGAAAAAGTGCCAGAAGCTGATCAGAATTCAGAAGACAAAAGGGATAAAAAGAATGATGAAAAGAAAAGCAGTCACAAGAGCTCACATAGGTCCAGAGATTCGCACAGACATTCTAGTAGCAAAGACAAAAGGTCGGACTCTAAACAATCTACTTCTAGAGACAGTAGCAGGCATGACAAGAAACCCAAAGACGATCACAGCAAATCTAAATCCAGTCATAAAGAAAGAGAGAAGTCCAAAGATCGCGGCGACAAGAAGGATGGTCGGGACTCATCTAAACACAGATCTTCATCTCACAAGAGCTCTAGTCATAGAGACTCGAAATCCCATAGAAGTTCAAGCTCCAGCCAGAAACATTCAAGTGATAAAAAATCTTCGGACGACAAAAAGTCTTCGTCTAGCCACAAATCTGAAAGAAGTTCTGAAAAAAGTTCCGATAGAAGTTCAAGGGATAAAAGAGATTCTAAATCCGGCTCTCATCGCTCAGATAAGGATAAAAAGAGTAGCAGTAAGAGCAAACATGATGAGAAAGATAAGAAAAAGGATAAGAAAGAAACTGATGACCATTACAGTTTGTCTGGGAGAGGCAACCATGGGCGGCGTTCAACTGACAGAGATTCTAACGACGGCAGCTCCTCTTCCAAAGGATCTCAAAACCAAACCGGCCCTAAACCTACAGAAAATAAAAAAGAAACTAAAAGTTCAAGCTCTAAATCAGAGAATACATCAACTAGTGGTGAATCGACCAGTCCCAGTGATAAAGATCATGGAGTTACTACAGCTAGTGGCACGAAAGGTAACCAAAAGCCCATCAGAGTCGAGAATCATTTAGAAACACCTATTGCAAGTCCCCCAAGGTTACCTTTTGTGCCAGACGTGACTTTAAAAAAGCCTAAATTTGCAGCTAATTTGGAAGAAGCTAAACGCATGATGAAAATGAGGAAGTTTTTAGACGAGGAACAGAAGAGAATGAATCAAGAAGCTGCGTTACTTCTTGAATTTCAGGCGAATGTGAGACCTAGTCTGAGTCAAGTGTATTCTAGTATCCCTGGCCCTGAGTTAGAATTCGCATGCATAGCTAATGAAGTTAACAATATAATGCAAAATAAAATGTGCAAAACAGAGCATGCTGTAGAAGATAAACTTACTAACGAAACCAAATGTACGGCCCAAGTCAAAGACGAGAAAGACATTAAAACCGAAAACGTTAAATATGAAGATCGAAACAAAGTAACAAATGAAATTATAGACGAACTAGAAGACACACTGACAAACGACACAGAAATGTTTGATGACGATACAAAACCGGCAGAGAAAAATGAAACTTACAACGAGAACAAACCATTTTCTCAGCTAATGGAGGAAATTTCAGAGTACAGTAAAGCTTCAGAGAAGAACAAGAAAGATGCTTTAGACAATTTAGTTGATGACGAAAATAAAAAGCGAACGGAATATTTTGAAGTTACGATTATTACTGAAGAATTGTCGGAAACTGATGAAACTTTTGCTCAAATGGAAGCTAACAGAGACTCTGAAGCTGACACTACCGAAAACTTCAAAACGGAACTTATTGAAAGTGCTGAAACAGAGAGCACGAGCTCTGCAACTGAAATTCCCGAAATCTTTAAACTTAAATCTCCAAGTCCAGAAGATAAAGCCTTAAAATATTTTGCTGAACACGAGAAATTCGACGCAGAACTAAAAAGATTACAATACAGTACTTTCCTAAAATCTTATACAGAAAGAACTCAAGTCGCCAACAAAATACACGTCATAAACTGCGATACTTATGAAGAAAACATTCTCAAAGAGGTTTGCGCCACATTCGGGACTTTCGAAGTAGTAAACTACTATAAAAATGGGCATTTAAAACTACCCATGACAGCCAAAAATGTTATCAAAAATGTCAATGTAGCATCAGAAATATCCCTACCAGTGGACAACACTTTCGATTCAAAATCCCCTTCACCAGTGTTTAGTCCTGTCAAATCGGAATGTTCGTTTGAATTATCGAGTGACTATGATGCTAAATTAGAAGAGATGGTAAACAAGACATCACGGCAAGAAGTCATGGAGATCATACTTGGCAATGTAATAGATGAAGACGAGAATCCGTCTATAGATTATTGTACGGAGTCTAGTATTGATAACGAGTTACATTTGAAGAGGAAGTTGGGGGAGGTTGAGGGTGCGGAGAATAATAACAGGCAAGTGCTAAAGAAAGTGAGGAAACTCAGTGATTCGGACCAGATCTCGTCGACTACTGAAGGTGAGTTGTGTGTTCACATGCACCTGCGAATTGGTTGTCATAGTTTGGCTAAGTACCTTTTCTATAACCTACGAAACGTTATTGATTTCGCATCCTAAACCGTTGCCGATAACTAATCGTAATCGCCATTGCATAGCGTAATATTTGCCTACCATAATCTCTTGTAATTAATATTACCTCGTAATTTCCACTGTTGAATTTTCAACTCTCAGCAGTGAACCGAGAATTGATAATCAAACAGTGTGCACGACATTATGATGTTAAAGTCATCTTTTTGTGTTGTGTGTGTATAGATATCAAATATTTCCATTCTTGCTAGCGTTTCTGGGCTTAGGTGTATCCAGGACCCCTTTGAAATATTATGTTATGTAGTCGTATTTCTTGTTGCAAATATCATACAAAAATGCATAAATTCCATTCCAGAAAATACCATCGTAAAATATAAAACAGGTATTTTATGATGTCTTAAATCTGGGTATATAAGAATGAGTTCATTTTCAATTAACAATGGCTCACAAAACCACATCCTCGTCGCTTGCGCATTCCTACAATAAAAAGTTTGAATATGAAGTTATTAACACAATATTTCAGAAAGCGAAGAGATTTCTAACAACAATAGGGTACCGACCAGGTCGAAGTACCTCGGTAGGGCGAGACGGGTCGGCTTGGCAAGACCAAGGAGGAATAGTGAGTACTTCTGTTTGAATTATAACATAGACACACAGTTTAACAAGGCTGTCTATGAGAAATCGCTTTAAGCGATAAGACCGACCATTGTGATACCCATAAAGATTCTGCTTATTTTTCTAAGCATTCAGTTTCTTATACAATGCTTTACCTAGGAATTTTCTAACACCGTTGATAGCAAATTTTCAAGATAAAGAAAACAGTTGTAGGCTTCAAAAGACTTTTAATATAATAAACACATTACCATCTTTCTGGGGCAGTTATACTCGTATAAAGGTTTATTTTACCACTATTTATTTATCTGTCAGTTTCAGAAAGCCTGATCAAGTCCCTAAATAGTCAATTTATTTTGAAATATCATGTGGGTGTAAAAACTAGTAACAATAAATCCAAGCCACAACTTCTCTAAAAAACAATTCAATTTAGCCCTGAAAACCTGATTTTCAATCAACTGCAAAATAACATTTTTGTAGATTTAAAATCCATATATTGAGTTGACTTGATAAATAAATGACGTCACAATATGGTACATATTACCATAGCAAAATGAAGAATCGCGTTTTAAAAGTTAATTTTGTAAAATATGAAAATTGGGCATTGACACACCATCAATCAATTGAGGTACTTTTTTGAACGTTAATTAAAAATTAATTAGGTTTTCAGGGGTAAAATAAAGTGTTTCTTTAGAGAAGTTATGTATTGGAATTATTGGTGCTGTCTGTACCCATATTATTAGCTTTTACTTTTGGTTAAACAAAATCGAATTAATCAAAAAAAAAAAAAAAAATTGAAAAGGCTCTCAGAAAGTGATTCTAGAATCTAAAACAACAATTCCACATAATTAATATTTCAACCATCTTATTCCAGATCTACCAAACAGTCCGTCAAGTGATAAATCAGTTGAGAACTACGAGCAAAACACACAGACTTCGACGCAAACGCCCAACGGCAAGTTTAAGGCTGTGACAAGAAACAAAGTTCAAAGATATGACACTTCAGACTTATACAAACCGAAACTACATTATTTGTCGAGAAGAAACAACATTACTTAAGTAAGTTTTTTGTTTTAAATACCGTTGATTTCTTGGCTTGATTAGGCTGACATTTGAACTTAGGTGAAGTCGTTAAAGTCTAATATAAAAGGCATTTTTGAACAAGAAATAAAAATTGAATTAATTTACCCCTTACCATATGAAAAAAAGAATGGGAAAGAAACTCCATACTTACTCTTAAAATAAATGATTAACAATATTATATTTCATAACATCACACATCATGTGACTTTTTATGTCATTGATATAAGATTTAAATTGCATTGTCTAACGCTCGTGAAATTAAAGAGTTACACGATAAAAGATCTTATTAATAATCTGTGAGCTTAAATGTATAAACAGTTACTGCATTTGATATTTTTAAATCAAAATGCTTGATCATTTTTACAAGATTTTATTAACTTTCACCTGTCCCGGTGTCTGTGACTAATCAAATCGTACAAGTTAAATTTAAGCCACTTCCAGATGTTTGTTTGAGGTGATATTCTGCTTAAATGTTCCATTTGCATGACAATGCAATTTAATGATGTCACAGAGCTGGTCTGGTGATGGAGCCGGAAAGTGGGCATAGGAACTTAATCAGATCTTACAGGTTAAAGACCCACTTCTCGGTGTTCTATTGACCTAGTAGTCTGTAGTACCCAACTTTGTTTGATTTTATGCACTGTTAAAATCATCTTTAGTGCCCACAAAACACAGTAAGGTTGGTCTATTCAAAGCTAAGAATGACTTGGTTAGTGATTTTTTGTTTATTCTATCTATTATCCTATTATCCTATATCTATTATCCTAAGTCCCAAGGTAGGCAGTTATAGGCCGAAATGAAATTTATCATTATTTGTATAAATGGAATATTAGTTAATTTTTAAACGTCATGCATAATCTTTTTAAAATTATATTATTGAGATTATAAATCTTTGTAAACTTATAAAATATTGATATTTTGATTTTTGCCTCTAAAAAGGTTTAAATTAACTTTAGTCTGCTCTCTATGGGCGGAGAGCGTGATAAGCTTCTAATTTCTGTACTGTGTACATTTGTTGCCTTTATTTCTTTGCTTCTCAGAAGTTATATTAAGGGGTAAGCTGTAATGGCTTCCCGCACTAGATTGAGAAGGTCTGAATTGATAAACCATTCTCGACTTATAGAGCATCATGACTTGACTGCCCCTCATGGTAGCTAGTGAGCGCGTCTGCTAAGCGTGGGGTCCTGGATACCCAGGTCGGGCAAAAAGTGTTATTGGATTTTTCCATTAGGGATTTCTCAACAGCAGCCCGGAGTTAGCAAGTGAGTAGTGTGACACTACTGTAGCTCGAAAAGCACGTAAAGGCGTTGGTCCTGCGCCTAAAATCTCCCTGGTGGTTCGCCGTCCGATCAGACGAAGAGGGAGTGCTTCTGTGTCTGCGCACACGCACACACTTGTGTGCTATAATGTCTCCTGCGAACTTGGCTGGTCTCCATAGAGATCTTGAGAATATATTCAATCAATCTCCAAGATAGGAAGACAGAACTTGTCTCGTATTGTGATGAACTGTGTGATATAAATATGAACCAATCAGCAAGTAGAAGCGGGGCCGTCTGCCAAGAGAGCCAGACTTCAACAAATGTAAAAGTCAATGGAAGACTTGAATGGTTTATTGGTTTAGAGTCGAGGATTTGGATCTTAGCTTAGAATATTATTGGGAAAGTGATTTAACACTTGTGAATAGAAATTTATTTAAGCTGATGCTGAGGCTGCGGCATCAAGACCGAGGCTAAAATGTGCCTGCTATATCCTATATTGTATTTGTGAAACAAGCCTATGTTTTTGAGTTACAGTTTTCATTTATTAATTGATAATGAACTGAAAAACAACGTTAATAGAGTCGATATTCTGTACAAGATATAATTTCGCGTCGTATTTATGATCTTGCACTCAATTATGCAAATTTTGACCCTATTTCTGTTGCTTTTTGGTTTATTATCAATTAATCAGCCTGTGCTGACTCTAAGGAAGATTCTCTTAGAAGATATCTCTTCCTTGTAAAAGATCGAAGTTGGATGTTTTTTTTGAGTTATGGGAATCGTTTCCTACATTTTACTATATTGTGCATCTTTGCGTATTGGGGCCATCCATAAATTAAGTCACACGTTAAGGGAGGGGAGGGGGGTCAACGAAGTGTGACATTATATAGCAAGGGGTGGGAGGTGTCCTAAGCTTCGTGACGTCATAATTATGACAACATATTTTGAAGCATTGAAACGTGAAACTTTAATAACGAAGATTTTTAAAAAGTATACCAGTTTTGTGAATGGAAATAAAAATACTTTTGAAAGTACTGTTTTAATTTATACAATTTAATAAGTCAAATTTCAAAAAGTGTGACGTCACAGAAGAGGCTGATAACTATGCTGATAACTGTGATAAGGACAGAGGGGGATAAAAAAATCATATAATTTTGTGACTTAATTTATAGATGGGCCCCTAATATCGGTGAAATTTTGAAACGTTTTTGCCGTAGGTCCCAGTTGTCTTTGGACTATCTGTGTTATCTGACAACTGTTCTAAACTTAGAATATTACAATTCTTAGAGATTCAGAAGATCAGCCACACGTGCAGAATAGGGCTAACCCAAAATTGGGATGTAAGTAAACTCGATATAATGTAAACTTTATCTGCAAATTAATGAAAAAAAAAAAATGTTAAATAATTATTTTATTCTCAATTTAGTATTATTTTTAAGGTCGACAGAGTATGCGGTATTAAAAGAAATATTTTATGAAAAATTTAATTGATTTATTTGTTATATTATAATAACGGTTGGAAGGGATCGTAACGAAAACTTACCATGGATTTAGTATAATACATCATTTCATAATCCCCAGAGATGAAATTTTTCATCGGACATTTAAAAAAATAATGCTGTTTCTTAAAAAAGTGCAATATACTACACGGTCAATATAAAACAGCTGTTACGATGTTCCTTCCATCTCATATATTTTTGTTGTCGTAAAATTTTACATTTACTGTAATGGCGTCGCCACTATGCCGTAACGATTAATTTATCGTTCGCCTACGTTCTCTAGCTGTTCTCACGCTTGAAAAAAAAGACGTGGATGATAGTTAATAGTGTTGTCGAATATGTGAACATCTCTAATTAAATACAGTCACATCAAACGGGGGCAATAGGTATGCAGGGGTCAAGAGGGACCAAATATTAAAAGGGATTTTAAAGCTGAATTAATACAGTTTGTTGCCAACAATGACACAATAATTAAGTAAAAATATTGCGAGTCCGTTTTAATAACAAACTGTATTAATTCAACGTTAAAATCCCTTTTAAACTTTCGTTCCGATTCACCCTTGCATCCCCATTTTCCCCCTTCTGACGGTACACGACGCTTTAAACGACACGATTGTCTGTCGTCACAACATACATATTGGGAACGTGACCTAAAATCAGTGTTGGGCAATATGAAATCTAACTACTGATTACTAACTACGATTACATATAGTAATCAGTAATCATAATTACAAATTACATTAAATAATCGTAAGAAGTAGTTAAACATTTTGATTACTAACTACAAATTGTAGTTGCAATCACGATTACGAGATTACTTTTTATAACTACAAAATTTAAAATGATTTTGCGTATTTAAACAAAACAAACGCGCGCGCGATTCGTTCATGCACCGACTTGTCGTTTGCTAGGTAGGTAGTTAGAGCACGTTAGAGTATGGCGTTGTGACTGGTTGCGTCATTACTGTTAAACGCGGGACAACAAATACAAGAGGCGTCGGGCAAGGTGGGGGCCAAAAGCAGATCTGATAGTGTCCTGTTATTTATCAGATATGGATCGAAAACTAAATTCTGATGAAATACGCAACTATGATTAACCATCCCAAATCCCACAAGTTGTCGGATGAAATGTTCGAAAAACGTGTAGTACTAAAGGCTAATTTAAATGATTAACTCACCCAATCCACTTTTTATTTTTTATTTTATTTGATTCGCAAATAATTTTAATTAAGTTGATGTTTGCTGTGTAATTTTGATTTTTTGAATACATATAAATGTCAATAAACACAATTATTCGTGAAAATAAAAATACGCAAAATAAACTGTTTTTATGCACCCAGATTCCAAAAAATATATATCAATACATTACATGTTTATTTAATTGTAAAATATAAGTTCTAAGAACTCAAATAATGAGTAATTATAACTACTAAATTGCAGCAGTCAAATTAACAACTACTTCATGTAGTTTGATTACTGTAGTTAAGTTACTTGTAATCTTAACTACATGTAGTTAACTACTTTTAATCGTAGTTAGTAACCAGATTACACAATAGTAGTTAACTACGCCCTACACTGCCTAAAATCTTGAAATATTCATTTTTTTATTTAATCATCATCTCATCTTGTTAACACGAGACTGGCTCTCTTTGTGTGATATATGATGTGTGTATGTATGATATTTCTCTTAAATTATATATGTATATCACCCTTTCTTTACATCTTCTACCTACTTTTATGAAAACCAATCATTGTTTAATTACACCAAAACAGTAGCAGATCCAAAAAGGGCTGAAACATGTGACTTTTGGCTTTGTTAAGTGTCTTTAAACGCCCTTTATAATAAAATAGGACATGGAGTATTGAATAAATGAAGTGCTCACGTCTGAACGTAACGCTTTGAATTATGCGAAGATTGTAGTTTCTTTGGAAACACGCGACAAAGTTATTGGAAAATTGAGCGTTAATCAACTTTTTAATTGTTGAGTACTTCATTTGTTTATTACTCCATGTGACGATTGTACTTTTCAGTTGATAGCTAAACTACTATTTGATTATAATCTAGCTTCATAATGAGTGATAAAATGTAAGAATTTAGAGATTTTTTTTATTCATATTTATTCATTATGTATACTTAACATAGTAATAATATATTTAAGTTAAAAATAAAAATTGTTAACAACATGTGCAATTTACTGCAGAAGCAAGGACGCTGACTAAATGACTGATGTTTGAATGTAAAAGGGAATATAAATTTAATATAGCATAAAACACACATTGGTAATATATGCATACATATTTATATACATTATAAACATACATCATTTATTTATATTTCTTAACCTTTTTTATTTGAACAAAATTAGTCAGTTGCCATACAACGCAAATGAGCAAACATATTTGAACCCTTTTTGTAGTAGTTTGTACATGACATAACAATCACGCTTTGTAAATACCTACATTCATATATCACTCGTTAAAATAGTATTTAATAGTACGGAGCAGAAAATAATCAGAACATCAATACAGCAAAAATACACAATTGGTCGCCTGCAGAAAACCGACTTTTTAGTTGGATATTGAAATACAAACTCTAACTTTATCAAAATATGGTTTTAAATTGGCTAAGATGAAAAACCAGTTAGAAGTTTCACTCAGAAAGAAAAATAACCAATATGCTAGACGTATTTGACTGTAGTAAAGTTAGTCCAACTAAATAGTTCTTAGTAAAATCGGCTATTTGTGGGTGACCTTAAAATATAATTTTAACCCGTTTGTGAGCTGCTGGCAACCCTAATCCTCTGATTATTTTATACTCTGTGGTCCGGTCTTATTCTCTACTTCCAAACATATTTTAAATATTTAAGTACTCCTAAAAAACTATAACCAACCGTAACTAGAAAATTATGTATCTCAATTTTTTCTTGAATTTTTTGTAACTTAAAAAACAAAATGGCGGGTGCTTTGACGTAGTTTTAAATTGTCATGGTGATTCCCGCCAATTTATTTACATAGATAATATAAATAGGCATGTATTTGTATGAGTTGTATCCACCACAATGTTCTTATTTGACTCAGTAAGTTAAATAATTTATATCTATTCTTTGTATGGTAAATATCGCGATGGTCGAGTCGTGAAACTATGATTTGTTGTTATAATTATAATAAAATATAATTTATTCCCAATCTTTGTTTTTTTTTCCCTTTCAGTTTTTAGCGTAAGTAGAAATTCAAAAAGGCTTGCCAGGTTAACCAATTATTATCAATAAATTAATGCAAACAAGCTAAAACAACGTTTGTTTGCCAACTTTGCGTGTCTTCCGAACAGATTCAAATTACACCATAATTAGTAAGTAATGAAGTCCAGAGACCACACAAGTGGGCTACTTTATCTCTGAATGTCAGAACCTCAAAGGTCAGTTTACCGCCCGATAAATTGATAAGCTGACACACGTTTGACACTCAAGTCAAGGCATCTATCTCATAACGCAGTCGCGAAGCGGAAATAAAAGTTGGGGCTTGTCGCTTGATAGATAAAGGATTATAATCCTTTTGACCATACAGTTTAGATCTGATTAAGCCTATCCGGTCCGTACCCCACAGATGATGCTCTTCAACTTCCTAGGTTATGAAATGCCTTGACGAAAAAAAACGATCATGGAGTCAAGATTCGCTCATGCTAGTGATCGAGTGCTGTTAGTAGGAGTGGTCATCTCTTAATTGCTATCTTCATTGTGATCACATGTAGAATCAACAACAATAATGTACCTAACTAGGATTTTGTAAAAACCTCATATAAAATAGTGCCGTGGAGTTTCTTGCTCGTTCTTCTCCATAGAGGCTTACTTAGGTTTTGGTACGAGGTTTAACTTTCTGACTAACCGACTTACTTCTTGACAATTCAAAAGTACCTGTAAATGGTCTAATTGAAATAAATGTTTTGACTTTGACTTTGCTCCAAGAGCCGTATGTTGTAGGCTGCATTGATTGTTTTGTTGTTCTTAGGTATCGTCTGCGATAAGACAGTCACCTGATAAAATAGATAAGTTCGTCCAGTCGCCCTCTAGCTAAGACACCTACAAAATATCTCTTCATTGCAATCTAGTCTTAGTTTCAGTGGCAGTTGTCATATATGTACCTATACTCTGCTTATGAGATATTGTAAGAGAAGGGGGCACTGACTCGCGACCTGTGTTGGTGGGCTAAGACGGCTTAGAAACTACATACCTACATAATTGCAGACTCCAGCCAAGTTCAAAATTTTAGTATGTTGTTATTAAAACAACAGCACAAACAGCTGTTTTTTAAATTGAGTAACTTTTTAAAAGGTCCCAGGTGCACAGTACTCGTAACCGGCGTGCTTGTTACGAGATGTATGATCGCGGACGAGGCGAAAGGATCGTAGCAGGTGGCGTTCTGTGGTTTCTGCCTACCTCCATGGGATAAATGCGTGAGTTTATGTACCTATGTACACCGGAGTTAATAATCAGGTATGAAAAAATACAGCTGTTTGACCGTGTAGGTGTTACACTGTTGAATGAAACAGCAAACAGCTGTTCTTTTTTAATAAAGGAATCTTGTACTGAGCACTGGTAACAGATCGCGGATCATTGCCCCTTCAACCGTGTCTATCTATGTTCACAAAACACGATTACCTTCATAGGAAAACATTCCAATCAATCAATCATGCGTCGTTACGCCATCTGATTAAGCGTCCTATGACTCCTATCCCAACTCAATGTCAAGGTACGTGCTGGGCGACGTCTGGATGTAAAAAAGGGACATGCCTATACTGTAGGTCAGGGGCAGGGTTGCCTTCTAATTAAATCATTTATTTACTTAGGCAGTTTTGAATTGTTAAGGAGACAGTCAGAAAGATGAAGCTAGATGCTCGTTCCAAATAGTTGCGGTTGCGGTACCTACTCCTAAATTGCTGACCCTGAACAAATACTATAAAATAGCCTGGATGGAATTTAAAAAAAATATTAAAGCTTAGCTTTTCTTACAATAAAGAGTAATAGAAAAAGCTCTGGGGGTCTACCCCCATCTCTCATCTCATCTCAGCCTTCCATACTGTTTGATTTTCATCGTTCGGCTCAGCACCGAGAGTTCAAAATCCAACAACAGAAATTACAAAGTAGGTAGGTAATTTGTAATATAAATTATTTTTGTGTGTTATTATACAGTAGTTTTTTTTTTTATATAAGGTACATTGCATTTACATGTAATTACGTTTGACTATGTATACAAATAATAACATTGTAAAGCGTTGATTTTAAAAGAGTACGTATGGAGTTTCTTGCCCATTCTTCTCCATATAAAACTACCTTTTGGAAGGGGCAACTAGATTCAATTCTATTTTTTTTTTCATTGTAATGACGTTCAAAAGTGCCATAAAGTGGCCTAATTGAAATAAATGATTTGACTTTGACTTTGGTAATATTAAAATACCATTTTTTTAAGAGATGAGGGAGGCCCCCATGTCGTCACTACTGTCCAAGAGGTAGGGCTGCGATCACCTTAATTGCCAACGCAGGGCTAAAAGTTTATTAACCTACATTTCGGTAAAATTTTGTTTGTTTTCAGGGAGTCCCTGATAAAGTAATTTTTACAAAGTAAAAACATCAGTTACACATTACATTTTAATTTATTGCTTCTTTTAATTAATTGGTGTTTCTCTGAAACAAAAAGTGTCTGGAACACTTATTAAAAACCCCTTCCGGACGTCTCCCGTGTGCCCAAAACAGGACATATTCGGGGGAAGCCCGGACGCATAGCCAACCCTAGTCGTGGTACAAATATCGCAGCCTCGCTGTCTGACGCATGTCTGGCTACTCAATTCGTAGAATTGATTGGTGATTTAACTTTTAAGTGAGTAGTTCCTTGTTAGGGCTTCTCTTACGAAACGACTGTATTGGTTTCAGATTAGGTACTTCTTGTAACTATGTAGGTAGGTAGTGTTAAGACATAATATTAAAATAATATTTAGGTATTTGTCTGTGTGGTTTGGACTGCCTCGTTGGTCTAGTGGTCGCAAGCGCGACTGCTGTGCAAGTGTGCATAAGGTCTTGGGTTCGATTCCCAGGTCGGGCAAAGTGTTATTGGGTTTTCTCATCAGGAATTTCTCAGTAGCAGCCTCAGAGTCTGGATTTGTGCCTCGTCGTTGGCAATAGGCTCGCCTCCTATTACATGGGACTTAAACATAACTTGCGAAATGTGGGTTTACGGGTAGGTATACACCTCTTTATCTTATCCTTCGGGGATTACAGGCGTGATGTTATGTTATTGTACATAATGAAGAAAGGGACATCGTAATGACGACTTTTACCATTGCAAACATTTATTTTATATTCATTTAGTAAAAGACTGTTAATGTGACATTACAAACAGACACTTTAATCTAATTAATTTGTATAGATGTCGTTCTAATCTACGTAATAGAACATCATACTCAGTGAGTTTTAGAACATTGTTACTACGAGTATTTATACAGTTAACGTAAATATTTGAAGTTCTCAATTGGTACCACATAATTAACTTTAATGTCCATTTAAACAACAAACACTTACAAGTCATAGATAGAGATACGACTGTGTAAATAAATAATTATAGAAGTAAATAGTTAGGGTAACTTTTAAATGTGTAAATACTAGCTACTGCCCGCGACATCGTGCGTGTGGTTTTTGTCACCCGCGTAAAATTACGTTTTTGATTACTGCTTCACTCCCGTGGGTCCTAGTGTGATGACATATAGCCTCCACTATTCCTCATAAATCTGGCTATCGTATACTACAAGAATTTTTCCAATCTGACTGATAGTTTTAGAGATTAGCGCGTTTAACAAACATAAAAACGCTCCAGCACAGTAAATAGCAATTTTCCAAGCTTGGTTATTTTTTTTAAAAAAAAAAAACGTCTCTTATAGTAGTATTATGAAGTTATATATACCTAAATAAATAAACAACCTATAATACATTTGTGTTATGGTTAACTTACTGTACCTGAAAGTACTAGGTTTCTATAGATAGAAAGAAACAAGCAACTATAATTAAAAAATTAAAAAACACGACTGCCAAAATTGCACATATTTGTACTTTGTTTACTCGGTAGTTTTTTTTACGACGTTTTTTATTTACAGAGTTATATATTTTTTAAATCTACTTGTCAAATTCTAGACGATAAACATAGACCCGGCCAGATTCATTAAAAAAAAAAATTGAGGCTGGAATTAATTTACGTTTTAAAGTGACCACACAGGATTCTTTTTATTTTTAACTAGCCTATGTTACTCGGAACAATGCAAGGATTGTAACGATACCCCATACATCTAAATCGGTTCAGGCGTTCAAAAGTTATGGTGGAATAAAGAACATCACATACATACATACATACATACATACATACATACATTAACCCTGAACACATAACACTCCTTTTTTTGGGGCAGTCGTGTAATAAACCTCTAAATTTTCTGATTACCAATTGCCATACGCCCAGAGCCGAAACGGCTGAAGTAAGACACATATTTTAGAATGAAAGATTTTTCACGCTTGGTTAATATTGTTTTCGTCCTCTGCAACGTTAAAAAAATACAATAAACTAGCCACTTTGTATCTGTGTTATTAATTACACCTGCAATCATTAGGTTATTGCCATTGTACTCTTCAATTCAATTATGCAATCACACAAGTTGTTTATTATACGATTTTATACTTTATTCCTAACAGTTGAAGCTTGTGAATGGCCTGTAATGAAGTGTGCAACCTGATATTGTAATTGTTTATTGTTATTTACGAGAGTAACATAGTAGAACTCGTAATTGTTATGGTTCGTGGTGTAGAGTTCATTCACACGTAGAAATAAGACCCCGGTCTCCGTAGAAATTCGTAGGAATAATGACTCCGAGTTGCTAATAAGAAAATCTTAATGACACTTTTCCCGGCTTTGGTATCATTCGATTTCCGAGCGAAGGTATAAGTTTTATTGTAGTACGATTTCTGGTGGTCGCAAGCGCGACTGCTGAGCATGAGGTCTTGAGTTCCATTCCCAGGTTGGGCAAAGTGTTATTGGGTTTTTACTTTTTCCATCAGGAATTTCTCAGTAGGCTCGGAGTCTGGACTTGTGCCTGGTTGATGGCAATTTAAAAGGCTCGCCTCCTATGACATGGGACTTAAACATAACTGGCGAAATGTGGGTGTGTTAATGGGTAAATCTTTGCCTTACCCTTCGGGAATTACAGGCGTGATGTTATGTTTTTTCTAGTAGGTAACTAGAAAAAATAATTGATCAGCTCTTTGGTTACATCGTTACCTGCCCAGTAAGCAAATTGCAAACTTTGTTTTCTTGTGATAATAATTTCCTCAGCAACATAGAACATTAGTCCAGTTGCTATGCCACCTTATACCTAGGTACTTTTATTTTAAAGATCACTGTCATATAAAAGGCGTGTTTCTTACGTAATAAGTCGGACTGGGTCAGCGAGGCCGCTTGATAGGTAGTCCGTCTGCAGATAAACTCGTAACATTAATTAATTGGATAGGTACCTACCGTTTCACTGACACGCGACAGATCCGCAAATCACACACCTCTTGGGTATTTTATGCAGCAGTTTTTTTTTGCTTGATAAAAGAAAACAACTTGTGTCTGAGTTGTTTTGTAACAGACTTAGCCAATGACATACCTATATGTTTGTAAAATCGATAAATGTTAAATCTACATATTTAACATCATTTAGGTTTTTTTGATTTAGTTAGGTAAATACCAATGTGACTTTTTCAATTCATCCTAAAATCTTGGACATCAACATCGGTGAAAGAAAACATCGTGAGGAAACCTGGATACACAATTAAATAAGTCTAAATTCGCCAATCCTCCTTGAGCAAGCGTGGTGATCAAGCTCGTGCCTTCTCAATGAGAAGAAGCCTTTGAGCTTAGTGAGACAAAATAATAGGCTGGTATTTTATTTTTATTTAAGATTTAATAACACAAAGACAGTTCATAAAATTAAAACTTGAAATTGATAAAAATCATGAAGTATTCGCAAATTTTTATAAGAAAAATGTATTGATTTTAAATCTTAGGTTTTGAACACGGTCACAATTCCTGGATGACTGACAGACAATCTTGCAGTTCCTTATTGTCCCAACTTCGAAGAATCCTGCCAAACAGCTGAGTGATTGACTGCTATGTTGCGTGTCGCGATTTGATTCCCACAAGATAGACCTAGATAGTCTGTTTTTCGGGTATGTTTGTGTACCTATCTGAGTTTCTAAGATTGTTAACGCACCCACGACACTATAAAAACCTAATAAGACTAAGTTAGGAATCATTCAAGACAGTATTGAATATGCGTAGATGGGTCTGTTTCTAGTGTTTCTGTTTTTATAAAACACATAGAAATCAATGGGCCATTGTATTACTACGCTTGTTTTTGTTTAGTCCGATCTCTCTAGTGTCCCAGTAGGTACACACTTGATAGGTATAGAACCGTTGTTAAGTACGTTATCGTCTACTGTTCCAAAGAGATCGATAGTTCGATACCAATAACAGGTTTTACTTAATGGGTTTCAAAATGTCCGTTATAATGCATTAGGTAATTTGTAAGTAGGTAGGTAGGTTTGAAACATGAATACAACAATGATATGATATACAAAAAGTGTTTTTTTTTGTTTTTTAAGTGACACGCTGTTGTATTTTTAAAGTCTATTCTTAACTATTGAGGATCGTGCCCTCTTCTCTTTCGTGATAACAATACAAAGTTTTATTCTATAAGCACGTTATAGGGCAGTCAAAAAGGCGGCGTTAATCTTTCTACCTGCCCTGCTTGTTAAAATTTAACCGCGTCTACTTTTTCGGTCAAGGTTTCAAGTAGGTAGGTACAAGTTCCATGGTCAATCACCGTGGTTTTGTTCCGAATAAGTTTCATCGATCCCAAAGCACGTGGGCTTTTTCACATCGATGGTAGGCCCGCGATAAGTCGAGGCTTATGATAACACAATACGATAGCAATGGTATTTTAATGCGGTTGCATTATGGGGTTTTTGAACCGAGTTCGGTACCTATTGCGTCGTTTCCAAGCAATATTGATCAGACTAAACTTCGTAGTTCTATAAAATGTAGGCTAGGCTAGATTTTGAAAATGAGTAGGTAGATACTTAAGTACCTACAGCACGCAGCGATAAACTAGACCTACGTCACCTTGCAATGATTGCGTCACCGCATTACGAACATAGAAAGTTTTTGTTTATCATGCCTATTTTTGGCTGCAGTTTTCCATTCATAAAATACTTCAGTTGTGACGACCAATTTTAAAACTGTTGGCACGAGTCCAACTACCATAATCGGAAAAAGGCTTTTACAAAGGGACAAAAATACCACAGAGCACAGTTAAAATTAGGATAGAACCTAACTACTATTATTAAAAATGTCAAAAGTTAGGATAGATCTATGGTTGTTACACAATTACGCCAGAACGGCTAAACGGGTCTGGATGAGATTTGGCACAGATATAGATTATAGTCTGAAATAGCACATATTCTACATTTTTATCCCAGAAAAATGTACCTGTGTGATAAATTAAAACTTTTGGCTTAATTCTGAAATCTACGCCAACGACATCACGGGCAGCTACAAAATATAGTGCCAATAATTAACGTGTGCAATGTACACTGAAAGTAATGCTCGCGATCTAGTTACCATTGTCTTTCAGTAAAGAAAAATCACAGCAATAAAAAGAAATCTGACACTGTTTTCATAACAATAGCTGCATTTTCCTCTTCAGCGAAAATGTGCATTGTCTAGATGCTAACCTCATTAACCACTATAAATCGGTCCATTAAAAACACACAATAACTCACTTACATGATTATTTATTAACAAATTTAATACAATTCAATGCGTCCACAACACATGAAATGAACAATAAATACAACATGCAATGCTCAATAATTTAAAAATGAAGTTGCATCAGTACTTTAAAATACTTTCTACTATAATACTTTGATTAATTTCACAATTTAATATCATTAAAAATAATTATCAGTTTATTGAAAATGTCCATTTTGTACTACAGATTATCTACGTCAACATTTGTTAACCTTTTGACCACTATAATTGCAAGTTGAGGAAAATTTATTTTAATATGATACATAAGGAAATAAGTTTAAAAATTTACAAAAAACAATTAACATCTTTTTACATAGCCATTCTTTTTAT
This sequence comes from Hoplodrina ambigua, assembly GCA_949774945.1. Lineage (NCBI taxonomy): Eukaryota > Metazoa > Arthropoda > Insecta > Lepidoptera > Noctuidae > Hoplodrina > Hoplodrina ambigua. The sequence goes on from OX458988.1 coordinate 10,331,665, forward strand.
AAAAAATGGCAGTTAAAGCAATGATTTACAATATTTTTGCATTATTTAATTTGGCCATTCCCAAATTTAGATTTATGTTACAAACTCGAGATTACATAGTTTTAAATTGCACAAATTGTGTTTTTTTTTTCTATATTACACACATTAACCTTGAATAACTTAACATTTGATTTAAAAAACTTAAAATGTTGTTTAGTTTCACAAGTTAAAACCAGTTATATTTTATTTTTGAAAGGTGGCAAGTTCTTCGCTTGGTAATTATAAAAAAAAAAAATTGAATTGATTTCAGGACCTGCCTTACACCTTGCCTCAATAGAGAAAGAAAGAAAAAAATTCCAAAAATGCTAAAAGGTTCTATCAAATAATTACCTACATTACTGCGTGGCTGACCAACAATAAACATCAAAAATATTTTTTTTTTGCTTCAGGAAGATTGATTGCAGTTCCTGCTGCTTATAATAAAAAAGATTGGCATTACTATATGGCTGCTTCTGTAACATGATTGCAACTACTTTTTATAATGTTCTACATGTTTAATTATACATCTTGTATTATTTACAGCCCTTACAGATTTTATGGATACAAAACAACCTTATCTATACTTATGGTTTTAGATGTGTGGTAACGTTTCTAAGGTAGCTTAATTGAGGTTGTCATTGATTGAACCTATTAAGTACATCTACAGCCTGACTACAAGCGTGTCCAGCCTCTCATCAGTTAGTGCAAGGTGTCTAGTTCTGGGCAGCAGTCTTCTCAAGACCTGCAGGGTCCATGATAGGCGGCTGCTTCTTGACAATACCTGACAGTAGGGTTTTGATTTGGGCAATAGCACGGCCAGGGTTCAAACCTTTAGGGCATGTTCGTGTGCAGTTCATGATTGTATGACAGCGGTACACAGAGTAAGTGTCTTTAAGCTTATTGAGGCGTTTGTCAGTGGCGTCGTCGCGGGAGTCGATGATCCACCTGTAGGCCTGCATGAGGACGGCGGGCCCGAGGTACTTGTCGCCGTTCCACCAGTACGAAGGACAGCTGGTGGAACAACACGCGCACAGCACACACTCGTAAAGGCCGTCCAGTTTAGCGCGGTCCTCAACATCCTGGAGCAGCTGAGTCTCCTTACCTTTAACAGCCTCCTTGTCGCGCTGCAGCCACGGCTCTATCGACTGGTACTGGCGGTAAAAGTTTGTCAGATCTGGCACAAGGTCTTTTACGACGTACATATGAGGCAATGGGTAGATCTTTGAAGGCTTGTTCAGGTTAGTGTCGATGTGGCAGATGCAGGCCAGCGTGTTGATACCGTCAATGTTCATGGCACAGGAGCCACACACACCCTCACGGCATGAACGTCTGAACGTCAGCGTGGGGTCCATTTCATTTTTTATTTTTAGTAAGGCGTCGAGCACCATGGGCGCGCAGTCATCCAGGTCCACCTCATAATTCTGAGTGTGAGGCTTCTTGTCGGGCTCGTCAGGGTTCCATCTGTACACAGCGAAGGTCTTCATTCGCTTCCCAAGGGCAGGCGACGTCGCAAAAGTGCGTAACTGGCCGAAAGTACCCGTTGTCAACCTCAGCAGCGGCATTATGTAATGTTTTTATTCACAAGAACCGCGAAAGTTACACGCCTTGTAAATTGTTAGCACTTAAATTAAACTGTTAAACGCAGTCGTAAATATATTGTTTTCGAGTCGGAATATTTTAATTAAAAATAACAATCGTATCATTCGTTTCGTGATAACACCACGACACGAAATATTTTTGAAAGATGGGCGAGCGAATGAATTGAATGAAACTTTATGGTGTGAGTGAGTTCCTCAGTTGTATATGACATGAGTGAAAGCAAGATTAGTGAAAGAAAAGCCTTGAATTGAATGAGAATGAAACTCGCATGATTGCTCTTTTCTTTTTATAATATTATCGGTCAAGGAGCTTTTATCAATAAGTTGTAATCGGAAATCTTGCTTAAGTCTACAAATCGATGCAAAGCGGTGTAATTAACTTTTTGAATAATCTATTAATAATCCACTCATTTTTATTTATTTAAACGCCTCAGATGCTATAAAACTAATAATTGATATTTCTTAATCCTATTGCGTAAAATCACGAAATTATTATGCAATCATTTTGAAACTAAGTAGATCGCGGGCATCAGCGAGTGTAGTGTAACATTTACCTAAGCAGTGTTACCAATGATAGTAGCTTTAACGCATGGAAGTATTATTCGGTAACGCATTGAAGCCATGAAACTAGAATGTTTTTTTTATTTTAGTTTTAATACGTACTTATAATAATTTATAGGTAACTAATTAAAATTATTAGCTGAGATTGGTTACAACAAAAGTATGTATTCTAGAAAGAATTCAACAATAGCCTTTGTTGTTTATCAAAGCAATACCTACCTAAAAATAAAATAAATGATACAAATTCCATTAGCTACAATAATTTATTTTTACTCTGGTAGTAGCATGAGTAAAACGTAGTCGCTTCATTCAAATCATTCATTCATTTGATGGCGGGAAATTGCCAAAATCGGGAATGAGAAAAATATTTTGACAGATCACATATCAATCTGTCTCCAAAACAAACAACACCTTTAAAATGTCGAAAATGAAGAATGTGTCGTCATTAAAATCAAATGCTACTAATTCGCCGAAAACTCCAGGTGGTATTAGTAAGTCTTTATTAACCCCATGTCGAAGACTTGGTCTGTCACGAAATTGGAGAAACAAGGGACCATCACCGTTTGTATCTCCTTTGGCTGGTGGTACTCCAGAAGTGAAAGAAGAGAAGATTGAAACAAGAAAGCGAAAACAGCGTGTTTTGCACGATAATGTTGAAAGTACTCCCGATACATCCACTGTTGATGAAGTAGAAAATAATCAAAGCAATGATATTGATAAAACACCATCTAGAAATGTTGAAGTGCCTCGTAGGAAGAAATCTAAGACTCTGCTAGCTGCTATAAATAAATCCCAAGAGGATATAGGTGTCCATTCAGTGGCAAATAATGAAAATAGTGAAATAGCAGAATGTGAAGATACTTCTGACAGAGTGGAGATTGAAACTACTGAAGTTTTAGAAGTTTCTACACCTGTGCATACTAAGTCTAAAAAAAGCAAAAAACAGTCGCCAAGAGTGAAATTAGTTTCCAGAGTTGCTAAAATTGGTTCAGATCCAACACCCGTGTGCAGTAATGAGAATATTGATACAAATGACAGGGATCCTCCAAATTCTATAGACACAGTGTACAAAATTAAAGAAAGGAGTCCCAATGACCTTACAAAAGAATGCATAGTTGTCATACAAAGAAAAATGTTTAAGAAAACAGAAGATTCTGAGACAAAAGATAAAGACACTAAATTAAGAAAGGGTGAGGTCGAAAAACCTGTCTCACAAACATTATTTGATTATGATTCAGATGAGACACCTTTAATCCAATTAAATGATAATAAAACATCAAAAAGTAAGACGGAGAATATTACCGAATCAGAACTGACAGCTAATAAAACAGAAAATGGAAAAGATTTGATTGAAGATGATGATTTCATTGACACATCAACCAAACCTCCTATCAGCAAAGTAAAAGAAACAAAATCTCCTAAAACTAAACTGAAAACTAATAAAAACACGAAACCTAAAGTAGAAAAAGTTAAAATACCACCAAAACCACTGTCACAAAGCTCCTTCGACGATGATGATGATTTTGACGATAAAAAAACAATCCTAATAAGAAAAACCTATGAAAAAGTCAGTAAACCATTAAAGGCTAAATCTACAGGTTCAATTACTCAAAAGGATATTGATGAACTTAAATCCAGAATAGAAGCAAAGAAAAAACTACTTTTAGCTCAATCTATAAACCCTGACACTGAAGAACTGAGGAGTTTGATAAAGAAATGGCAAAAGGGATGCCAGAACGCGTTAATAGAACTTTTAGATCTAATGAAAACTAAATTTCACGACAAGCAAGACATGGATTACTCGGAAATGTTGAAGACTTTAAAAATACCACCGTCTTTAGTTGGTTATGATGCAGAAAATGATTGTTTTAATGAACCTAATGATGCTAACATTATCTTAGGCCAATTTGAGGATATAATTTAATATAGTTAATTATTTTAAGAGTTATTTAATAAATGTTATTACTTTTTATTACAGGGTTTTATTTCGACTGGCCTGTTGGTCTACTAGTTGGTCGTGGGTTCGATTCCCACCCAGGACAAGTCTTTGTGTGATGAGCATGATGATTTGTTCTGTGTTTGGGTGTATTTAGAAATATATAAGTACATTTATCAGTTGTCTGGTTGCCATAGTAGGCTCTGCCTAGTTTGGGATCAGATGGCGATGTGTTGGTTGTCCTAAGATATTATTATTATTTTATTCGACAGGTTCCTTACATTGATTTATGTTTTACTTCCATACAGAAAATAATATGTATGAGATTCTTTTATATTTTTTAGTTTTTTTTTTTTAATGTGGAACAATTGACTGGATATAATTTTTTTTGAGGTATATAAACGTTTGTGTTTGTGGTACATAATATATTATTCTGCTGGACATGTCTTTGTCACTGAACTTTTAAACAGCTGCACTAATTTTAATGAAGTTTTTTGTGTGGGTTTAGATTCTTCAATTGGAGCTGGTAGGTGTTGCTGTTAGCCAATTTGGTGAGGAAAACTTTTGTTGGGTATGCTAGTAAATAAATATTAAATTAAACACAGTACTTCTTTAGACATAATTTATTACAACAAAACTTTACAATGTACCTAACTACATCAACACACCTACAACTACAAAAACTTAGAATCTATGGGATCTGATGGGGTTTTCAGGGTCAAACAGCTTGGGATCCTTCAGAAAGACCTTGTCCTTATAATAGTAAGGCATGTAAGCACAGTTCTGTGCCTTTTTGATCTCACTTTCAACCAAAGCCTGCTTTGTCTTGCACAATCCAGTAATATGTCTTCCATAAATGCGACCAGTGTAAGGACTTTGAAATTGTGATAATAATCTAAAGTTTTTGTAGTCGGGTGTTATGTTTAGTTTACATAGAATGCATTGCCGGCGTTCTTTTTTGTAAGGGTTCTCCATTTCAACTGGGGTGTCATCGCTGGCTGTTAATTTTGCATCTGTTGATGAAAACCTGACTGCCGTTGCTCTGTATGTGTTTGGCACTGGAAAAGAAAGAAATTGTTGAATTACTTGGGTAAGAAAAAGGGATTTTGAAGAGGAATATGTGAGGAAAGTATTTTTAACCAACATCACTATATAATTAATAATTTCTCCGTTCTATTGTAGATCTAGGTTATAAAACAACGCAGGTAACAAGCGACAGATTATAACAGAAAACGTAATTACACATACAAACGTATCGCGTCAATAGTGTTTTTAATAAGGACATCTTTGTAGATTCTTTTCCAAATCCACTTAGATAGGTTGATAAGTTGAATAGAATTGACTTTAACAACATAACCTCAAAAATAAAGAGACATTGACATCTTAGCTGTCAAAATGACAAGTGACGTTTTGCTGCTACCAAGGACTTAGTAAAAGTCCATGGCCTACCTACTATTTATGTTTTGTTTCGCGTCTATTTGTGTGTGGCACGTGATGCTAATAGTATCTCCTCTCATTTTTATTTTCTAAAATAAACAGTTAATGTTTCTATTTTTAAGAAAGGGCTTTAGAATGTCCGATCTTTTACACTTATCTCAGTGTGGATTAAAATTTTGGCTTTTAGCCGCCTAAATGATTCATCATAGCAATGATCGCTAACACGTGGCGCAGTTAGGCGCATACGACATACGACCTATATCGGTGTGGAAACTACGGTATTTATGAACTTTTTCTATGATAGTTATAAAGATGTACACGAACATTTCAACAACAACAAAGATAACTGTTGGTCATGGACCTCTACTTGTCTTGAAACTTAGGCTCAAGCACAATATTTTGTCTTGTCTTTCTAGCTGCTTCATATACCAAGTGTTGTCCATCCCTAAAAAGCTTTGCATAATGTGCAAACAATTATTTCTCGTTGAATGCCTGTATAAAAGTAATAGCACTTTTGTCGATGAGCAAAATGTTGTCTTGTAAATACGTCTTCTTTCTTTACAGTTACTTCTTTGTAAGGTTGCAAATCAAAGAAATCTGTATTACTAAGCCGGTATATTATTGCGAAGTCTGTCTTTCAGTTTGTCTGCCCAAGGCTCTTAATAACTCAGTTCTAGTAAAAGAAGTCGTTCAGCAGTCAGCATCTTTGGCTGGCAGAAGTGTCTCAAAGCTGCATTTGGTTGTTTACATAATGGTAATACAGTAAATCTTCTCTCGTATCAGCCAGGTGATGGTGGGCCTATTCGCCTACATTTATGTATTGCCACGGACGGAGTCTATAATTTTAATTCCATCAGAGATTCAGAGCTGTCAATCAGTCAGCCTGAGTAGTCTCTTATAACGGATAGGTATTTTGCAGAGCTAATAATTATTCTTGGGGAGTTGCTTGGGTCCCGCTAGTCCAAGTCAAGTTATAGTAGGTCATGAATTAATTGAATGATTTCAACTCAATAACAAATCCTTAGAAGAATTTATTAAGATTACCCGATAATCTATAATAATCCTTATAAAATTCCTAGTTTTAATTTCCTCAATTCATTTAAAGAAGCATGCAAGCAGCATTAAAAAGTATAGTGGTCTTCTATCTAATGAGATGCTAATTAATAGTAAAAAGGTATTACACAATACTAACTCGAAAAGCATCCGCAATACTGGATAAAACTAATCATATCCGGCAATTGTGGTCAAAGCGTGGTCTGTAATAAATTATGTCCATAATAATATCTTCTTTGTATTAGGAATCAGGTGTATTGTATCGAAGTTAGCATACCTATTCATCCGAAGATTACCTACTTCGCTAGTAAATGTTTGCATACCCTCACTGCGCGACATAATTGCGAAAACGGACAAGACAACTATTGCGACACAACTACACTAATATGGTTTGTTAACGTTATTACGCAGCCATATTGAAACGACACCGTTAAAATGCGGAAAATATGTTTCCATCAATATCTTTTCCTACGATCGGTTAGTTCGAGTTTGTCGGTTTGATGTGTAAACAAGAAATCGTCTTACCACAACCGGCGAAGCCACTGTCCGTGACGTACGTGGCGACCGTAGTACCAACTCGTGTAGAAATTGTTTGTTGTGTTTCGTTTTTTTTTTTTAATTCTGAAAATACTTGATTGAAAAAGAAAGTGCTTGTGTGTAAGCGCGGTATCGCGCCAAAATTTTGTGACAGTGACTTTTAGTGATTATCTGTGACACTTTTTTTTCTTTTCCTTCCGTTTGGATTTTTTGGTAAGTAAACTTTTTGCTTTTATTGCTCGGGTATTTAAAAACAAATGAATTAATTTACACAACAGTTCCAAATTATTTAAATATAATTAGCTACATTATTATGCAAGTTTCCGCAAGTAATAAATCTTTTTATATAATCAAACGATGTGTTACGTTATGAAATATGGAGGAAAATCTCGGAACTTATTCCTCATACTTAACACTTTCTTTTAAATCAGGAAAAAGTAAAAGTTTAACAGCATATTGTTGAAATTGTCATCATTTAACGTAGCTAGTGTTAACGTACTCGGAGTAAGGAATCAAGGTTGCGAGAGAAAGTGACCCAGCTGTGGACGAGGTGTGTGCCTGTGTGTATAAACTCAATAAGTTCTTTATGGTGTGCATGCTGTTCCGGATCTTGGGTATTCGATGTTCATTGAGTACTTACCTAATAAATAATATTCGAATTTCAATTATGACGTATCAAATTTTACTTTTCATTTTGACGCGTAGGTCTGTGGACTTTATGGTATCTATCTACGTGAAATTCGCAGTTCATTTTGAACTGCTGTTACAGTGGGTCGCTATTAGTATTCTAAATGGTAAAAGGTAAAGAGAAATTTGGAAAGAGTGTAGACTAGCTTTGTTTCGATTACTTATGCAGATACATGATTATAAGCCTTTCCTTAGTTTAAAGACACTTCCTGACATGTATTGTTTATTCTACGACACATAACGTAGAAAGAAAAATAGACGTAAAAGATACTAATGAGATTGTACTGTTGCATATATTGCGCATTTACGCCTCTTAGAATACACATTTCCCTAAGCATTAAAACAAAACTAGGCAACTACAAATTGTCTATAGAATCATTTAAAAAATATTTCAATCTTATTGTGCAAAAAAAAGAAACACGCGCAAAGTTATCTCAATGATTTATTCAAGACAAATTCATTAACTCTGTGATTAAAAATAGGATCTTAAAATAACAAACAATGCGTATAAAAAAACAACTTACAATAATTACCATAACGTAAGTGCCATTGACGTATACGCTAATAATTAGGCAGGTATCTATTAGATTAATAATTAAATATGACCATTTTCTTATTTATATCCAAAATAAATTACACAATAGTGTTACTTAATATTAATTATTTTATATAATTTAATTTACTTTTCCACATTCTTTATTATATCATATTTTTACACATAATATTTCCTTTAAAAAATTACAATTACCTAATATAGTTAAAAAAAAATATATGTATAATAATAATATATAATATATTTTACTTAATTATTAACACACTATTCAAAAAGATTAAAAAAGTAAAATAAAATTAGAAAGTAAATATGCCTCGAAAAAGCTACTTCGGTGTTTGGCCGGATTTGAACCTCGAACCTCATGTAGAATAGAAGAGCCGGGCGCCTAGCGCCTTAACCGATGGACCATTACGATATTACAGAGTTATATTATTAAAAACTAGCTTTTGCCCGTGTTGTCGCCTGCGTGATAGTCAAGTACCCATATCAGAAAACATGGGTTATAGCACTCATCGGCAAAGTAGCTTTATATCGTAGATTTTTTTTTTGTAATTGGTCCAGTAATTTCGGAGATTACCTCTACAAACATAAAAACAAGATAGTATGCGGGGATACAGCTGCCTTCCTCCCCTTTACTGACGATGTTACATACAATGAGTCAGTAATAACTCTTGCAGCGCGTGCGCAGGTTGCAAACACTTGCAAGTACTTGCAATGATTAACCTAAACAGGTTGTGTGCGCCTGCGGTGGTTTGCACATAATTTTATGAAGTTAGTCTATCGCCACTTTGCTACGGTTGGCTGGGAATTCAGCAATCAGTGTTGTCAGTAGTAGATTCGTTGATTAGGTATCTAGTTAACTAGATTATGAAGGCATCCCCTAGCTGGCTCGGTTATTTATTGTGAAAATTCTTCTGCCAGCTACTTCGCCCGCCGGGGTTGCGGGACGTCTTAACAGGATACCGTGGCCCCGGAACGTAAAGGGTCAACAGAAGGAACAGGGTGGTTTTAAAAAAAAAAAGCTACTTCACCCGGGTCAAGATTAATACCTAATAATAATATTATAATATTATCCCACGGGAAACGAAATATTTTTCCTGATAAAAAGTAGCCAATGTACTATTCCAGACTATAATATATATCGCTGTGCCAAATTTCATACAGATCCGTTCAGCCGTTCTGGCGTTGTTGAGCAACACACATCCATCCAAACTTTTGCATGTATAAATAGTAGTAGGTGAGGTTGTTTTTATTATTATTATATTTTACTCCTGCAATACTAAGGGTAATACAAGCTTGTATTCTCCGAATGGATTTTAAAATATTATACCTAAGTATTAGAAAAATTATAAAAGTTAATAAACATGAAGACGACAAATTATTGTTGATAATATACAAGGTACAGAAATTGTACGTAGGTACAGTTGTTCCGGGTCTTTGTGTATGTGACTTTAAAAGTTTGTAAACGCACCCACGACAAAAAAAAAACGTATTTTATAAAGTAAAAATGCCTTAAAAGACGTCATTTGTTTTTGCACAAGGCCTTCACAAAAACGAGATGCTAGGCGATTGCCCTGCTTGCTACAACCGGGCACAAGTCTAAAATCCACTCTGCTACTCAAAACTCAATAACCCTGGCCAATTCGGGTATAGAACTCATTTACCAGCACCTCATGCTCGCCAATCAAGGCTGGCGACTACAAGGCAAACGAGGTATTTAATTTGCAATAATACAACGTTAAAAAGCGTGAAGCTCTCATTTGTGCATAGTCTTCAAGCACTTCAAGTGCTCTGACCGAAAGAGCAGAGCTTAAAAACAAAATGAGTCATGGTAATAAAGATTTTACAATTGTTAAAGAAAGTCTAATGAGTCATTCGCTTAATCACTTAAGTTATTTACTTAATTACTGTAATAGTTGATTAAGTAAGTAGCTACAATTTGTATGTGATTGTACACTTCAAATCCGGGAAAAGTTACGAGGTTTCACTTTCTGCCGGATTGAATCCCGGTTTCTTGAAAGAAAAATTCATGCTACAAAATGTCATGCGCACGCCTGCTGTGATTGGTTAACTGAATTGGTTAGTTGACACCATCAATCAATTGACGTACTTTTTATGACCTGTCAAAACGCGATTCTCCCATACATTTTTTATAAATGACAATATCGAACAGTGACTTCTCTAATTTGTGATCATCACATCCATCACCAGACATGCGTCACCTTCTCAGTTGCTTGTTGTGGACTACCACCTGCACCATCCGAGGCCTTATTGAGGCCAATGACAAAGCTGTACAGGTTGCTTAATATTGGTCGGTAAAAATTTGAGCCAATCGACACGAAAAGAAGAAAAAGAAGACTTATATGTCAATTGCTACTAAGACTACCTATTTATCAATAAATTCAAAGGCACAAAAAATCTAATTTTACAGTGACTTTAAAATTAATCGGGTTTTCAGGCTAAAATAACTGTCTATAATATCTAAAAAAGATATGTCTTGGCCATCCGGCCATCTTTTGCTGTTGCAAAATAAATGGTAATGATCAAGGTCGTCATGAGTTTACTATAATAAGTACGTACAAAGTCAGAGGTCGTATAGAGACAGGCAGCATCAATGCCAGTAAATTGTTCTCTTATTAAAACGTCAACAGTTGCGAACTCTGGCCATAATTATGTCGTAATCCTGCATTGTTGTTGACAACGGAAAGGCCCATGGCAATGTGCATGGATAAATAATGTTATTATTACTGTTTGCAAGTGAATTAGCATATTATTACTGTGAACTCAGATTACCTAGGCACAAAATTAGAACTGTATAAAATTTAATGTTTTGCTTGGAAAGCAGGGCTGTCATAACCTGACAAGATGTCAAGAGATGTGAGGACGTTATCTGCCCTTTCATTACCGTCTAATTCAGCAGTGCTATTCTGTAAAAGTCTCTTTGGTGAATTAAGATTTACTTCACCTTATTCCCTAGCAAGTTGGGATGACAGCTCACGTCAAGCTTCTATTTATTTATTTAAACTTTATGCAACAAAAAAGTACAAAGGCGGACTTAATGCCTTAGACCTTTACTGTATAATCATAATGTTAAGAACACCAGTGAATTTTGTAACATATACCCACAACACGCCATGTGTGTCCTTCAACTTTTGGGCCTCACGGACTTAAATAACTTTAAACCAGTCGTCTAATCCCATTTAATAGCTCTTTTGTAACATTAAATAAATTTAATTAATCTACCAAGAAGTTAATTATGATAATTATTATGAATAGGTCCACAAAACTGCGATCATTATAACCGGTCGGGAAATGGCACGTTTTGCAAACATCATTCTACTTGAGTGATGTTCACGTGCTTATATTACAGACAATAAAATGAAATGAAATGTTGTTCTAATATTCTACATTCGGTTTGTGAAATATGAAATAACTTGCTGTTGCTGTTAGTACTAGAATAAGTACCTGCGTTGATTTATACCAATACTAACTTTTGCCCGCGACTACGGAACTTGTTTTGTTTTTTTTAACGCGCGTGGAACTTGTTTATATCGTACTTGCAAACTTCCACCCCCCTTTTCATCGCCTTGGGGGGTGATTTCCGGAATGAAAACTACTCTATGTCCTTCCCCAGGTCTTAAACTATCTCCATGTCAATTTTCATCAAAATCAATTTAGCGGTTAAAGCGTGAAGTGGTAACAGACAGACAGACAGACAGAAACACTTTAGCATTTATTTATTATTTTTTATATTTATATTTTTCGGATTTAAAATACGAACGTAACTGTATCTGTATGCTACGCTTTTATGACTAAACCACTGAATCGATTTTCATAAAATTTGGTACAGCGTAAGTTTGAACCACAAGAAAGGACATAGGCTACTTTTTAATCCGCGACTTTGCCCGCGTCCGCGAAAACCGACATTTACGCAGACGAAGTCACAGGCATATGCTATTGGATTATAATTTAATACCTCGTGTCGTTCAGCTGCACAGTTTTACGAGCAACAATGATGAAATACACACTACATGATGACCAAGATTTGACCACTTAATATTTCTAAACACACCTAAATGGTCCAGCCTTGTTTGCGTGTCACATGTGTGTGAAGTGAGGTAATCGTGGTACTGTAAGTAAAAGATATTGGTGTACAGCCTGCAGGGTAGACACAACGTTGGGTGTTGTGGTTTCATCTAAAATTATAGTGAGCCAGCCAGCCAGCCCATTACTGTGCCTGTACCTACTCAGACCATGTCAGAGGCCCTTTTTTTTTTTAAGTGGTAAAAATCATCAAATGACTCCTTCCGCCCTGGGTGGGGCGGAAGGGACTGTCAGACTTTTACTGACTAAAAAACCACCCTGTTCCTTCTGTTGCCCTTTACGTTCCGGGGCCACGGTATCTTGTTAAGACGGCCCGCAACCCCTGATCAGAGGCCCTTAAGGCGGTTTAAAAATTCTGACCTTACTGCCTACACGATTAATAGAGAAGATCTAAAAATGGAACTGCGTTTGATGCTGCTACCTAGTGGAAGATTCCATTTAAATCCATGTGTTGTTGTGTGTTGTCTTCGTGTGCATATCTACTTAACATTTTTGCAGTGTGTACTTTTACAGTAGCCTTTATTGCCCATCGTATGCAGCTATGGGCTGAATGCAAACTAGCAAAATGCGTCTCTTTATAGTTGTTTGTCAATATTTACCTACACTTAGCTTTGTTAGTCTTGCGTTTATGATGAATGCATAAATCTTACTGCTATTAAAAATGCGAAAGTTTAAATGGATAGACGTTTGTTACGCAATCACGCCAGAACCGCTGAACGGATCTAAATAACGGATCTAGAAATTTGGCACAGATATAGATTATAATCTTCTTATCTCGGAAAATAATAAATAAAAGTTTGACGCGGACAAAGTCGCGGGCGGAAGTTAATAAACATTTCAACACAATTCTCATTTTTATGATGGTTTATGGTTTAAGTTTATTGAATTAAGTAGCACGATCATCACACTCAGCAGATTATTTTGGATCTTTCTTCATCGTTGAGTTGCTCATTATGTCGTAACGTAAGGCAGGGGTATTTCTTCTACATAGATATGTACTAATACTAACATTCACTATTAGGTACGCAGTATACTGAAAATCTATTTATATTTTATTCCATTGCATTGAAAACAAATTAACTTCACCGTGTATTTTTGCCATGAAAAAAACATAATTTGAAGTGGACAAATAATGCGCCCTTGAGGCACTCCTATCATATCTAGGGTGAAAACTTCTCGTCAGCGTGCTAATAATGAGTGCTTTATAAGAAATAAGTGAAAAAAAATCTGTTTGTAATATTAATAAAATGTTTTGCATCCACAAACAAAGAAATATATTCTATTTAAGGCTACTCGACCAAGTCGAATGCTTTCGAAAAGTCTACTCAGGCTTTGTGTTTATTTATTTATTTTAATAATTTTAGAAAAACTTACAGCTTATTATGCAATAGTTTGGTTGTTCGGTTCGGTTGTTGTTCGGTAGTTCGATTCGGTTTCTAGATAAATCAATGAATTTTGAGCTTTCTCGATTACAGGCTCGTGACTATCTTGGTTTTACCCGCCAGCTAAAGTTATACAATTTTGACAAAATGATCTTCCACTGGCTCTATACTTGTACAAAATTGTTCAATCAATTTGCCTAGCTTTTTCCCGACTATGTTGGGGTCGGATTCCAGTCTAACCGGACGTAGCTGAATACCAGTATTTTACATGGAGCGACTGCCTATTTGACGTCCACAAACCAGTAACTGGGTAAGACTGGTTGTCAGACTTTTGGGCTTCTGACTACCCGTGATGACTATCAAAGATACACGTATCATAGCCGGGGCCAACGGCTTCACGTCCTTCCAAGGCAGGGAGGAGTCTCGGTATTTAAGATGGGACACCCATCTACGGATCAACCCCGGCAAGCGTAGCTTAATCAGAACCAAGAGCTCCTAAAAAATAGATTGAACTCAATCTAATAATTTAAAACACGCGCGTGCGTCCTCTAATAGAAGCGCACGATTGAGAAACTTTCAAATTCCTTGTTTATTTTTTGTTTCCTTTAAAATGAACCATTTCCACACGTCCCAGTTACAAACTGGTTTGATACCGGCATCACGTTATGTAATCACATAATAACTGGCAGTACGCAAGCATACGGACTCCTTTCACTTGCCGGGACCTTTTTCATCTGTGGCGCGTATGTTATCTGTGGTCAAAATGTTACGTCATGTTTAAACGTTCGAATTTAAATTAATATGCGCTGTTAGTTGTAGAAGGGCCTTGGGGATCGAACTCCGATGGTATGTGCAGGGCATACTATGATGTTATTTCGGAGTTATTTCTCATATTAATTATTGGTAGAGGCGTGGCCTCTTTCAAGTTACGCCACATTAATATCACCGGTTGTTTGCTTTCAACATCAGAATTCGTCATAATTTTATTACGCCCCAGCCCCGATGTCTTTCATAATTTATTTAAATTGCAAATTCTGTCATATATCTACTAATTAATTCTTTATTTTATGCTTAAGAATTGACCAGAAGGGGTATTTAATTCTCAGTGCCTGTTTCCAAGGTTTACTACATAATTTTAATAATAAATTATTCGCCCAACTGAAATTCAAAGGAGACTAGCCAAGTAAGCAGGAGATATGGAAATTAAATAGTGCACAAATGTGTGCTCAAACACAGGTGCATTCCCTCTTCTCTCACTCTCAAAGTCCGTCGGACACAATAGTCGCAAGATTTTACATAATAGGAAGTATAGATAAGCTGTTTACATAATGATGTTGTATGAATAGTAGATTTGAAACGTTTTCTAGAATACATGGATAATATCATGATTGGTGCTATACATACATAGTAATTTTCATCTTCACAATAGAATAGCATCGTAAAAATAAACTATTCAATGTTGCCATAGACACATAGACTAAAGAAAATAACAGTTTAATGGAGTTTCTTTTGTAGTTGCAACAAGAAGTCACAAGTAGCCGTTGCGCTTGCGTAAAAACCAGGAACGTAATTTGTACAGAGCCTAAAAGTTTTTTTATGTTTGTTTAGTTTTTTTTTGTATCTGGAACGACTGGTCCGTTTTGAAAAATTACTTTGCTGCTTTGAAGCTATGTTATTTATTTATTCAACTTTATGCACATGTAAATAAGAATACATTGTAGGTACAAAGGCGGACTTAATGCCTTGGGCATTTTCTACCAGTCTACCTTAGGGTGATGTAGAGGCAAAACATAGTAGGTGCACGTTATTCTTGAGTAATAGGTATGCTATATTTCATCGTAAAAAAAAACAGGATAATGTATGTACCTACAAGAAAATTCACGTCGAGGGCAATAGTCTACTGCCAATATGTAGTTAGAAAACTTGGTGTATATTATGCTCATTCCTTTTCTGTATAAAAAGAGGTAGGTTGCCAAACAGCAAAGACAATATTTATTTAGTAAATATACTATTTTACACAAATTTATTCGATATTACCAACAAACAGGTATTTTAATCCATTATTTTATAATTTATTCCTTGTAAGGTCCGGTAAGCCTCTTAGAATAAACAAGACTTAATAATACGCCAATAACCAAAAAAATAAAGACGTAAATTTCAATATGGCGACTATTTACCCGCCATGACAAAAAAGGGACGATATTGACGTTAAAAACTGTCTTTCACTTGTTCACCTCCAAAAACAGACGGTGTCTATGGTAACGAGTTATTAAAGTTCATTTTGAACAAAGAATTTAAGTTTTCAGCCTTGATATTTAGTTGTTTAAGGGAATGTAAGTACCTTCGACGTAACACGTGAACAACGCATGGATTTAAATTATTTATAAAACCGTGGCACTTGTTTAAAAAACATTTTTTTCCCTATAAATGCAAATAAATAGGTAGGGCGTTTGATGACTGTGTTTTTTTCCATGGAAACCTACTGTTTGAATCGAGCTAACTTAGCTTCAACTTTCTGACTAATTACTGAAAAAAAATGATTTTTATAAGAGACAGCTATCAATTTCCGCCTTTCGAATTATATGTAAATACAATAAAGTTGCAGAGTTTTATGTTTGTTTAAACGCGTTAATCTCTAGAACTACCTGTCAGATTGGAAAAAGCCCTTTTGTATATGATAGCCAGATTCATAAGTAGGTATACTATAATGCTACGGCCCACGGGAGCAGTAATCAAAGACGTAACTTAACACGAGCGAAAATAATCCACGCGAACAAAATCGCGGGGAACAATCGATTTGATTTTTGATAAATAGCAAATATCAATTTCTGGCTTTCTAAAACTTGGGAAATATATTACACATATATAATAAGTATGGTACAAATCACAATAAAAACAATGAAATGATCAATAAACAGACTATTATTAGGTAAAGACAAACGAAAGACAAAGAATTGTATATGATGAATTTCTCCAAGTAAAACACATTACTAATATCTATTGTCCAACGGGCTGGCCGGTTGGGGACAACTTTCCAATCGGGATTCCAGCTATTAGGTTACTGTACTTACTGTCGCTTAGTAACATTGAGGCTCTGCGCAAACGGGCCACCGACCACAGCCACCGGTGGCTGACGACAAGCAGTTTTTTTCTTGACCAGAATTTCTTGTGGTACCTACGTTTAAAATTAGGGCTTCCAGCCAATGCTTAAAACTTAAAAAACTAAGCGATTACACGCTTAGGGCATCTTGCGGGGTACGAGCCTCGGCTAAGGGCGTCGCCGGGGGAGGGCAGCAATGAAACAGGCTGGATCAAATCATGCTGATTACTTGATTTTTAACACGTTTTGTATGAAATCGCCGCGCATGTAGCTAAATGGCGTCCACTCGCCACTGGCGACTCAGTGACCGCGACATGTCACCGTCACAAATTCTTCAGCTTTATAATATAAAATTTCGACATGTGAATTTACCTGTTCGTCATTGAGATATGCTTTTTGATTAGTTTCTAATTCTTAATTGCGAAACTAAGTTTGCAGAAGCCCCTCCACCAGATATTGGCTGCTGCATAGTGTATGATATGAGCCAATAGAATCGTTTGGTTTTCATAGCGTAGTTTGTCTTAGGTGTGATGGAAAAGGCTTTAAAGCATGCGTAAATCACATGCATACATTATCTTCTCGGCTACAACACTGAGTAACACATAACGATGGTCCCTATTAACATCTGTCAGTCCCATGTCAGATTTACATTTTTACCAATATTCCATAATTAGAATCACAATAATAAGATCTATCGTATCTACTTACGTAATATTTTATTTTATTTAAAATCGTGATATTTATTTAGTCAGTTTTTTTTATTAATATTTATCGTTTGTAATAACTTTGTCTGCGCAACAGAGACGGAACCGGCGCTTTTTGTACTTTAAGTTAATGTTGATCACTTGAGACTATTCTTTCTTTAGGTGTAAAATTTTATGGTAATGTACAATGTAATGTACTCAAAACATAGTACATTAGTCAAAACATTTTAAACTGGTTTTCGTAAAAATTTACAAACGTTTTGGAACTTTGATCTTCAAAACCAGAAGGTTTCAAAGGATGGTCTGGAACAAAAAAATGATCGCAATAATAAGAAGAACTTTCGGCTACGTTAAACGTCGTTTTAATCCCGGACTCAAAAACGACGGGGTATTATGAGTTTGACGTGGCTTGTGTGTCTGTTTGTGGCATCGTAGCTCCTGAACGGATGAACCGATTTTGATTATTTTGTTTGAATGGTGAATTAGGGACTACTCACACTTATTCTGCTCTATTCAGCTTTTGTCCATAGAAAACGCCAATTTCGTATGAGACGCGTACGCGTCCATTCAGCTTTCCGCGTCTGAACGCATGCGATACAAAATCGTTGTTTTCTATGGACAAAAGCTGAATGGAGCTGAATAAGTGTGAGTAGTCCCTTAGTCGGGAGTGTTTTTAGCAAGTTTGATAAAAATCGGTTCAAGATCGGTTCCGTCCGTAGTGTTCTTTTTTTTCATCTTTTAGTTTATTGTTACTTGTTATTGTACGATGATTGAAGGGCCACGCTCTTTCCAGTTCTAAGGAATTCGGCCTTTACTATTATTTCCATATGGAATCCAAGGAACTCCTCCAAGGTACCATCCAAGGCCATAATCACGCTCGCTCGTTGTTTCCTCAACAGGACAAATATTTGTATGGCCAACTGATGTTTGTACACCGTCGAGTATGTCAAGATTGAACTGTGTGCGCGTGAGTTGTGTCTGTAATGGCGTAGATATCCGATGTGACGCAGGATGTAGTTGGGTGAGGCTCTGAGGGTTGAATTATTGAATGGGCGACTAGTAAAGTGCATAAATTCAAATCAAATCAAATATTTTATTGCGTCCCACAATGTAAATTAATGGTCTTATAAAATAGAGGTACAGAATCATTGTGGACCCTGTCGGGCACTGCAACTTAAACTTAAGAGAGGAAGAGGGCATAGCCAGAACTGCATTCATGGTTTTCGTTACAAAAAGATGGTCATTACCAAAAATAATGGTAATGTGCAGTTTTATTTCTCAAAAAGAACTTTTTAATTAGTTAAACTACTTGAAAATTCGTATATTTCAAGTTTAAGTTACGTTGGACTTATGAAGGGGAGGGGGGGGGATTACCACAAATGTACCTTAACTTCAAGAAAAACATCAGTGACAGACAGACGGACATGAATCTTTCTATACCAATTTTCGTACATTGTATTTTTCTTTCATTTATTTGTCAATGCTCATTTAAATATTACTTTGTTTTGCGCATTATTGGATTTTCAACGTCCAGCTCAGCATTGAGAGTTGAAAATCCAATAACAGAAATTACAAAGTATTATTCAAACGGTACTGTTTTAAAAGATAGCGGTAGGCCTCCAGTATCTACTTCTCAATAACCATAGATTAAAAAAAAGACGAATAAAAACTTTTCAAACATAACGGTTGGACCGCCATGACTGATTTTCAGATCATTATTCCGTATTCACATTAACACCAATTTAGCCAAGGATTTGGAAAGTTTCTCTCTACATCACACGATATAGTATCGTGTATTAATAATTGTGCTCAATGAGCATGCCTAATGAGTGTTGAACAATAAATAACTGATCGGGGATATGCTTTGTGTAATTCTAAAATTAAAGGATGCCGGCCAAATTGGCGCGGGTCGTAATTACATAGAAATTGTACCTATGAGTTTTGTTATTCTTTGAAATGTTTAATGTGAAGCGGATTTTATTTATTGCTCACTTAAATCAACTTGATTGATAGGACCAAGACTTTGTAGGCAGTATAATTTGTTAAAACACAAATCTAGATATCTAGTTAGGTTTAAGAAATGTTTTATAGATTTATCATAGATTACCTACTTTTATTTTTATAACCTCCCCTCCCCCCTTTTGCCTTATTAGTGAGGTCCTTCAGAAAGGTCAGGTGCGCAGTACTCGTAACCGGCGTGCTTGTATGACGAGATGTATGAATGAGGCGAAAGGAGTATGTAAGGATCGTAGCAGGTGGCGTTCTGTAGTTTCTGCCTACCCCCATTGGAAAAAGGCGTGAATTTATGTATGTATGGGTACTTTCATTTTTGAATTATTTTTATATCATTTTGATTAAATTTTTTCTGTTTCTTTACTTACAAAATTTTATTAATAATAGGTACTTGTTAGCTAGTTGACTTGTTGTCCATTCCGTGGTCTCCTATAAGTGAAGGAGTACACTTATAATATACTTAACACCTTTTGTTAATTATTGTTATGGAGATCCTAATAAATAAATAAATAACGTTCATTGAGCTATATGCACGTAATAATAATAATCTTGCGTTACCATAAACAGATTCACACCAAAAAATAAAAGTCATTTAATTTTCAAGTAATCATTTGTGCTCAAACTTCTTTTAAAGTTTAATATGTGTCTTATTACACCCTGTATATTATGTAAATCTAAAAAAAACCAAGACAGTAATAATATACCTGTTCGTAAAGGTAGTTAAGATATCGTATGACGCAAACGTTAACTGGACGAGGTTCAAACGGACGGAAGATTTAAACTAGTTAATCTTACAAGTCGTAGAGGATAAGGGTAATAAAAAAAACCTGATCCTTTTTATGTGAATAAAAAAAAGGTTGGCAACACCTATAAATGAAATAAAAAGGTCAACTTTTAGTGGCCCAGTTATCTTGACAAGTGGCGGAAAATGGAACTAAATAAAATGTTCACAAGTACCGCCACCACGAAACCCACAATAATTTTGTGTAAACTGGACGGGTGGGGAGATACATACATACATACATAAACTCACGTCTTTTTCCCATGGGGGTAGGCAGAAATAGGTGGGGAGATACCCTTCAGTAAAATAGAACATATTCATCTGTTGTCAAACCAGTGTCCATTTCTTGATGTCATGAAGGAGAGAGACACTTATAATTATTTCTACGAGTATTCTATCTTTAACCAGTACTCAAAAGGTAGTCCCCTCCTACAACTCAACTATAACCTGGTGCAGATATTCGATTTAATTACTCAACTCCCACGTAATGAGACACAATTAATTTTTTAATGTTCTGACTTACCGGTAAGTCAGCCGGAGCTTGACCGGTTTAAAGAAAGATAGTCTTATTACCCGGGCGAAGCCGCGGGCAGTAAGTACCTACTTTCTTATAAAATTAACGTCAAATAAACAAAAAAAAAACACCCAATTCTGTTGAGAAATGAGATGACAAACAGAAAAAAAAACATACAGGTTGAATTGAATACCTTCCTTCTTTTTCTGAACTCGGTGAAAAGTAATTGACCACGACTTCTGACTGACGTCACGGGTAAAAGAGATAGCTATACATAATGAGCTGAACATTCCATCACCAACCGGCTTGTGTCACTGACCGATGCATCCCTGATTAGAGACTTGTTTACATTTATTAATTCTGGTATCTGGGATTTAGATGGAAATAAGCCCTATTATTCCTTTAATAAAATTATACAGGGTGTAAGGTGTAACAACACATATTACATTACTCTTAACTTGGTACGCAAATTACTCATCAAATTAAGCAACATTTGTAAAAATTATTGCTATTAAATGGTTTTTTTGGTCTGAAAAATGACTGTTTATGGTTCTGTGCATTAGAACGCACGCAAAACGGCTCAGTGGCAGAACGTGCATTTCGCATTTCGGGGTCATAATCGATGTTCACTGAACAAAAATCTTGCACTTCGCAATTGATATAATTCTCTGAAGGGTATCTCAAAATGAGCACTTCACAAAATGTGCCCATTTTCAACCGACTTCAAAAAGGAGGAGGTTCTCAATTCGACGCGTATGTTTTTTTTTTTTTTTTTTTTTGTATATTTGTTCAACGATTACTCCGCCAATTATGAATCGATTTGGATGATTCTTTTTTTGTTTGAAACAGTATAGTCCCGAATAGGTCCCATAGAAATATTGTCATGATCTGATGATGAACTTTGGAGATATGGAACGGAACTCCTTATAAAATTACAGCAGAACCGCCGTAACAAGAAAAATTGCTTTGTTTATACGTGTAGTCGATGACTGACTAAAGGAAGTGGGGAGGGGGTACGTCAACCCCCCTCCTACCACTTTCCAAAATTAAATATATCGTGTGAGGTATTGTTTGAAAGGGCTTTATGTAAGGATTTCAAACATTAACACACAAGCACTAAAAAGTGAAAAATAAAAAGCTTTTTTACAAAAAAAGATCACCGCCTTCAAAAACCACAAAATAAAAAATAACTTTAGCTAGGAAGTCGGTGGCAATACCTACATAACAAGAAACAAAACCAAAGCCGCCGACTTCCAAGCTAAAGTTATTTTTTATTTTGTGGTTTTTGAAGGCGGTGATCTTTTTTTGTAAAAAAGCTTTTTATTTTTATTTAAACGGTTTTAAAATAAAATCCTTTGCTTTTACATACATTTTGTAACTGCTGTGAGTGACTGACCGAACTGAACAGCCGGTCTGTTCTGTTAAAAATCACTATTAATGAATTTAGATGAAGTCAGTTGTCATTTCTGTCAATTCACCGAGGGATATTTTTATAGAATAGCTGATCACTTGACGATCTTACCAAAAACTGACTTTGCAAACTCACAGATATTCATAAAAAAGTTGATAATCATAAAATGCTTGCTGCTAGACGTTGGCATCTCTTAATTTGAAAGCACAACAGCCGGTTTAAGATGTTTTGCGCAAAATACAGATAACAATGACTGCTTACATAGTTGTAAAATGGCTAGCCAAATGAGGATGACAGAACAGACTTCCTCTTTGGAATGTCTGCCGCTCGCATCTCTCACACTTACCTATTACAACTACTGTTACAGAAGTGTATTCTACAGCCAATCGACAAGTGTTGCCAGTTATATAACATGAACAGAACAGGTTATCGAAGCTCGTCTTATGTAAGCCAATAAAAACGTGGGACACTGTCGATTGTCGTTTAATTCTTTGTGACTTCTAATAGGTTTAAGGAACTCTATGAACGTTATGTCATGTTTTGAAAAAATAATTCTTATTCTATGACTGTTAAAGATATTTGAAAATGGAACTTACGCAATTTAAAGAAAGAGGCTTTTTAAAATTCGATCATCCTATATGCTCGATTCATAAGAATTTCCGCCCGGTCCGCCATTATGTTTCGCTGATGGTGGCGCATGCATCAAATAATAATACGATTCCATTCAAAATGGTGCCGATCCTTAAGTCTTGTCGTGAACTGGCGCAGGCAGACTGGTCATCTCTTAGCTGGGTTAACTTGCTGGCGCAGGCAGACTGGTCATATGCTAGCTTGTTCACATGTACTTGACAAACACTCCGCAGACGCCTGAAAAAAAAATGTAAAAGATATTAAAATAGAATGGAACACTGCCTTACTGTTCTAGTAAGCTGAACAGATTGATGCTACTAGGCAATGGGAACACCTAGAGAATATGTTAGTGAACTAAATACACTTCTCTTCCCTATAGGGAGAATAGGCATTACGTCGAAGTCAAAGTCATAACATTTATTTCACCATTTGAATTATCAAGGAGTTTGTCAGTCATTAATTAGAACGCTGAAGCTAGTTGCTCGTTCCAAAACGTAGGTAGGCCTCTATAGAGAAGAACGAGCGGGAAACGTGGACACTCTTTTTAATTAGGTTTTAACAAAAAACCCTGGTAACAATATTCTTATTGCTTCTACATGTGAAAACAATGAAAATCATAAAACAAAATTGATTTTATTCTGTTTAATAGTCCCATCTGATTTATTTTGAAAGCTCTTTTTTCTTAAAACCAATCACAATATTAATTAACAAGGAAAACTGTAAAATTGCAATTAAATTGGCCAATAAAACAGTTGACGAACACGCCATCTTTATAGAGATGCGTCGACGTTGCGGGTCTTGCAACCATCTTGGATGCGCTCGCGCCGATCCTACTGTGCAATTACTGTAGTTTTCCTGCAATTACCATTGTCATGGCCTCTGTTAATGCGGTGTCATGTACATGTATTGTATGTATTTGCATTAGTAACCTTTTGAGTTGGAGTTTAGTGCTGTGCTTTGCAAACGGGCGTAGCTCTGTCAAAATGAACCAACCCACTTTAAAGTTTCTGAACTCTCAGTTTCCGAAGTTACTGTAATATCTTTTTATATTTATCTTTGATTAAAAAGACATATATTGCAAGCGAAAGTTTTGAAGTTCGAAATGGCAGAATGAGCTGGAAGCTCTCTGTAGAGGTATTTCCAAAAAACTGGAAAAGTGGAAAGTGTGAGAGAAGCTTGGACGAGAGCCTTGTAAAAATTAAAAGAGCGGCTCGCCAGCACACAGATAATCCCTGGGACGTTTTCGTTGTGCAGCAAAAATCATAGAAATGTAAATTTTGGTATTTTCAAAACCGCTAAACCCGACTTGATGAAAGTTTCACAAGGATGTAGCTTAGTATCTTGGATAAAGGACGTTCGTCTGCATCCGTGATAATAGACATTAACGCGACAGAAGTCGCGAGCAACAACTAGTGCTATTTTCAGGTCACGTGTAATTTATAAAGAACAAAGATCACAATTAGAACCAGTTATAATAACTGGTCGAACCTTCACCCATGCACTTAGTTATAACTAATAATGCAATTGTTTATAATAAGTTGACTTGCAACTATTTCAAACATAAAACAATTAATTATATTATAACACATAACGTAACATCACGCCTGTAATCCCCGAAGGGTTACGCAGAGGTGTACCCATTAGTACACTCACATTTCGCTTGTTATGTTTGAGACTCATTTAATAGGGTGTGAGCCTATTGCCATCAACCGGGCACAAATCCGGACTCCGAGGCTGCTACTGAGAAATTGCTTATGAAAAACCCAATATTCCCGATCTGGGAATCGAAGCCAAGACCTCATATATAAGTTATATTTTTTTGCTTTTAATTAAGCACCATAATATAATTATTCAATGTAAAATGCAAACCAGCTTTTAATAAAATCTTATATGCTTTCAAGCTGTAAATGTTTCATTAAAATCGGTTCAGCAGTTTAGTGTCTTGATGCGATAAGGTGATACGCGTGATTGACTATAAATACAATACATATATCTTTTTTTATTATTACAAGCTTTTATTTAGCTTGCACAGTTAGTATGTAAGTTGTCGACCATTTGTTGGTATCCGATTGTGCTGAAATTTTGCATACACCTTTAGTTCTGATGACAATACAATGTCCAATACTCAATAAAATCATTTTAAATTAAAGCTTGTTTTTAAAAATATTATTATTTAAGCTTGCTTTTAATTTATATTTAAATATTTAAGCTTGTTTTTAATTTATATTTTAATTCGTTTTTTGAGGGCTGGATCCGCGCCTTCTACTCTGACTGACAATACACTATTGAATTCTCATTCTTCTATTAAGACTTACAAAAGCATTGATTGTGTTTTAATGAGTATGTTAGCACTAACGATTCGGACATAATTACTGAAAGATTTGAATAAAAACGCGGACTCTAACCTCAATTATAACTTAGAGAGTTATATTGACGGTTGTCATGATTATATAATTCTGTAAATACCTACCTACATGTTTTTTACTGTCGCGTCAATTTTTTACTACACAATTTGATACTGCAAATTGCAAAAGACTTAAGAAATTTGAATATCACTGGCAAGCTTAGCTCAGAATTTAAAAATTCGTTTTATGTTAGGGGAAAGCTCCTTAAAATAAAACGAATTTTTAGATCACAGTTCAGTGAGAATCGAAAATCCAATTGTGCAATGATCACTACCACGCCTGGCTGCCATGTTATCTCTTCACAAAATCCATGATTTTACCTTTTATTATATACATAACATAACATCACGCCTGAAATCCCCGAAGGGTTAGGCAGAGGGGTACCCATTAGTACATCCACATTTCGCCAGTTATGTTTTTAGTCCCATGTAATAGGGGGCGAGCCTATTGCCATCAACCGGGCACAAATCCAGACTCCGAGTTTGCTACTGAGGAATTCCTGATGGAAAAACCCAATAACACTTTGCCCGACCCGGGAATCGAACCCAAGACCTCATGCACAGCAGTCGCGCTTGCGACCACTAGACCAACGAGGCAGTATATACCTATGTTTGAATAAATAAATGATGGCGTCTTCAAATCCGTGTCTTTAAAAGCACGTTAAGCTTTTGGTCCCGGCTGTCATACGTTGATCTTTGACAGTCGTTACTGGTCGTCAGAAGCCCGAAAGTCTGACAACAGTCTTACCAAAGGGTATCGTATTACCCAGTTACTAGCTTGTGGAGGTCAGATAGGTAGTCACTCCATGTAATACTGGTATTCCAGCTGCATCCGGTTAGACTGGAAGCCGACCCCAACATAGTCGGGAAAAGGGTAGGCAGATTGATCGCTTGTGGCATCTCTGTGAAAACGGGTTTTTAATTAGTGTAGGTATTGTTTTAATTTATGTGATTTTAAATGTCGTTCTCATTGTTACAGAAAGATGGCGCATCCAACAGAGTTGCGTTCTGAGAGGGTGAAGCAAATGTTCAGTTGGACTACGGCGTAAGTGAAACGATTATTTAAAACTAAGTAGATACACACACAGGATATGTCTAAAATCTAGATTATTTCGTAACTTTAAAAGTGTTCAGTATAGTATAAATATTTATTATTCAAAGCAAAACACCTGTAACGTCTTCCTGGAGGCAAACTTTGTATCTCATTTTTAGTGAACTATTATTTAAGAATTTTTTTTTGAAACCTAACTTCAAACTAAACCAGTCCTCTATTAAAGATACTAAACAAATCTTGTATTAGATGTCACGTAGCATTTTAGTAGCTTTTTTTTTCTCATTTTCTTGCAATTTCTGTACGTGTAGGTCGGAAGGTATATGTGGCTAGAATATATATTACAAGAAACAACATTTCTAGGTATAATTTTCTGTAAGTTTCTAGGTTTAGCTCAGCATACATATTTAAGTACTTGAATTTACGGTTTATGGGCAACCACGTTCCCTGCATCATCCATTAAAGCTCTCCTAGCACGTACGTTTAATATCTCAACAGGTTTGTAAAGCAACAGAGAGACAAAATAAACACGTACAGACTCACATAACTTCCTCTCAATGATGCAAGCGTTATGAGATTCTGACCTGTCCAATGATGCAAGAGCCACTTTCGCGTACAGCCGAGAGGTCGATGAGCAAGCCCAATAACCCAGATGTTTGTAATACTTCATTCAATATTACTTTTATAGAAATTGAATACCTTTCTCCTGCTAATGAGAATGATGATTCTTTTTTGAGAGCAGTGCCATCTATATGCGAAAAATAGTGTTATGCAACAGTTGAGAATACTGCCATCTGTTGATTTTTATACGAACTAGTAGCGCTGTTTGCTTGTTGCGTAATGCTAAATCAGTCCACTAGATGGCGTGACTTGTATTTAACACGCTTAATTTTTAATCGTTGTGTTAAAAAAAAAATCAATGGTTACAAAACATGACTGGTTTGTAGTTTCATTTAGGTCAAGATGCACATTACAATGTAATTATAAGAACTATTACACACTAATAAAAAAACAAGGTAAACTCTATCTGCTAACGTTTTTAGCCCTTAATCTTTCATAGGTACGTATAAGTATAATTCTTAGCATTAATTGGATAATTAATGAACGGATACAAATTGCATCCGCGTCCGTGATCATTTGACGTTTACTGGACTGATTGTGCTAATTACCGTTATTTCTCGAAGATTCGCCTTTGTAATTATTTTTCTTTGTGTTTGGAGACTTAATTAAAATGAGAACTGTCAATGAAGAATCAATTGTATTCAAACGCAATACAATTTATAAGCAACATCTTCGTAATTAACACACGAAAGTTAGCACGAAATGTAACAGTCATTTTCACACATTTGTTTAGTTCCAAAAACGCCCACATGGCGCTGTTTTAATTTCCTTACGATGACTACGTAGTAGTTGATGACGAATACGATAATTATATTATTTGAATGCTTTGTTAATTTGTATTCGTAATGCAAACGCGACTGCTGATTGTGAGGTTCTGGGTTTGATAGTCCGGTCGGGCAAATTGTTATTGATATTTTTTCAGTTTTTTGAGTTTCGATTCGTGACCGGTAGATGGCACTACTTAATGAGGCAGGCATTTGTTCTACACTTTTCTGCTTACCTACCCTTTTTGGGAAATACAGGTATTTTGTTATGTTGTATGTTGTTTGTAGGTACTATTATTATACTTACTTGTTTAAATTCTTTAACTTCCTGTAAACGTGTGCAAACGCACTGATTGCGTTCAAGTACATATGAAGATTTATAATTAATTATGTGTTGGTAGTTTGTTTTCAAACTGAGATAGTTGGCGACCTCTCCCTGAGGTCGTTGAGTTAATATTTTGATCTGGTTTATAACAATTTATTCCATTCATATGATTAAGTGATACTTTTGTGAAGATTTATTATCGACTAGCCTTATTTCCGCGACTTCGTCCTTATTGAAGTCAAAGACCCCCTTAATTCGGCCCTGTCGTGAAGTCCATTTTAACTGGCGAATCTTTTTTAGCTTCATTGGTCTAGTAGGTTTCAAAATTACTTATTTGATGAATAAATGAGTGACTTTTCGCTTTTATAGGTATGTATGACGGGTTTAAAAAGATACATAAGGAAGCCGAAAGTTATAATAATATGACTGTTTTTCTCATCATTACGATCTTTTTTTTTTTGTTGCGGACCATACCTTCTGGTTACGGAGATATTGAAGGTAAACATCAACTTTTTTTTAACGCTTTTTTAAGAAAACAAGTTTTAAATGTTCTGACTGAATTTTAAATACGACCCTGTACTGTTAGTGCACATGCTTGCGTGCGTCACATTGCGCGCTATTATAAACAGCGATTTTTTACACAAAACATAAAAGTCATTTTACAGCGATAATTTTTGAGTAGCTACTGTTATGTGATGTGTGTTTTTTTACACCTTCTATAGATACTATATTATTTACACACACATTCATAAACTCACGCCTTTTTCCCATGGGTATGGGCAGAAACCACAGAACGCCACCTGCTACGATCCTTACATACTCCTTTCGCCTCTTACACGTTCATACATCACGTCATACAAGCACGCCGGCACGCCGTATATTAAGTATTTATTCATATATTTACTATTAAAACTTTATGCACTTGTAAAAAATAAACTGTACAAAGGCCGACTTAATCCCTTGGGCATTTTGTACCAGTCTACCTTAAAGGATGCAGAGACAAAACATAGTAGCTGTAAAAGTATGTCCCTCCCCGGTCGTGTCGGATTGCCGTCCCATCGAACAATGAGAGTGAGGGAAGAGGAAGAGAGGAAGTCTTCATTGAGATTGGCTTATATTATTCGAGAAAATGTTATTTTATCGTTGGTCTAGAGGACGCAATGCATGACTGCTGAACATAAGGTCTTAGGTTCGATCCCCAGGTCGGGCAAAGGCTTATTGGGTTTTTCCATTAAGAATTTCTCAGTAGCAGCGTCAGGATTTGGGCTCGGTTGATGGCAATAGGCTCGCCCCCTATTACATAGGACTTAAACATAACTGGCGCATTGTAGGTGTAATTAGTACCTACACCTCTGCCTAACTCTTCGGGGATTACAGGCGTGATGTTATGTGTAAAAACATGTCAGTAGTCAACATGAAACAGACTAGTTTTTATTATAGGAATAATATCTGCGCCTTGACTGTGGAAGGGTCAAAAGGTGCACTCCTGAAGGCCGTCACCGTAGTTATTAAATACTTATGTGTTTAAACTTATGTACTTAGCTATTATATTTATTGCTCACGTGTTTCTATGTACAGTTAACAAAAGACATAGGTAGTCAGCTCCGTCAGATACAGTTGAAGTCTTCTTAGAATCCGAATGATGTCTTCGATTGAAACTTAACTTAATTGATGAACTGTTTTTTATCTACTTTTAATTTAAGTTTGAACCCCAAAAAAAGGCTAAATTTAATTCCGCGACTTTGTCTGCGTCCGCGATAGCCGGCATTTATGCGGACGAAGTCGTTAGTAAATGCTAGTAATTATTATATAAACCTTTTTTGAATCTTTCTCCATATAAACTTTAATTGTGCCAAATTGTATGCTCCTCTGTCCACGAAATTTTCGTTAAAAGGTATACAAAGATTTTACTTCACGCATTACTATAATAATTATTAGTCTAGGAAGCGAAGCTAGAATTTTATAGGTACTATGCGCTTGCGACTATTAACGAGATATGTAAATGATGGTATAGTGATGAATGGTTCATTTATAAGTTTGTCTCGTGCGTTTTTCTACAAAACGTAAGAATTTTAAGTATGATTAATTACTAAAATCTTGGTGACGCACACGTGTTATTTTCTGATATTAGGTAGAAAAAGGCCACTAACCCCTGTTGGTTTATTCTGTAAAAATATGTCAGAAGCGAAAATTTTGGCGAAGTGACAAAGCTAGGGTACCTAGGGACTATCTCAAGCTTAGTTTATAATTTAAAATTACTTACTTATTATAAGAATTACACAGCAGTTTAAATAGAATAGAGTAGAATCCTTTACTAATTAGACAATTACAGTCCAGTAACTACCTACACTAACAATTTGTACCAGTTACGCCATCTACCGCCTCACGTGTGAACTACAACTGACGTTTTCAATATTTAAGTTTTCCGCGTCATTAGCATTTGTATACAGTGTCATTAAAAATTCACCCGAAACCTGAAATAAGTAGGTCATTGCACTCATCATTATGAAAAACTTTTACTACGGGACCAACCTTGAAATCATGAAAAAAAAGCAGCTGATCAATAGATTACGATCTTGTTACGTAGCATTTTTGTAAGGAACACCTGATTTTTTTTCATGATTTCAGGGTTGGTCCCGTAGTAAAAGTTGTTCATAATGATGAGTACAATGACCTCTTTTCAGGGTTCGGGTAAATTTTCAATAACCCTGTATATGTTCCCAACGACAACCGTCGGGCAGTAGCCCACCAAAAACAACACCTGTCTGGTCGGAACACCCCTTATTTTCGATATAAGATGAAGAACTTGAATTTAAGTAGTTTACCTAACGATCGACGGTGCTATAATAGACATAATGACAGGAGGAATCGGACATACAACGAGATTTCAAATGCGTTAAATTTCAACCGTACGATTCTGTTATTTATAAAACTAGACATTGTTCTTTGTCAAAACAAATCTAGGTATTATAGCTATACTAGACTCAACATAGCCTTTTTATCACTAATAATATCAGCCTATTATTGTGCCAATGCAGGGCAAAGGCCTCTTCTCATTCAAAGACGGCACGTGCATTGATCGCCACGCTTGCTCAAGGCAGTGTCAACTTCAGACCTGTTTAAGTCCAGGTTACCTCACGACGTTTTCCTTCATCTAAGTTAGTGAAGTCCAAGATAAAGTGAAAAGAAAGAAAGAAAGAAAAACTATTTACTCATGCGAAAATGACGCACGTAACATAAAAGAAAAATTGAACACAAAAGCAAAATAAAAACAAGCTGGTATTCAATCTAAAAAATGAATAACAAGTAAATATAATTAAGAAATATGTGCTACCGGCTGACGCTCAGCATAATGCCATGGTCCGGTTTTGAGCGTAGCCAGCGGAAAAAAGAACATGTGAATCGAAAAAATCACATTGGTACCTAGGTACTTGCCCGGTAATGAACCCGCTACTTTGTACATGATAGCAGGCGCCTACAACGTAAATATTATTATACAAATTTATACTAGAGACCCGCCCCGGCTTCACACGGGTGTAATGTAGATACGTTATCCTTCTCTTGAATCATCTATCTATAAATTGATAAAAATCCGTTGCGTAGTTCAAAAGATCTAAGCGTACAGACGGCGGGAAGAGACTTTGTTTTATACTATGTAGAGATTTTTAAACTAAATATTACCTATTTTCACTTTAATATATTTTTATAAAAAATAATAATGACGTTGTTAAAATAATGGCGCTTTTAAAGTCTTTACTATGAGGAGAGAGTTCAAAATTGGAGGCAGAAAGTGGAAAATACGCTGACCGCAGTTTTTTGGTGCAGAAGGAATTATAACAACTGGCTTAGAAATATGAAAATGGTGACTTACAGCAATTATACATAAATAACATCACGACTGTAATCCCCGAAGGGTTAGGCAGAGGTGTACCCATTAGTACACTCACATTTCGCCAATTATATATACTCGTAAGTGTTGAAATATTAGAATGTAAGTTTTTATTTGCTTTAGGATTAAACATTAACACATATATTGTTTAGGAACTCAGTATCGGAAACTATGACACAGATCATCAATCAATCTGCCTAGCCTTTTCCCGATTATGTTGGGGTCAGCTTCCAGTCTAACCGGATGCATCTGAATACCAGTATTTTATATTTATCGACTGCCTATCTGACCTCCACAGCCCTGTAACTGGTCAATACGGAACCCCTTGATAAGACTGGTTGTCAGACTTTCTGGTTTCTGACGACCCGTAACGACTGTCAAAGATCCACGTATGACAGCCGGGACCAACAGCAACGTGTAAAGATGGTGCACGGACCAACCCCGGTAACTCAGATTAACCTGGATGGATCGACCCGTGCGGCTGTTTTTATTTAACCACGAGCTCCTCTAACTAAGCTCAACAATGAAATAGACAATAAATCTTGCAAATAAGTACTACCTCGAAGTAATGTCTGTCTACTTACATTAAATATAAATTAAAAAGAAAGGGCTGCAGCGAATACAAAAGGAAGCTATCAAGTATTACACAACAATGTAATAACATGTAGTCTACTACTATTATAATAATATTACTTCATATTTATCGCAACACGATCAACACGCTTTCCAACCACGTCTGTCTTTTTGTTTGGCCTAATCTCAAAAACTGCTCTGTTGATTTTGATTGAGTTCGTTAACTTTCACTAAGCGATTACGAATAACTAGTAGTACTAGTATGTATATTTTTTTTCAAATAGTTTTAATTTTACTTAGTAATAATTAATTGAAAGCCTCGTTGGTTTAGTGGTAGCAAAGCGCGACTGCTAAACTTGATTTCTTGGGTTTGATTCCCGGGTCGGGAAAAGTGTTATTGGGGTTTTCCATCAGGAATTTCTCAGTAGCTGCCTCGGAGTCTGGATTTGTGCCCGGTTGATGGTAATAGGCTCGCCCCCTATTACATGGGACTAAAAACATAACTTGCGAAATGTGGATGTACTAATGGGTACACCTTTGCCTAACCCATCGGGGATTTCAGGCGTGATGTTATGTTATGTATATAATAAAAGGTAAACTCATGGATTTTGTGTTCCCTATTACATTTTTTATAATTATTGTTTTTGTAGGTTATCTTATTTATTAAACCATATTGTACATTTTTTTTTTGTCATGAATATACATGTATACATTTGTTTTTAATAACATAGTAACCGTCCTTTTTTTCCATCTTTGTTTTTACATTTTACAACAGTTACTTCACTACCGGGTCTTATATATTTATTATTTACATAATTATGTAAATTATTACATACATCTCCAAGATTCTCGTAAAACCACGCCCAAAAAAAGTTTTTTTTTTTCATTTTTTTTTTTTCATTTATATTATTAATGTTGACTTGGATGACTATTTTAATTTTTGGATGACTATTTGATTAAATTCTGTAATTTTATTAATTCATATTATTAATGTAACGAACGAATACTTTCTCGCATATTCTTTTGTTATGATCTTCTTGTGTGTGTGTTTTTTTTTTTTTTTTGTTTTTCTTTCTTGTAGTGGACATTATTAAATTGATTATTTTAATGTATTTTGCTAACGTAAAATTTTGTTAACTTTGACGAACCTGACTTTAATATTTGTATGTCAACAATGACAAAGCATAGTGCAACACTTATCTATTTAAGACCCTGACATGTATAATTAATGTATATATGTTCTTCACCTATGTTTCACAAATAAATAATTCTGATTCTGATTCTGATTCATTTATGCTAATAAGATTAACACAATACTCACATGTAAATTTAATTGTTTAAGTTCGCAATTATAAACGTCAATTAGTGTTACTGTAACCTATTATTTGGATTTAAAGGTTGCATGGTTTACTGGCTATCCACAAACATACAAACATACACACAAATGTCGCTAACGTATGAAAATTTAAAATAATTTATCTTACTACTATTATTATACATGCGATTGTTTGGATGGATGTTTGTTACTCAGTCACGCCCAAACGGCTGAACAGATCTGGATGAAATTTGGCACAGCAATAGAATAGTCTTGAATAGCAAATAGGTTACTTTTTGGACGGTTTCTGTTGAATACACGGGCCGAAGTCTCTGGAAAAAGCTGTTATTAAATAATCAAGTACATTACTGTAACCTTCATTAGTTCAACTACAGCATTATATATATAATATTGTACAGAGTAAGAAACAAACTTTAAATGATCAAAGATTATGCCTGTGTACCAATAGTTATATACCTTGAATATTTATTATATAAGTCTTTCCAGATATTTTATTCCCCTTTTTGTTTCCTAGGAAAAATATTGTAACAGATAATAATTGCTATAATTTTAATTTTCATATTATATTTTAATTACAGCAAAAAAAGAAACAAAAAAATAGATTGTTCCCTCATCTTCCCAAAATTACAATCGTAGCCACCGCCTACGCCGTAGCAGCCTCTACGTACGTAGCCTCGTAGCAAATGCAGCGTAGCAAACAAGGAATGCCATAATTTTGAGATAAACTTAATAAAACAGGTGGATTATTTTAACTAGTTTAAAGTTTAATTCGATCTGTCTGTGTGTTGCGACCGCCAAATGGATGGCCATGTCCAATGGCCGGTAGTAGGTTAACGACGGACTTGAGGCTAACCTGTGGCCGAAATATGGCCGACGTTCCAAAATACCAGTT
Organism: Hoplodrina ambigua; assembly: GCA_949774945.1. Lineage (NCBI taxonomy): Eukaryota > Metazoa > Arthropoda > Insecta > Lepidoptera > Noctuidae > Hoplodrina > Hoplodrina ambigua. The sequence goes on from OX458988.1 coordinate 10,366,539, forward strand.
ATTTATATGTGAATGCGTCGGTCACTTTCGTTGTTTCTTAACGTAAAACCTTTTTATTAATATTTTGTAGAATTTATAAAAACTTCATCCAGGAAATTCCTAAAGAAAAATTTTACCAGAATTTGGTAAAAACTAGAGAATAGTTACTCGTTCTTCTCCATAGAGGCCTACCTCCGTTCTAAAACGAGCAACTAGCTTCATTTTTCTGATTAACTGACCGACTCCTTGACAATTCAAAAGTGCCTGTAAATGGCTTAATTGAAATAAATGCTTTAACTTTGTTGAGACATAGATCAAGAAGTTATCAATCTATGCGAAAACAGTTACTGTAATTTAAATCTTATTGCCTATATAAACAAAATCAGTTTTGTAAAAATATTAAAATACTTACAAAAAGAACAAACTTTAATACATAGTAAGTAATATCACTCATGAATGAAACTTTCCATTAAAAAGCTAGTGAACATTTTGATTTAATTAATAAATTAATATACAAAGTTAAATATTTTATTGTTACCTTGTAAATTATAACCGTGTGAAGTGGCATTAACCCTGTGAATGTTCGTTAACCCGACGAGACCGTCGACTCATTTGATCATAATGAGTTATACTTAATGTTAATTAGATCGATTTTTGAATTGAAAATACCATACCTATAATATTCATATCAACGGGTGATATTCATTATGCTTGTCGTATAAAATTAATAAAGGAAAAAAATAATAGATAAAAAATGTAGACGTTTTAAAAAAAATACCGATTATTGTTGCCTTAACATGTGTTTAGGATTTTGCATGCTATGTCTTATCCTAGCTAAACATACTTGTGCCTTAATTTGTATATTTAACACTTCTGTACCTATTATTCTATTCTATTCTATTAAGCCAAAATGCTTTGTCTACTTTTTGAGTCGTTGTAGTAGTAAGTAAGTTAGTCGACTGCCTCATTGGTCTAGTGGTCGCAAAAGCGCGACTGCTGAGTATCAGGTCTTGGGTTCAAGGGCAAGAAACTCCATCATTATCATTTCAGCCAAACGATGTCCACTGTTGGACAAGGGCCTCCCCTAAATATAGCCACAATAACTGGTCATACGCTGCCCGCATCCAGCGGTTTCTCGCGACCTTTACCGGGTCGTCAGTCCCCCTCGTGCCTTCACACACTGCGCCTTTTGGTACAGTCAGCAAAACAGATAGGTATCCAGGGTCGTAGGATATAGTTGAAGTTTTCTTAGGAATATATAATTTCTAGTTCATTAATTGAGTTAAAAAAACATCCATCGGTTTTAAGAAAACTTCAACTATATCTGAATACCTAACTGTTTTGTTGACTGTACGTGATCGCCACTCGAAACTCAATATACTTACTCTTTTTAAATCAAAGGCGAGAATGCTGGCACCATAAAAACAAGTTAAATTTTATACTGTGTGTTAGTGATTGCATGACGGCTAACAGGACAGAGTGGAAGAGAAAAAGGTTTTGCGCCGACCACAAGTAACATGGGACAAGGGCAGGGGTATGATGACTGTGTGTCAGAGTACATCTAAAACACTATTCTCCTCAGTTGTAATGCTACATGCATAGTGTTCATATAATGTGTTTTTTTGTACTCTTGAAGTGAATAAAGAACTTTTTTTTTTTAATAAAAAATGTTTTACAATATATGTACATGTAGTTAAATTATACCATTGTTACTAGTGACCATACAATTTGGGGTCATAGGCGGTGTGGCGTGTTCTATACACATTATGCAAATAGAACTAGTAGGCCAGCGGTGTTTCAAGAGATCACGTGTGATCACTGTTGACGTCACGTTTGCTTAAAACGTGATTCTGAGTCAACTTCTTGCAGATTTTTTTATACTGATATTATAAAGAGGAAAGATTTGATTGTTTGTTTGCACTGGCTCTGAAACTAATGAACTGATTTGAAAAATTCTTACACCTTTGGGAAGCTATACTTTCCTCAGGTGACATATATTATAATTTGTTTTCAAAATACTAGGGGTCGGTAAGAAAAATTACGCGAATTGAGTCGCAGGAAGAGGGCTAGTTAGATAATATAGAGCGAAGGTCTGAAAAAAAAACGACTGGTGATAAATGGCTGAAGAGATCCTTAGTATCAACTTGTTTTTTCTTTGATTTTGTGTACAATTTTTTCTTTTGTTATGTGCGTCATTTTGTAATTATTTTTAGGTAGATAAACAGTTTTTCTTTCTTTCTTTCCATCACGGACTTGTGGAATACGTCTTAAATACTAATCCTACGTAAACAAACGAATATATCTGAGTGAATAGCTCCGCGTCGGGTGTAAAGTCCGCACAAACAGGTTGTCACAAGGACGGTGACAGAACATTCCAAGTTTGAAGGCATTTTGTTATAAAACACTCATTTGTTAAGTTATTGGTGTACAAGTAGTGGATACAGCTGTAGTTCTGGTTTTTGTACAAATTGTGCTTTGTCATTCTGTCACGTCAAATGTGGAGAAAAAAATAACAGGTTTTTCTAAAAACATAAGTTAGCAGTACCTCTCCCTAAGATGGAAAATCCTTGGTGTCTGGATGTGTGCCTGGTTGATGGCAATAGGTGGGACATGGGACTTAAACATAACTGGTGAAATGTGGGTGTGCTAATTAGTACACTTCTGCTAAACCCTTCGGGGATTACGGGCGTGTTTTATGTATGTTATACGTATGTAACAAGGGATTTTATGTTAAAAGGGATTTTATCTTTGAATAGTACCAGTCTGTTATTGTCCTAATGCATGGCAAAGGCCTCTTCTCATACAGAGAAGGCACGAGCATTCTCCACGATTAAAGCGGATTGGGTTTTTCAAACATATGTCCTGCTATTAACGTAAAAGTTTGTGAAAATGAATGAATGGACAAATGGATGTTACTCTTCCACGACTAAATCACTGAACCGATTTTGATGAAATTTGGTACGTACAAAAAGGACATAGAGTACTTTTTATTTCGTGACTTTGTCTGCGCCCGCAATAATTGACATTTACGCGGACGCAGTTGCGGGAAAAAGCGAGTCTCTGATATTGTGTCAGTTTTGATGTAAAAGGCGCATCAAACAATAAATCAACAAGAGTATCCGTGCCAACAGGACGTGAGTGCAATTAAGTCATTACTAGTGCCAATATAGCACTAAATGGCACTAATTATCGTATAATATGAACATAAAATGTGGCTTTTTCACGAACACGGTATAAAAACTTGAATATTTTGCAGTTCCATATTCAGTCAGGAATGATGCGCTTGCGCAATATGAGTGTCACTGTTATATTGACAATAATTATGTAACAATAACAGCCTCTCATCATCCCACTGCTGGGCAAAGGCCTCTATTCATACAGAGAAATCATGAGCATTGATCACCACGCTTGCTCAAAGTGGATTTAGACTTAGAATGTTCTTCACGATGTTTTCCTTCACCGATGTCAGTGATGTCCAAGATAAACTTAGAAAATACATAATTTAATTGCTAATATATAATGGTATGTAATTTTAAAAGCTATTAGTACTTGCTCGTGCCCGGTGGCAAATCCACAACCTCATGTATGAGAGGTTGGCGTCTAAACTAAATCATACATGTAATAAAAACTAACAAGATCATAATATTAAAGTTCAAGTAAATAGGTACGTTATAAACATAGCAATTAAACACAAAATAGATTGACATCTAAAGCTATTCGAATCTCTGTCACTTCAATATGATCGCATAAATTAACTTATAAATAAATATACATTGAAATTTTCTCATTCATTTTAAAGGTTTAGGTATTTCCCATCGTGGCCGACTCTAGTAATGTGTGACGTCATGGAGAGATAGAAACAAGGGATGTATGTAACTGATTAGCATGTACATGGGAAAGAAAGATTGTCCGAAGATAATGAATCATACATAGTATTGTATGGCTTCTGTAGTAATATTGATAGTGTTACAAATGAATAATCTACTATAATCAGGTGTTCCGAGCGACTAAAGGTGGTTTTACATCGGCGAAGCGAGGAGAGAATTGAATTGGCGAGAATAAAAATTTGTCTAAGTAATAATAATACTCTATTTGCAGCAGAATAGTTCAATATTGTAAGAATAAATATTTTATTTCAAGTCACGGCTATCTTTGGTATGAAAGGTTTTGGCGAGGAATCCCAATTGAACTATATTGCTACATGTATAGAGTAGGTATTTATTGCTTTGCAAAATAGATTTATTTATTTATTATTTATTTATTCACTTTAAACATACAAATATCCTTACAGGCTAGACCCAATGCGATATTGTAGCATACTAAAAGAAAAAAGAATTTTATAGTTCCGCTATTTAACCATAACAAATTCTATAAGTAGCTGTTCTTGTAAATTCACCCAAAGAGCAACAGAATATATCAATGTCATCAGCAACAAGATTGAGAGTGCGGAGCGCGCAGGTGAGCGGCGCCTCTCGCAGCAAGAAAAATGGATACACAAATCGTGCCTAGCTGGGCAGGTTGGTACATATTTCGGTGTGGAAGGGTCAGTGTGATTACAATTCTCGCCTGGCCTCGCCGGTTTGGTTAAGGGTTGCTGGTTAACTTGTACAAGACTGTCCGAAGAATATGAATCATAAATGTCATGAATCACCAAGTCTTCTGTGTGTTATATTGATAGTGTTACAAACAAACTAATTACAATAATCTTCGATCTCCGGGTTTTCCTAAGGAGCCAGGAGCGAGCGGACTAAATCTAACGTAAATTCCATTGATTTTTAAATTGGAAATACCCGTTTTAAATATATATTTAATTTGAAGTCTATATTCGTGTCAATGGGTCATTAAATAATTAATTGTGATTGTTATAAAATAACATCACGCCACCCCTTTGGGGATTACAGGCGTGATGATATTTTTACACCTACTACTAATGGGTACACCCACATTTCGCTAGATATGTTTGCCCCATGTAAAGGGGGCGAGCCTATTGACATCAACCGGACACAAATCCAGACTGAGAAATTCCTGATGGAAAAACCCAATAACAATTTGCCTGACCTGGGAATCGAACCCAAGACCTCATGCCCAGCAGTCGCGGCTCGATAATGACGACAATAGACTGCCTGGTTGATCTAGTATCAACCGGGCAGTCTATTGTGAGTGTGAGGAATAAACAAAATACTATAGGATAATCGCATTATCAATAAGTCGTCTACTTTTGAAATCGAATACTTTTAAGTTGGTTGGCACACTCGTGCCAGAGAATCAGTAGGCTTACTACAGATTGTATATTTTAAGGAATTTACGAGGTGTGAAGTGCTTTATTTTTTTACTGTTTACAGTTATAATCGCGAGTACGTTTTGATGTTTTCCGTACGATTTTAGATTCAGCCGGTGTCCTTGTAGGTGTTTAAATATGTATGACCTTTTTCACAGCCTGAGCGTAGATTTTTATCTTCCGTTGGCCTCGTGGTCGCACGCGCTATTGCTAAGGGTGAGGTCCTGGATTTGATATATATCTATCATAGATCGGGCAAAAGTTACTGAGTTTTTCTTTGAAGAATTTCTCAGATGTAGCTCCAGCTGCTTTTTTCGCCCGTGTTATGTTTTTGGTTATTTTAAGCAACTGGAACATTTTTACTTCCTTACCTGGAGAGGGGCGTTGATAACAGCGACACAGTTTTAAACTACTGCTGTTATCATCGTTTTTAACCTGTTTATATCTGTATTGTGTTTCTTGTTCCAAATTAATAAATTTTAATAATTTTAACTCCTCCGCTTCCGTGGGTCGCAGCATGATGTTATAGCATATACTATTCCTCATGAATCTAGCTATCATGAACTATGAGATTTTTTCCAATCTGACTGTTACTTTAACCGGTCGAGCCCCGGCTGAGTAACCGGTATGACAGAACAATAGAAAATCAATTGTGTCTCATTACGTGGCACTTGAGTAATTAAGAGATTTGCGCATTGTTTAAACAAACAAACAAACAAATAACTCTTCAGCTTTATTATATAGATAATAGTGACACAGGTTAAAAGTTCTACTCTCTGCTGACCCCAAGCAGTACAAAGGTCATCTCTGTTTAAGTACTAACACTTCTGCTTACACATAAAGGAAAATTATGAAGGTTCTTATAAATCATGAGCTGGCACGAATGCTTAGTTGGAAATGATTCACGCGGTTAAGCAATCTGTGTCGCGGTCAGTAGTTAGATGGGGCGCCGTTTAGTTTTATGTATTGCGATACTCGATTTAGAATGTGTAAGGTTAGGATTGTGGAAGATTAAGGTACATTGGTGATCTTCTTCTTCTTCTCGAATCGATATAAAGCAAATGGATGAATGAAAGATGATTAATAAAAGGAATTTATATGACTCACATACGGCAATGCAGGGAGGCCTTAGGAAGACCTATACTGACCTTATTGGTGAGGTTCTTCAGAAAGGTCAGGTGCGTAGTACTCGTAATCGGCTCGTAATGAATATCCAAGGATCGTAGCAGGTGGCGTTTTGTAGTTTCTGTCTTTTTTCCAATGAACAACCCACTGAACAAAATGGATATTGTAGATACATTCGGTACAACGAATTTTCCAAAATTCACCTCCTAAGGGAAAAAGCATTTACGCGGACGAAGTCGCGCGCAGAAGCTAGTTCTATTAAACATTCGCCAGTTTAGTCAAAACCGGTTTTACCGACACCGCACTTCATACAAAAGTAGTTTAGCCATATTTTGGTCAATAAGTTACTAAACTCGATTAAATTTTATAGTCAGTTTCGTACGAGATTTTAAAAGATTATGATTTTATGATCTCGTACGAGATTTTAAATTATGAACACGCTGTCAAAACTCGTTTGGTTTCGTACGAGATTTAAAAATGATAATGATTTTCGCAAACCTACACGATTTTTTTTGAATTAACGAACGCTTTGTCAGTGTATTATAGTAATTATTGTTTAAAGTATAGTCAACAAAAGATATCCAGGCTCGTCAGATATAGTTAAAGTTTAATTAGAAACTGATGGATGTCTACGATTAAAACTCATTTAAAGAACTGTTTATTTTCTAATTTTAAATTACATCCATCGGTTTCTAAGATGATTTCAACTGTATCTGACGACTCTGCATATTTATCTCTTTGTTGACTGTACATTATAAGGTAATGCATAATGCAGATATACACATTAACGAGGTTTGTTAGGAATCTTGTATTTTTTATGTCCGTAGCTGTAAACCGTAATCTATTTAGGTTTTTCTTACTACACAACCACGTGTATTTCATACTTATTCTTCCAATATCTTGTTGACAAAAATTTGACATTCAACTCAGTAGGTTTTTGTCCGATCTATATCCTTAATTAGGTTGTTAATGATTACATTTGAAAATACCATAGTCACGTTCCGTCACATGAAAAAAATATAAAGCATCCTTGTGACTAAAAACGTTACAGTATGTTTAGCTTGTTACAAAATGAAAAAGTATTGAATATCTTGCAAAAACTAAACTTAGTTTAGTTTTATTTTGAGGTAAATGGTTGGTCATAATTTAGTTCATTGCCTTTTATAATGTTGAGATGTCCGTACCCGTTCACTGCGAGAAAATACACCCGTTGTGTTTCTACTAAAAAACGTAACAGTGGCGCCGATTCCCTTGTTCACAAACTAAACTAAAATTAGACTATTTCTATCTTTTTCTGTCCAATAAAACAAGAAAGAGACTAATGTAAATAAGAGCTGTCAAATTTAGTCAATCTGACACATCCATATAATTATAGTTGACATCGTAAAACGTGTAGATTAAAAATACGAAAAAGTTCAAAGCAAAACTTATTTGACATCTCTAACTGAGTTTATACATGTCATCGTCCTTGTCTTTCGCTTTATGTTAGTTAGAGATGTCAGCTCTCTAAATTTAGTCTAGTTTATGAACAAGGGAATCGGCATGTGTTTTTCTACAACAAACAGCTGTGTAGCCAGCCGTACTACGGGCTTGGCGTAGCGTATATTCGCCCGCAGTCAATTGGTTAACATTAGGATGTCGATCTCATTTTAGTAACATAACACCACGCCTGTAATCCCTGAAGGGTTAAGCACAGGTGAACCTATTAGTACACCAATATTTACAATCCGATAAGTCAGTTATTTAGTTGAAGGCTTTCAATATAATTCATTTACAAAATTAGAGCGCTGGGAACACACCGAATAGAGAGCAATGGTAAAGGCTATGTGGGAGCCCTTTCCATTGCTCTCTGAGCGACATAGAGCTTATTTATGAGACCTATACTAAGGCTTCACGTTTCAGTATGAGACCTATACTAAGGCTTCACGTTTCAGTGCCTTTGTGCCGCAAGTCTCAGTGCCGCAGTGTCTCAAAACCAAAGACTTTAGTCTTGAGACACTGCGGCAAACGGGATAAAATTACTCCATGTGCGAGAGGAGGAAACTCTGTATATTTCACCATGTCATTGATAATATCTGCGTAACAGTTATCACTTTCGGTTTTGACTACATCTGACGCAGATCGGGGGTCAGTTGAGATATTTTCCTCCTTCATAATTTATTAATCTTAAGTAATAAAGAAAAAAGATTTGTCATTTTGTTTGTAATGGATAAATTCAAAAACTACTTAACCGATTTTAAAATTTCTTTCACTTATCGAAAGCTACGTTAATAGCGAGTAACTTAGGCTATATTTGATGGTAGACTTGATTATCAAGAAGATAGAAGCTAGTGGCAAATAGTTTGTTTGTCCCAGTATACAATGACACCATTCACCTCACGTGTGCTTTTCCTTTATCGTGTGAACAGAAAGGTCTTACGACCCCACACACCCTAGTGTCAGAGTTTCTCAACCGCCTCAAGCGCCTCTGACATGGTTTGAGTGGGACAGTAATAGGCTAGTATAAAGTCCAGGTATCCTCACGATGTGCTGGTGACAAGGCATGTGATACAAGATGATTTTTTTCTTCTAGGACCTGTATTTCGGCGTCATAACCAAATTGTTGAAATAGAAATAATAGCAGTCGAAAAAACTTTCACTAAATCTCATAACACAACCGTGACCAACCTTCAATCTAATCTAACCATGAAAGATGGGATCACTGTCCATGGATCAAATCGATTCGTTTCTGCATGATGCCTTGATAGTCATTAACGTGATTTCTTCTCAGAATGCATCTGCGTTGCATTGAAAACACACGCTAAACTTCGTGCGATTTTTAAACTATTCACTATCCAATAAGTCAGTTGAAGGCTTTCAATCTAATTAATATACAAAATTAGCGCTGGGAACGAACACGCCGAATAAAGTTAGGCATTTTGAATGTGTGTGTGCCGATTGGGGCAACGAAAAAACCCAGTGTTGCCCAAACTGACTTGCGTCATACCTTCTTGCTTGACACGCCGGACTGGCCACCAAGACAGCATTATAGTCTGTGGAAGCCGGTTTAAAAAAAAAAGAACGCGCCGCGGCCTGTGTGCGAAAACGGAACGCGCCAGTCAGCGATTGAGCGCGCCGCACATCACACGTCTTTGACCACTCGCGCCACAAAATTCGCGCCACGAATTAGAAAGTTTCGTAAACCTATACGCAAATTCCACGTTACGTGTGTGTGTGAGTGTTTTTACATTAAATTTTATATTATAATTGTTATTTTTGGTGTTTGTTTCTGTGTACTGTGCTGTGAATCGAGTACATGATACAAGGAAGCTGACCAAAGGCCACCGAGATGCTTATAACGTAAGTTTTTAAATATTAAGTGATGTGATTAGCATGGTCATTATTCTGATTGGATGTGTATTAATTATAGTCCGATGAAGGTGTAAAAAATGAGCTGGCACTTTATTATCTGACCTCAATTTGTTATGACATTTATAATTTGACCAGTATTTGAGCAAACAAAAATTTTCGCATTGCGAAAACGTCGTCGGCTAGTTCATATGCCGTTCGCACACTTCCGACTTGACCCAGAAATTAATTGTCGTTGTAATTTGCATTAGGAGTGTTTGCAATGAAATCAAAGATATGTTGTAAAACCTAGGTTTATGTAATATCGCCTGATTCCGAAAAAGGCGCAATTTTGAAATTTTTCCATAAATTCTGAACTCTTAAACCAATTCGCTATGTTATCGATTATTTTCTCAATCGATTACACGCGAGCCCTAATCGTAGCACGAATCTCGAATGATTATAACAATAAAACGAGAAAATTATAGTTTGTTGACTATTTAATACACACATTTTTTGTGATGCACGTGTTATTGGAATTTTCCATGTTTGCGCGTGTCTGAGCTAAAGATGTATAGAGACTGCTCCTCTGTGATCAAAAAATTACTAAGTAAATCTATTTGACAAGTCCTCTTCCAGGTTCCAGGTTGAAATACGAAATTACAAAAAAGGAGAAAGTCATAAAATGGATTATAAAAAAATACAACCTGTATATTACACACTAGTTGCTCCCTGCGACTTCGTACGCATTTTTTTTTCCAAGTTAAGTTACGTCTTTAGTTACTGCTCCGCTCCTGTGTGTCGTAGCGTGATGTTTCATACCCTAAAGTATTCCTCAAGAACCAGGCTATCATGTGTTAAAAGAATTTTACCAACCTGATTGAAAATTCCAGAGATTAGTGCGTATAGTGTTTTACTTTACTTCACATCATTATAATATTAAGTAACTTTGCTCGCGACTTCGTCCGCGTAAATGTCGGTTATCGCGGTTGCAGACAAAGTCGCGAAATAAAAGTAGCCTATGTCCATCCTTAGGGTTCAAGCTTACCCCGTGTCAAATTTTATCAAAATCGGTGCAGTGGTTATGTCGTGAAAGCGTAACAAACAGGCGGACAGAGTTACTTTCGTATTTATAATATGACTAGCTTTTGCCTGCGACTACGTCTGTGTACGTTACTTTATACAGACACACTTTCGCAATTATAATATTAGTACGGATTATGGATATTTGGCAGAAGTGCTTTGGGTAGAAGTAAGCAAATTATGTAGAGCAATTTAGTATTTTTGAGAGCTTAGCAAGATTTGAAGATTAGATCCATCAAAATGATTACAATTCACGTGAATATTTAATTATGTAACTGAACAGACAGCTGGTTTCTTTTATCAAAAAACGTGCTTATTCTGCTTTATAAGCAAACAATTTCAAACTCTAAAACTATGTATAATTAAGGTATTTTTTAAGCGTTCATAAAAAAATACGAATAATTTATAATTTTAGTCACTACGTTTGCTTAGAGGCATAAAATGCTAATACACACTTATTATAATTATTAATTAAACTCATAATAATTTACAAAGAATCCTTGCCACCATAAACCACCCACCGTATAGGTAATTGTATTTAATTACTCTACCAAGTACTTACAGCAAATAAACGGATCAACGCACAGCCTAAACCGCTGATCGTAGAGACCTGAAACTTGGTTGGTGTGTTCTTTGTATGACGTAGGCATCCGATAAGAAAGGATTTTCCGATATTCATCCTCTTAGTTGATGAAAAAGAGGGGGCAATGTTTGTATGGGACAACGTCATTCCTTTATCTAGTAAATATTCTTTCCCTCTAAGGCGGTGAAACGAGGGGGGAAGTCGCGGGCAAAAGCTAGTATAATATAATAAAGTTGAAGCCAGTAATTAACAATAAATAATTTCTGTATAATTGAATTTATTTTTATAGATTATTGTTGTTTTGTTATTGTTTAATTGGCATTATTTAAAACAAAGTTACCTAAATGGTCTTTGTTAAAGCAAGCTATAATATGTTTACTGAATATTTACTGCCGTTTATCTGCCATATTACTATTAATATAAATGCAAAAGTTTGGATGAATGGATGCTCGAAGGATCCTTCCTTCGAACATCCATTAATCACTTTGTCCCTCATTCATTCACTGACTAAACACGAAATCTCAAAAGACTTATAGGTAGTTTCAACAGTGCGATCGAATTTAGGGGATTTTTAACTTGTATATTATAATATCTGTGTGTGACGGACTTAGGAAAATATATTGCTTTCACCAATACTGTCAGTTATTAATAATCACTTTTATTCATTATTGCTAATTAACAAATCTCATACAAATTCATTCTCAGTATTCATTATGATAATGATGTGTTTGTAGAAGTACTTAAACTGAAGTAAAAATTACAAAGACATTACAAATTACGAGTACATTCTTGTAGGTCATTGCTCTCTCGAAATACCCGTGCCATATCCTTTCTTTAGCGTGACCGCATACGGGCCACACGCGACAGCCACAAACGCCGCCACATTAAGGTTTAAGCGACGTTGTGGCGTCCACCGACGGCAACTCTGTGCGGCGAGTCCATAATACAATGTACGAAAACTACAGGAAATACGTCAGAGGCGGCGTTTTATGGTTGCGGTCGGTGGCCCGTGTGACGCCAAGCTTAAAGTAATAAATTATGTTTTTTTTCTTAATAACAAGTCGTTTGTGTGTGTAACTGTACTTTTGACGCGAAATCAAGCACGTACCTACTTATTTGACAGCGGTGTATTGGGAAGTACAATCATGGATAAAATTCTTATATTTAATGAAGTGTCTATTAGTTGTGTTTTTTATAAGTGTTTTCATTGGCTTAAAGAAAAGGTGACTTTGCATTGATTAAATGATAAATTGAATTACCAACAAAAGTCTTCTTAACCTCCAAAATAACGGTTCAATCTGTCACTATAGTGTCATCCGAAATAAATCAAATAAAGAATACCTACTTTATAAGTCATTTTCATTTAAATATTTGTAGAATGTCGCTCAATCTATGGCACTGATTTAAAAACATCATATTAGTTTTAATCTATAGATGAATATAAAAAAAATATTATTTACAATTTCTACAAAGAAGTTGGGGGGGGGGGATTCCCTACAATGCCAATGGGACAATTGTAACCTACATTAACATACTTAATAATTAGTTTAACCCCCATATTATAATATCACGTGATCAGATTGATCAACGCGCTGCTCAATTCGATCATGCTTGTGCAACTGACCATTTCGTCAGTTGACCAAAGTTCTTTGCGAATGTTATTCTGTCGAGTCACTGCTGGCACGAAATGATTGCAAAAAATGACGGCCAAGCGCGAGTCGAAATAATCGGTCACAATTTCGTATAAACAGGAAGTACATTATTATACATAAACCTACGTAGTTGTTTTTCTTACAAATAATTGTTATGTACCTAGGTAGTTTGTAATTATACGTTTTTTTATGTGAAAATGTAATCGGTTCTTAAACACCATCATGACTCTAATGTATATCTCAATAGACACTGAAATTATGAATCGTATAACAGGCATAGTAACGAGTAAATATGGTGTTTATTCCCCCGTTCTTCTCCATATGAAACTACCTTTTGGAAGGGGCAACTAGATTCCATTCTGCTTTTCTTGTAGGTATATGAAGTCAAAGTCAAATCATTTATTTCGATTAGGCCACTATAAGGCACTTTTGAACGTCATTACATGAAAAAAAAAATAGAATTGAATGTAGTTGCCCCTTCCAGAAGGTAGTTTTGTATGGAGAAGAATGACGTTCATTATAAAGGTTATAATGGCCTCATTGAAATAAATGACTTGATTCTAGTTTCAGTTTTCTGTTGTCTATTCAATTTTTTTGTAATTTAAACTTTCTCATTATTTAATCTTAAATCTTAATCTGTCTTGAGCAAGATGGTGATCAATAATATTAAAAAAAAAAAAACAAAACCTACAAACCCATGCTCGTGCCTTCTCTGTAGGAGAAAAGGCCTTTGCTTAATAGTCGGAAATTGATAGGCTAGTATATTTTAGAATAACTAGTAAGTTATTTTCAATAGGTATATTTTATTAAGAAGACATTTCTCGAAAAATAATGAGGAAGTTTTTTTTTCACACGTAAGCTGCTGTCATTGATCGTTGATAATTCCGTTGACCAATTACAGCACATTAATTTTTCATTCGCAAAACCGGGCTATTATTACGTAGTAACATACCTACTAGTTTGAACAGTTTTATGACCCGAATTCCTTACGGAACTCTAAAATCTGTCTGACACTCACGCCGAAAGATTATTGACCGACACAGAAAAGAATTTCATATAGTCAACAAATCTGTACACTGTTATTTATTAATGGGATATTTATAGCCCAAATGACTCATAGACCAGGGGGACTGACCACTGAGTTCCAGAGTCACGCATTTTTAAGGTCAAGCATCCTTTTTTTTTTTTTTTTTTTTTTGAGGTGGTAAAAATCATCAAATGACTCCTTCCGCCCTGGGTGGGGCGGAAGGGACTGTCAGACTTTTACTGACTAAAAAACCACCCTGTTCCTTCTGTTGCCCTTTACGTTCCGGGGCCACGGTATCCTGTTAAGACGTCCCGCAACCCCGGCAGACGTCCCGCAACCCCGGCAGAAGGTCAAGCATCCTAAGGTGACTTTTGTACGTAGTGATTGAAGACTTTGACCTTTGCTTAATAATAAGTTACGGCTTATGAGCAGGGCCGGATTAATCATGTCGGGGCCCCTAGGCAAGTCTCGGGGTCTCTTTTCATTTTTACCACTACGTTAGTACAAGTTTTAATAATTATGCGGATTTTTTTTTATCTCGGACGTTGGGCCCCTACCCGATATGGGGCCTGTTAAATAATACGCCCCTGTTTATAGTATTGGTCTAGGTAAGGTAATAAAATTGGACTGTTAATTTGTTAGTTCGAGAGCGACTTTGAAGTGGCGAAATAAATATTAATTTATGACTTTAAATTAGTAATTTATGATTGCTCTTAGTTATAAATAGACTTCAATGCCTTAGTCATTAAATAAATGGCAATGAGTCAGTGATTTTAAAGAGAGATTATTAATTGACGAAATTAGTGTTAGGCAACTTTTGCATAATCTTAGAGGCGATATGCAATTTTTGACAAAAAACTGTTTCAAATTTCGTTTTACGAATACGTACACAAAATATGACTCAACTAATAACGTACTTAATTTAAAAGGATATGATTTCTCTCGAAATTATCAACCATTTACACTCAAATTTATACCCTAATTTCATGATTATAAAGTTGAAATTACTGTAACAAATCAGGTATATTTTTATCGCGGCCTTGCATATACACTGCCTTGCAATATAAATTACACAGCTTTGCTTGAGATAGGTTTGGGCGCACGCAAATTATGGAGGTCTAGAAAAGGTAAATGGCTGTTTAATTTTGTGGTCAGCTGCCATTTTCCTTTGTCTATCATACTTAATACAGGTTAAATTTTAATTCACAGCGTACCTTTAGGGAGTGTAAGTACGGTCAACAACGATATTCTATCAACAATGTTACTTTTTTATATCATTTAAACAGACACTAAACACATAACGTACTGGCTTTCAGAATTTCAGGCAATAGTTAAGGGTTTATTATGTCTTAATTTTATATTCATTGCGTTTTACTTTTAATATTGTACTTAATAATTAGGATTTCAAAATCATAAATGTTAATCGACTTTTGTTGCTGACTGTACCTGCTCATGTATTTTGTAAATTTTTGTTGCGGGATCAACACTGAATTAGGATAAAAGCAACCGTTCCATACATTTGGTTGTGATTTTTTGTAAGGACTATGTTTTTTTAATGTATTTTTTTTTGTGTACTTTCACGTACTGAAATATGTGCAGTAAATTAAAATTGATTGATGTGTGCTATTTGAAGGCTCTAATTAATTAAATAATTCAATATGGTAGTTTATATTAATATTAACACTAATGTCGTTATTTCCATTCAGGAAGTAAAATTAAAATCATTAACCCTTAGTCAAGTTTTTGCTTTAAGATGTTTATATTATATTTATGACACAAACAACTTTTTACTCAGTGTAATATGATTATGACTACAACCTTCTGAATAGGGTAACCATCCTTCCAGGATTCTCCGGATTTGTCCTAATTTAGAGGGCGTTTAGTGGTCGTTTGGAAAGGGTGTCAAATAATCTCGATTAATTCAAAGATAAGCAATAAATTCAAATAATAAAGAAAATTACAGTGTAAATGATGTTTTTGTTTTAATTGTAAAAATGATTTTACCAGGAGCGTCTGGGAAAAAATCTAATTTTGGCATATGCCCGAATTTTGAAGTTTTTGTTAGCGTTTCACAATTTAAGTAGTTATGGAAAAGTTACCAAATATGTGAAAGGGATGGTAGGTACCTAATATAATATATATGGAGTCTAAATGACTTAAATACTAGCTGAAGTAAATACTCTCATTTTTCATATTATTGGAAATATAAAAAAAAAATATTTTTACTGATGCTTCAGTTTACATATAGGTTAATTGTTTGGAGTTTCCTTTTAAACAAACAAAGCCTGTGTTAGGACTTAGGACGCTCCCCCTTTCCATAGTTCAGCTTATTCTAGTTAACAAAAACCAAAAAGTAACAAAAATATTGAACAAAAAATAATAAATTAAAATAAAATTATTTATATTAGTGAGGTATGTTTTGAGAGTAAAATAAAATTTATATTATTTTAAAGAAGTATTCAATATCAAATTGCCATTATTGCCACGATCCTCAATTATGCAGACAACGCTAATTAAATCAACTAAAAATTGTATATTTCATGCTATCAAGGTTGATACTTATCTCAGCAACTTGAAGTTCAATTAATATGTTTATTCGTTATCATGCATCAAAACCTGTTCACAGCTAGAATATCTAAACTAAATACTATAAACAGGAAATATTAGTATTTTTGTTTGTTGGATTAACTCAAAAACTTATAAACCGATTTTTAAAATGTCTTCACTTATGGAAAGCTACATTATCAGAGAGTAGCATAGTGTTTATAACATCACGCTAAGGCCCACAGGAGTGGAGCAGTAGTTAAAAATGTAACTTAACGCGGGTGAAACCGCCAGGTAATGCAAGTAGTATAAATAGACGATTTTTATTCCCTCTTAATATTTCCACTAATTTAAAAGTAGAGAGATAAAACTAGGTTAATGGCATTATAATTGTAGTTTATCTGCAAGAAAAATAAACTGCAGCGACTCAGGTTATCAATGTTACTGCTCTTGACTTTGTATGGCGTATCTTTTATAGTAAATAATATTAAAAATTCTTTATGTTATTGATATTTTTATTACTACCTACTGAGATTAGCGTGGTACGTCGCCGTAGCTTGTATAACAATCCATCTCTAAAATACTAAACCAAAACCGGTATTACTTATTTACACATCCAAAACAACTTTTTGCGTTCATTCGCGTCAGAATTTTTCATCTAATAATACCTACCAATTATTGCATTTACGTCACCGCGTCCGCAAAAAAAAATCGATCGGCCATTTTTTTTTGTCCGGCTGTGTATTGAGTTCGACACCGTCGGTCGGATACATTCCATCTCTGTTTCTCTTACGTAATTAGTAAGTGAGGGTGTTATATAAGAAGCGATGTAAGAAAAATGAAATTATAAACCTTCTTGCTCTGATTGGGGTGATATTGCAATGTCGGATGTACCTAAAGATAAGGTTTGAAATGCGGTAGAATGTTGTAGGGCGTGGTTGAGACATGCGAAATGGGTTTAATGGTTTTTGCAATGGGCTGTTAACATGTAAGGGCGCGTTCACACGACACGCGCACGCTCAGCGCACGCCACTCGCGTCTAACTCGCATTGAAATTTGTTAAATAAGAATTTGAGCCTTATAATGCATCAATAGATCTCAAATTGCATTTAACGAGGTCTACACGCGCACGCCATGCGCACGCCCCGCGCTCGCCTCGCGCCAACCCTGCACTCGCCCTGCCCGCGCTCTGCACCCTCCTGGAAGCCACTATGCCTAGTGAACGTAGTAGTCCAGTCACTAGTAGTTTAAGTGGGCGCGAGGCGTGTGCGAGGCGGATGCAGCGCGTGTGCGGGTTTAAGGCGGGCACAACGCGTGCACGGGTGCTGTGCGTGATCGGCGCGTGTCATCTGAATACGCCCTAAGACTGAATAACCGACTCATCCCACGCAAGCGATGATTGAAGAAAGTAAGTTTTAGTCATAGACACTATACTTAATACATGGTGTCTGTTTAAGATGATGTCTGTGTGCTAAGTGAGACTTTACACGAATTCAAGTGAAAGAAAACATTTTTGAATCCCTCAGTAATTCGGGATGTATACTGGAGGATGATTAAAGAGAATTAAAGAAAGGAAGGAGGAGGAAATATAGAAAGCAAAATAATATATCTAGGTACTTAGTATTAAACGCGAGAATTTTCGAGTATGTGTGGATAGATGTTTGTTACTCTTTCACGCTTAAATGGCTGAACAGAATTACCACAAATTTGGCATACATGAAGATATTTATCCCGTTTTTATGTCTGCGTAGAATAATTTAGGATTTTAGCTTAATTCTAAAGTTTACGAAGGCGATGTCGTGGTCAGAAGATAGTCATATATAACATAATATCACGCCTGTAATCCTATAAGGGTTAGGCATAAGTGTACCCATGAGTACACCCACATTTCGCCAGTTAAATTTAAGTTCCATGTAATAGGGGGCGAGCCTATTATCATCAATCGGGCACAAATCTAGTCTCGGAGGCTGCTACTGATCCTTATGAAAAAACCTAATAACACTTTGTCCGACCTGGAAATAGAACCCAAGCCTGCTTAGCAGTCGCGCTTTGCGACCGCTAGACCAACGAGGCAAGAAAGGTAGTAATACTATATAAAGTTTGTTGTTTGTTGACGTATTCTTACTTTTTCCTCAAACGTAGCTACTGTTCGCCAACAAAGTTGTCATTTGAAAGTAAAAAGCAAACAATTCGACTGCATGTCTGCATGCTTTTGTGCAAAAGGTAAACAACTAAACATAATAGCGTAGGAACTAGGTCAAACATTCGTGGGCGCTGGACATTGGACACCGCATTACTTAATACTGCTTATAGTAATTTGGATACCTTATTTGAGAATTGAATAGACTCTTCGGCAGTGAGTGGCAAATTTGGAAATTTGAAGGCAAACTTGCCTAAATAAGTATATAAAAGCGAAAGGTCACTCCCTCATCACGAAATATCGAAAACCGCTTGACGTATAAAGATGAAATTTGGCAGGGAGGTAGTTTATAGTTAGTAGACGTCCGCTAAGAAAGTTTTTTTTTATACTTCACTTCCTAACTAGGTGAAACGGGGATCCAAAGTATGTAACTTAGAAGAAACGTAGGACTATACTAAGTTATCCGAATGTAACACGAGCGAAGCCGCAGGCAAAAGCTTATATATAACATAATAAAGCTGAAGATGTATTTTGTTTGTTTAAACGCGCTAATCTCTGAAACTACCAGTAGGATAATTATGAAACATTGTTTTTGTAAATGATAGTGAGATTCATGAAGAATAGTTTAGGCAATATAACATCACGCTATAGCCGAAAAGGGCGGAGCAGTAACCAAACACGTAACTTAACACGGGTTATAAAAACCACGTGAATGATATTGTAGGTGTTAGTGATTAAAAAACCGCTCTGAAACTAACACTATATATAAAAAATGGGTATGTCCACAAGGTTATTAATCAGCATCTATTATTAAGAGTCGGATGTTCTGCTACAAAGGAATGTGTCTATCTATATCTTTTAAAGCGAAAGGTCATTCACTTGATTAGTTAGTCACAAACTAAACACGAAATCTCGAAAACTACTTGACCCATGACGCTGAAACTTGGCAAGTAGGTGCCTAGTTTATAGGAAATGTTATATACCTAGCTTTTTTTTTTTTTTTTTTTTTTTGAGGTGGTAAAAATCATCAAATGACTCCTTCCGCCCTGGGTGGGGCGGAAGGGACAGTCAGACTTTTACTGACTAAAAAACCACCCTGTTCCTTCTGTTGCCCTTTACGTTCCGGGGCCACGGTATCCTGTTAAGACGTCCCGCAACCCCGGCTTATATACCTAGCTAAGAACAGATTTTGCGACTGGCCGACTGGAGTTGTAGATAAAATAGACCAAAGTCAACATTTTAACTGAAAGATATATCCATGTCCTTAGGGTTCAAACTAAGTGGTGTAGTCGTGACAGTCAAATCAGTTCAGTAGTTTCAGAGTCTATTCAATGCAAGCAAACAAACAATCAAATCTCTTTATAATATTAGTATATGTATAGATATAGTATGGAATAGCTTCTGCCCATGACTTCGTCTGTGGGAAAGTTAAGTAACTATTTCATAAACCATAGCTTATTAGGGTTTATGGTATAGTTTTTTAATCTACATATTTACCTACTCAGCAATAGTTGGTATAGCTTTTTATCATTGAAAGAATTTTTGTGACCAGACCAGTACAGAGATCATCTTACAAACAAACAATACCACCTCTTTATAATATTAATATGAATTTAATCTTACATTGATATAGCATAATTAGTTCAAACGTATTATAGCAACCGTGATACATACATTATTACTCAAAAGTCGAACATTTAGTTACCTAACGCCTCTAATGTATATGTATCGAGTCGGTCGGAAGGGCAGCTGTTGAAATCACTGAAGCCTGTTCCAATTCGGTCCAGTAGTTTATGAGATTAGCGCAAACATGCAGACCTGTTACTTGCTTAGTATGCGTTTAGTATACTTCGTGGTTTATTTGGGTGGATATTTAGTATTGATAGATATATCTACCTTACAAGTGGAGTAAGTGGTTGGTTTTCGTGCAACCCGTAGTGGGTTCGATGCTGGTGCTAATTAATTTTTTCCTCTCTCTGAAACTGTCAGTCGGATTGGAAAAATTAATTTTGCATATGATAGCCGAATTAATTAGGAATAGTTGAGGCTATATATTATCACGCGCACACACTGAAGCGAAGCAGTAACCAAAGACGGATGAAAAAATAACACGCGAAAGAAGTCGCGAGCAGAAGCTATTTCCTAGTCACAGTCAAAATATTACTTCAAGAAACATTTAAATAAGAAAAATTCGTATTAGGTTAAGGAAAATTCGTATCTGAATCCTATTTTATTTTTCTTGATTATTTCACTAAAATAGTGGTATTATTAGATCAAAGTTTTACAACTAAACATGGCGATTAAGGAATTTTCCATTACTTTAGAGTAGAGCTATGTGGGGATATCCCAAGCTGAACTTTGATATTTACTAGATAGAATAGATATCGGAAATCCCCTGTAATATCGTTGCGAAGATCTCTACCTGCTTAGAATACTGGTAACCGGTTTATAATCACCGTTTTCCAGTCCATTCGGATGCCCTTGAATACCAGTATTTCACTGCCTTTATGGGAGAATTTCCTACAAAATTTATGCAGCGATTGCAATCAAATTTCAATCTAAAATTGGCTAATTTACCAATTTTTTTCTACATTTATACCAAATAACCAATTTATCAATTATTTTTATGCTTCTCTTTGTTTCGGCTTATCCCTGAAACGGCTGAACTGATTTTGACAGAACTATCAGTGGCAGCAGATGTTATAAGCAGTTACTTAAAGCCTTAATAATCAATTTTAGATAAAGTCATTAAGGTTCCGAGCAAAAAAAATTAAAACCTCGTTAGGTAAAAAAATTGTTAAATATTTTTTTTACCTGTGTTTAAAAACGGCAAAATTTTATAACTGCATAAGAAAAATGCCTTATATGTATTATAATAAACTATGTTCATGGAACAGGAAATAGCTATATATAAAGATTTGTGACGTAAATAAGGTCTTAGGCTAACTGTTGAGGTCATCATTGATGTGTAAGGCTAAATTGACATGACAAAAACCCATCACTTCTGCATAATTATTTGTAAAATAAACCTACGTTTTACATTACAATGTAGTAATTTTGCATTTATTGTTGTGACTAAGTTTTTGTATATAATTATGTATTCAATAATTTATCATTAGTAATTATCTTAACAGATATAGTAATTGTATGAACATTTAATCCGAGTTTTTAAAAATTACAATATTTTTTGCTATAGTTAAGTTATTCATGATTTCCAAATTCTACATACATAACATCACGCCTGTAATCCCCGAAGGGTTAGGCAGAGGTGTACCCATTACTACACCCACATTTCGCCAGTTATGTTTTTAGTCCCATGTAATAGGGGGCGAGCCTATTGCCATCAACCGGGCACAAATCCAGACTCCGAGTCTGCTACTGAGAAATTCCTGATGGAAAAACCCAATAACACTTTGCCCGACCTGGGAATCGAACCCAAGACCTCATGCACAG
Organism: Hoplodrina ambigua; assembly: GCA_949774945.1. NCBI lineage: Eukaryota > Metazoa > Arthropoda > Insecta > Lepidoptera > Noctuidae > Hoplodrina > Hoplodrina ambigua. Next base: position 10,388,730 of record OX458988.1, read on the forward strand.
CAGTCGCGCTTGCGACCACTAGACCAACGAGGCAGTCACTAGACCAACGAGGCAGTTTTAATTTTCTATTAAAAACATCATAATGATTTTAAACGGGGCTTCCTTTCTCCTACCCTTTTGCTGTGCCCTACAGGGTCCATAATGATCTCAATTATTCAAGTTACCACCTAAGTATACATAAGGAAAAGCAATAATGATATTAAGTATTGAGTACGTCATAAAAATGAATGAATAAGAAGATAAGACATTATAATATTACAAACAACTTTATTTAATTATTTATTTAAAGTGTCCTACCTCAATCATTTTGTTATTGAAGTCAAATAACTAAATAAAAACCAAAAACTGTGGGCCCATGATTCTTTTACGCAGAAAAGACATCAACGCGCAAAATAGCACATTTGCGTTTTTTTTTTGTTAATAACTTTTTTATGTTTTAAAAACACTGCCTAAGCATTAAATGAAAAGTTATGTAAGCGGATAATGACCTGTGTGACGTCATTTGCGAATGAACGCAACCTGTGTATGCACATAAATTTGATTTCAGTTTAATTTCACTTAGATTTTTTTTAAGATAACGAAAAATTTCTGTATGATACTATTTTTTTTCAAAGTATATTTTTTATTTGGTTATGTGAACATATGAATGCTAAATATACATATTTGCAAGATCTTATATAATTATTACCTACTTAATAATTTTCTCACCATACCTTTTGTCTCAAGCGTATGACGAAAATCAATCCTTGGAGACGTAATTACAATATCTGACTATGAACCTTATTGCCCATAGATTTAAGAGCGTGTATAATCTTTATGCAGAGGTCAGAGGGGTCAGTAAACAATGGGTTATGTAAAAAAGTGTGTGTCTATCGTTATTATATAGCTATTATGTGATAGAGTTGTCAGAGATGGTAGGTTTATTAAATGACTTCAAATAAGGAGGTTTTGTATTAAATCCGTACACAAAACGGAATATCATAACATCACGCCTATAATCCCCGAAGAGTTAGGCAGAGGTGTACCCATTAGTACTTCCACATTTCGCCAGTTATGTTTAAATCACATGTAATAGGGGGCGAGCCTAAATTCCTGATGTAAAAATCCAATAACAATTTGCCCGACCTGGGAATCTAACCCAAGACCTCATGCTCAGCAGTCGTGCTTTGCGACGACTAGACCAACGAGGCAGTCAACCGAGTCAAATTTATTGATTACCTTTTTTATAAATTGTACAGTTAAGGATTTAAGTTGCAAAATACACGACTTATATTAATTTTGTGCCAAACATGTTGTACGTCGGTAAAGCAACCGAATTCCTATAAAATGAAGCTCAGAGCGGCCTCGCACGGCTGAGGCCAATGCAAGGTCTGCAATGAATAACTTGTTGTCTGCTTTACCTGTTTCCATTGATGTTTTCGAAGTCGGAAAGTAAAATCTTTTTAGGGACTTGTGTGGGCAACATCCCCTCTCCTTTACCCTTTTTTGTTTAGTGTTTTTTTGGTTGAGGTGCACCAATGTCGCCTGTCAACGCTCGTAGAGGTATGCATGCGTGTGAGTCGTCTTGGCGCCCAGACAATGGGGCGGGAGGTGTCGCTTCGGGGCTAGCCGGATCCACCCGTGGTAGCGGTGTCACGGTCCCTAGGACTAGGCTTTCGAATTTCCTCTCCCCCAGTAAGGGGAAGGGGAAGGGAGTTAATGTCTGTCGACTTACACTCTTTTGAGGCACCTTCCCTTGGCGCTGTCAGTGTTTTGTGGTACCGTAAAAGCGCCCCAAGTGCTTCAAGGGGCATGCATTACTGTTTTCTCTTTTATATTGAAGCACGTCGTCCCCTAAATCACTGGTTCTCTCTCCCCCCTCCAATCAGTTCTGCCGGAACCAATCACCACTTCCACAATCCATCAATCAAACAATCGTTATCAACTGACAGTGTGTGTCATCATCACTGCGAGGTTGCCAGGTCGTAATAAGTGTTGCAACGCTGCAAACCTTCGTAGCATGCGTCCGCGCATATAAACATGTATCGCAACATCACACCAAGGTTAGTGAAAACAATCCGGTCAGTTTTGGTAGATGCGTGACCTTTTGGATTGTTTTTGTGAGAAGCGCTCGCCGCATGCACTAGTTGTATTGTTATCAGGTAGCTAGAACTCGCACTTAAGTATAACACAAGTATAACCTCTCAGCACAATTCCCTAACTTATTTATTCGCGTATAAGTTTCCACAACTGGAGGAGCTCGTGGCTAAGTAATAACAGCCGCACGGGTCGATCCGTCAGGTTAAGCTACGCTTGCCGGGGTTGGTCCGTGGATGGGTGACCATCTTTACACACCGAGACTCCTCCGTGCCTCGGAAAGCACGCCGCTGTCCCGTTGGTCCCGGCTGTCATACGTGGATCTTTGACAGTCGTTACGGGTCGTCAGAAGCCCGAAAGTCTGACAACCAGTCTTACCTAGGGGTATCATATTACCCAGTTACTGGGTTGTGGAGGTCAGATAGGCAGTCGCTCCATGTAAAATACTGGTATTCAGCTGCATCCGGTTAGACTGGAAGTCGACCCCAACATAGTTGGGAAAAGGCTAGGCAGATGATGATGATGAAGTTTCCACAACTGCCCCGTTGGTCTACAATATAATGCTGGAAGGTTTCTTCATTCGCGATCTATTCATCTTGATCCTTGGCTGCTGTTACCCATTCACCAGTTATGCATTAGCGCATTAACGATCTCTAACCAAGGTAACTTATATGTATGCATCGACTAACTTGAGAGTGCTTATCCTGTTTTACTTTACTTACTTTTTGCGCAGAGGTTTTCAAAGTGTGGGGGCGCGCCACCTAAGGACTAGCAAAGGGGATGTGGACTACCAGTGTGGCTAAAGTCCTTATTAACAGATTAAGTGCGTTTACGCTATAAATACGACATTAATTTGATATAAACATAACATCATGCCTGTAATCACCGAAGGGTTAGGCAGAGGTGAACCCACATTACGCCAGTTATGTTTAGGTCCCATATAATAGGTGGCGAGTCTATTCCCATCGACCGGGCACAAATCCAGACTGAGGCTGCTACTGAGAAATTCCTTATGGAAAATCCCAATAACACTTTTCCCGACCTGGGAATCGAACCCTAGACCTCATGCATAGCAGTCGCGTTTTGCGACCACTAGACCAACGAGGCAGTCCCTTTTAGGTATAGTAAGAAAAAGTGTTAGTAGATAGTTTTACCCAACCTTCCTGATTATGGGTATCGACTCCTAAGCCTACTGATATGGTCAGCGCAGTTGGTATCCGTTCCACTTGCATCTCTGGCGCCCTTCGAAACGAATTACTGACTAATAACACGCATCCTGTCTGACCCGTTTTGTTCCACAACTTGTAATGCCACAGTGTAACTTTGTGCAGTGGATTAACGCTCGTTTGACAGGACTTGAAAACTGTCAGAGCTTGTGATATTATATGTCAAGTATGTCCCAACTGCCATGTTGTAGTTTGGAATATATGTTACAGTAAAAACGGTAAAATTTCTACCATTTATCGTAGGAATTGTAATGATTTTGGATGTTTAACGCTGTTTAATTTAAAAAATAAGCGAGGGATAGTGATGTATTATATTTGGCATATTGAATTAGTGTGACGTAATTCATTTAATTACTAAAAGGTTGTGGGTTGATTAGTTTTCGCAAAAATACATTTAAAATATCGGTGCCTTTTTCCCCATTTCTACGCGTTGACAAACTGTAAACATTTAATATTAGTAGACTGTGTCAAGTAATACTTTACTTAATCATATGCATTGCCTTTTATAGTGTTAATAAATACATAGTGGCTATGATTGTATGGAGCGGACATTATTGTATGCTGATCTATGTATCAATGTCTAAGTATTAGTATGAGTAATGGACCACCGGAATCCATTTGTTAGTGTATCCAAAAATAATAAATAATAATAAATAAATAAAAAATAAATATCTTGGGACAACTCACACACGGCTATCTGATCCCAAGCTAAGCAGAGGTTGTGTTCTGGTAACCAGACAACTGATATACATACTTATATAATTTATAAATACATACATATTATAGATAAATAACTGTTATTGTCATGTAACGTTGTCTCAAAATACAATGTGCGTTTAGAGAATATTAAGTACCAACTTTTACCTACAATTAGGTATTTTACACCATTAATTAACTAATAATTTCAAAACTTAAATTCATAAAAAAAAACACTTTAGTTTAGTCCTGAAAAAATGCGAATGCGAAAAATATTCCATTAATTGTATAATTCGATTTTTTGTTGCTTTGAAATCAATAAATAGTTAATCAATTGAGTTGACAAAAAAAGATGTTAAAGTTTAATAATTTCATACAATATCTGTGGAGGAATCACGTTTTGACAGCTTATAAAAAGTATGTCAATTGATTGATGGTGTCAAGAGTCAATTATGACACTGATATAAAAAAAATACAAGTCACAAGGTTTATATGTACAAGAAACTAAAATAATACAGTAATAACGCAAAACTATTTTTTTATACCAAATGGGTTTGCTCTTGACTCTAGTCTGGGTCAGAGGTGACATAGACAAAGTCTACGGTGGAGTGAGCTTACCCAGAAGAAGCCTGTTCACTCTGACTTTGAAGAGATTAGGGTCGGATGCGTTCGGAATACAGACGCAGGTAGAGACTTCCACTCCTTTGCTGTATGCATTATAAAAGGCGAAAAATACCAAACGATTAGATAGAATATAGGATTATTTAAAACAATAGTTAACATTTGTACTTTATTCTTACTTACGTAAACTCACGCCTGTAATCCCCGAAGGGTTAGGCAGAGATGTATTTATATAATAAGTGGCGAGCCTATTGCCCTCAATTGGGCACACACCCAAACTCCGAGGCTGCTGCTAAGTCCGATGGAAAAACCCAATAACACTTTGCCCGACGACCTGAGAAACGAACTCAAGGCAGCAGGTCAGCAGTCGCGCGTTGCGACCACTAGACCAACGAGGCAGTTCTTACTTACATCTTACTATATAATTCGAGTAAATAAAGCAGTCTTACATCTTACTATATAATTCGAGTAAATAAAGCAGTCTTACTAAGTAAAGTAAACGGGCATAGCTAGTCTAAGCTAGGTAATACAAAATACGTTCTTATATTTACTACTGAGTATAGTGTAGTTGACTAAAATGGAAAGGCACGAGCGGTGATTGGCTGATGACGGCGCCACTTGCGAAATGTTACTAAGTAATACTCTAGTTTACTGACCTTATATTATTAGTCATGTATTATAACGTGTTATTGGGTCTTTCCGTTGGGAATTTCTTAGTAGCAGTTCGGAGTTTGGGCAATTTGTTATGTTATATTCCCGTGCTCCTAACAGCATGTAAAACCGTTGATCCTGCGCTTGATCTTTTCCCAGTGTTGTGTTATTGTTGTCCCATCGGACATTGAGAGTTAGGAAAGAGGAAGTGTTCCTGTTGATGGAAATTACCTTTCTGAAGGACCTCACCAATAAGGTCAGTGTAGGTCTTCCTAGGGCGACGCCTCCATGTGTTGCCACTCACTTCTGCCATATAAATACCTTTTGTTATCTTTATGAATTTAGTGTTTTTCGTTTAATATAGGAAATCGTTTTTGTGTCGCAAACGTACATAAAATACTATACAAAGGCGCTTAGCAAATACGTCGTGTTCGAAGTAAGTTTACAAACGTCAACAGGTTTAAACGGTAATATACTATTTAGTCACAGATCTTGTCAGATCTTTCGTAAAGAATCACGCGACTAATCTCTTATTTAAAAAAAACTGGTCACACATGGCTAATCTTCATAATAATCTCGTACGATTCTACACTCTATAACATCTCCATGCAACGCACACGTTTAATCACAGATTAATCTCCAACAGGAAGTCAATTACAACCAACTAATAGCTGTTTTACTGCCTCGTTGGTCTAGTAGTTGCGAAGTGCGACTGCTGAGCATGAAGTCTTTGGGTGTGATTCCCAGGTCAGGCAAAGTCTTACTGGGTTTTTCCATCAGGAATTTCTCAGTAGCAGCTTCGGAGTCTGGATTTGTGCCCGGTTGATAGCTATACGCTCGCCCCCTATAACATGGGACTTAAACATAACTGGCGAAATGTGGGTATACTAATAGGATTACAGGCGTGATGTTAATTATGTTATGTTAATAGATCTTTTACCTTAGGAAGACGAGTTTTATTAGTGTGTGTAGAATTGTTGGTGTGCGTACACATTGTTTCTGTGTGCGTGAGGCTGCTCGGCCAATAGTGACGCTCCAGAACTTGCACACAGAAACTATGTGCACGTGCATCTTACACACACAATAAAGAACAACCCGCCCTCGTTAGAACTATATTTATCATATACACAGCAAGGGTCAAAGCGAGCAGAGCAGTGATAGCTTAAGCAGCTTTCATTGACTAATTTATAATGAACTGAACCACATCATAAATAGAGTTGAAAATTATGTGCAAGATATAATTCAGGCCAGAGTTTCTTGCACGCTATTACACAATTTTCAACATTTTATCCTTTATTTTTAAGTTCATTATCCTTTAATGAATAAATACTGCTGGGTTATAGTGTTGCTACTTCTGCGCTGATCCTAATCACACACAACACAGAACAGAAGCTTTCAATCTAGGATTGCATAGGATTCGACTCTCCGGAAACTGTGGAAAGTTCTTTGCGTTTGTACGTAAATCAAAGATTATAAGGTTCATAATGCCTTGTGCTCAAAATTCTCTGATGGATTCCGTGGTGCTGTGAACGAAGTCTAAGACGGATCTATAATATCCATCTGTTATTCGTGGTCAGTCGAAATGAAGCGTCGGTGACGCAAATGTTTCATCACAGTTATGTCACGTTAACCGGTCGATCATTTAACTCGTGGTTGTGCAACCATCCTCTCTCGACATGCCTTCCGCTCTGTAGTGGTATTCTGTTAAAAATCTCCTTCGGTGCCAAGGCGGTTCGCCAGTGTAAATAATGTATGATATATTATCACATTATCTCACCAAACTCACAAAATGATAATTTAAAAAGACCCATTATTTTGTGCTCTTCTTTTTTCTGATTAATTTTATTGCGAGATCCAAGACAAGACTAAACGGTTGAATCGTTACGCCGGGACTCGTTGAGCTTCATTGCTTTGGCGCTTTTCTGGTGGTCGCCACTGTTCATTCCAAGAATTGCAGTGATTGGCATTAGGGAGTGAGACACTTATCCTAAAAGAAGTAGACCAGCTTATGTTCCATGGTTCCTAAACCATATTATTCTATTTGGATTCTTTAGGTTGGTACGCACGTTTTGAAGGTACTTTATGCCATAAGTAAAATCTGTTTACATGTTTATCCAGTACTGCGCAGGAGTGATTCTTCGTATTTGTAATTATAGAATCGTGCTGCTATTTTCATATTAAGCACCCATTGTATAAGTTGATGCATCATTACCGGTATATTTTTACACTTACCTTGGTACTCAGAAGTGTTGCTTTAAGCAAATCAATCATTATGTTTAATTGACTATTACTTACCTACTTTTGTTCACGGTTTTATCCGCGTAAATAATACTTACCTACTTTTGCCTACGACTTGGTCCGTGTCAAAGTTGATAAAAATATTTTACGGCATTCGTACATTTTGCCGGTTTAGTAGCTTACAACCCAGATTATAATCTATCCCTGTGCAAAATTTGATACATATCCTTTCAGCCGTTCTGGCGTAATTGAGTAACAAATATTCATCCATTTTTTTTATTCGTTTGTGGCGGCGCGTCGCTAGATGCTGCGCGCGTCACTTTCGGTTTGAAGTTTGTCAAATAGACAGCTAATGATTAAAGACTGTGATTTCATGTGGAAGGTTGTTTTTATTTAACACACGAACGACGCTCCCACAATTGGTGACCCCGACGTGATCACGAAATGGATGGAAACGCAACTAAGTCGGACGAAGACGGTGTTTTTGTAGACGCCGCAACGGGCGCCGCAGTGACCAGAGTGGCCGTACGCTTACCACCATTTTGGCCTGAAGATCCAGAGGTTTGGTTCGCACAGGCGGAAGCGCAATTTCAGTTATCTGGCATAAAGGAAGACCCCACAAAATTTTACCAGGTAATCTCGCAGCTCGATCAGAGGTTCATTCGTGAGGTGAAAGACATTATTAGGAGTCCGCCGTCATCCAACAGATACGAAAAATTAAAGCAGGAGTTAACAAAGCGGCTGTCTATTTCTCGTCAGCATCAAATTACGCAATTACTGTCCCACGAGGAATTAGGCGACAGGAAACCTTCACAGTTTTTGCGCCATTTGAAAACGTTAGCCGCAGATGGGGTTACGGATGAAGTTTTGCGCAGTTTATGGTCGAGTCGCTTACCCACCCATGTGCAGGCGATTATTGTGTCGCAAACCGCTTGTAGTTTGGAAGACGTTGCGGAGCTCGCCGATAAAATTTGTGAAGTCGCACCGGCGCCGTTACATCAGCAGGTGGCGAATACGAATACCGCCGCAGTCAGCACTTCTAGTAACTTCGACGCTTTATTGAAACGCATCGACGATATGGTTGCGTCGCGCATACAGACAGAGTTGATGAAACAGATATCGCAACTCAATATAAATTCTCGTAGTCGCTCTTCGTCTAGAGGTGGTTATCGATCGAGAAGTCGTAGCCGCAGCAAGGAACCTGACGTATGTTGGTACCACTATAGGTTCGGCAATAAATCGAAGAAGTGCACGTCTCCTTGTTCCTACAAGTCGGAAAACTACAGCGGCAGTTCGTAGAGGCGACGGACGACTGTCAAGGTGCCACCAGTCGCCTTTTCATCACGGATCGGAAAACGAAGGTACAATATTTAATAGATACCGGTTCAGATCTGTGTGTTCTCCCGCGTCGATTCCTGCGCCAGTTCAGACAGCCTGCGGACTACAATCTCACCGCTGCAAACGGTAGCGTCATCAGCACCTTCGGTACCATGACTTTGCACCTGGACCTGGGTTTGAGAAGAGATTTTGTATGGAACTTCGTAGTAGCGACTGTAGATAAGCCAATCATCGGAGCTGATTTTATTGCGCATTACGGATTATTGGTAGACTGCAAGAACAGGCGCCTAATTGACAGTGTGACGACTTTGGTCACACCTTGTACCATCAGGAGTTGTTTTCAAACCAGCATCAAAGCGATATCAGGTACAACTGAATTTCATAAATTATTATCCAGGTACCCTGAATTAACCAGGCCTTCTGGAGTTTTTCGTGAAGTCAAACACTCGACTGTTCATTATATAAATACTACACCTGGACCCCCAGTATTTTGCAGGCCACGACGCTTAGCTCCTGATCGCCTTAAGATTGCCAAAGAACAGATTGAGGACATGATTCGAGATGGCACTGCGCGACCGTCAGATTCACCTTGGGCATCAGCGCTACACCTGGTACCTAAAAAGAATAACGGCTGGAGACCCTGCGGAGACTATCGCGCACTAAATGCGCGTACCATACCAGATAGGTACCCTATTAGGCACATAGAGGATTATGCTCACAGGCTAGCAGGATGTACAGTGTTTTCGAAAATAGACCTGGAAAAAGCGTATCATCAAATTCCAGTAGCCCCAGGCGATATAGCAAAGACTGCAATCACGACTCCGTTTGGCCTACTGGAATTTCCATTTATGTCTTTCGGATTACGGAACGCTGCACAAACTTTCCAGCGGTTTTTAGATGAAGTGCTTCGAGGCCTAGATTTCTGTTGTTTTTCTTACATTGACGATATTTTGGTGTATTCCAGGTGTAAATCTGAGCACCTGGAACACCTGGAAACGGTTTTCAAGCGCCTGCATGACTATGGGCTTCGTATCAATGAAGGAAAGTGTGAATTCGGCCAGAGCGAGGTGGATTTCCTTGGTTTCCACATCACCCAACACGGCACACGTCCACTGGAAGACAAGGTCAAATCCATAAAAGAGTTTCCTCCACCGAAGACTGTCAACGGCTTACGCAGATTTTTGGGAATGATAAATTTTTATCGGCGTTTTATTCCGCACGCTGCCGCCGACCAAGCACCACTGCATAATATGCTATCGGGACCCAGTATAAAGGGTACACAACCACTGACCTGGACACCCGAGCTTCTTGCCGCTTTCAACAACTGCAAGGCAAATATTGTTAAATGCACTCTACTCGCACATCCCGTCATGAACGCACCGCTTGCCCTCGTGACCGATGCTTCTAATTCGGCCTTGGGTGCGGTGCTCCAACAGTTGATAGGAAAGGAATGGCAACCGCTTGCTTTTTACTCAAAGAAGCTAAACAAGTCCCAGCAGCTTTACAGCGCATACGACCGAGAGTTGCTGGCCATATACGAAAGCGTCAAACATTTCCGCTATATGATTGAAGGTAGACACTTCGTTATTTATACGGATCACAAACCGATCACCTACGCATTCCTTCAGAACAAGCAAAAGTGCTCTCCTAGACAATTTAATCATCTAGATTTTGTGTCGCAGTTCACAACAGATATACGGCACATTTCAGGAAAAGACAACATACCTGCAGATACATTAACACGCATTGAAGCAGTGACGTCACCACCAACTTTAGAACAGCTGGCTCGTTCTCAGGAACATGATACCGAGCTCCAAACGCTTCTTTCTAGCCGGTCGACTTCATTGAAGCTGCAACTAGTACCGATTTCAGGTACAGGCATCGCTTTATTCTGTGACGTTTCTCTGTCGAGGCCCCGTCCTTTTGTTACGAAGGAGTTGCGTCGGCAGATTTTCAGTTCCATTCACTCATTAAGTCATCCGGGAGTGAAGTCAAGTACCAAGATGGTTACTGACAGATATATTTGGCCCTCAGCTCGTAAAGATTGTCGCACTTGGGTGCAAACCTGCGAAGCCTGTCAGAAGACGAAAGTGTACCGTCACACTTCATCTCCTCTGGGCAATTTTAAACTACCGCAATCACGATTCAGCCACGTGCACATAGATATAATCGGCCCAATGCCACCATCACGCGACTATAAATATTGCCTCACAGCTATCGACCGTTACACACGATGGCCGGAAGTACAGCCACTGCAGGACATTTCAGCTGAAACAGTGGCAAGGGCATTCTGCGAAATGTGGATTTCGCGTTTCGGCTGCCCGCAGACATTGACAACGGACAGAGGTCGTCAGTTTACATCTCACCTTTTTAAGGCTCTCACAGACCTATGTGGAGTACAGCTGAATCATACGACCGCTTACCACCCGGCGGCTAATGGGATAGTTGAGAGGTTTCATCGTACCTTGAAGACTGCAATCATGGCACAAGGCGAGCAGCGCTGGACAGACGTCTTGCCGGTGGTTCTGCTTGGTGTACGTTCAGCTTGGAAAGAAGACCTGCAATGCTCTGCAGCAGAAATGGTATATGGTGAGCGCTTGCGAATACCGGGTGAGTTCTTTGAACCAACTAGTTCTAACCAGCTAAAACAAGCAGACTTTGTTACGCAACTCAGATACAACATGTCACTTCTGAGACCTCAGGAAGCAGCACGACACTCTCCGGCATCTGTATTTGTGCACAATGACCTCAAGACTTGCAAGCACATCTATATTCGGAAAGGCGCACTTCGAGGTTCTTTAGAACCACCATATTCAGGCCCGTATCCTGTGCTGGATAGGACAGATAAGACCGTTACCGTGGAACTAGATAGAGGTCCAGTAACAGTCTCTATAGATCGTGTAAAACCTGCCTACATATTGTCTGACTCTTTCGAAGACACATCGAAGTCGGTGATAGAAAACCCAGATGGTCAACGTCCGGTTCAAACCACAAGGTCCGGACGCAAAATTAGATTTCCTGACTATTTTTCCGCAGGTTTTCCAAACTCCAAGGGGGGTGATGTGGCGGCGCGTCGCTAGATGCTGCGCGCGTCACTTTCGGTTTGAAGTTTGTCAAATAGACAGCTAATGATTAAAGACTGTGATTTCATGTGGAAGGTTGTTTTTATTTAACACACGAACGACGCTCCCACACGTTTATTAATCACAACAAAACAGTGTACAATATTTTTTAAGTCATACCATACCACACAAACTCTTGCATTTATGATAGTAGTATTAGTTACTGGAAAAAAAAATGACATATGAGTCCATTTCAATTGCGTTGACAGATACCAAGATTTATTAGACAATTCAATTTAATGACTTAATTCTTCTTAAGTTAGGTTCGTCTGGAACAGTTAATTCGATATTTTTTTAAATTTAATTGTCTTGTTATTGTCTGTGACATGCATATTTTATTCAGTGCTGATATTCACCATTTTTTTTTTCCTACACTGACCTTATTGGTGAGGTTTATCAGAAAGGTCAGGTGCACAGCTGTACTCGTAATCGGCGTGCTTGTATGACGAAATGTATGATCGTAGATGAGGCGAAAGGAGTATGTAAGGATCGTAGCAGGTGGCGTTCTGTAGTTTCTGCCTACCCCTACCTATGAGAAAAAGGCGTGAGTTTATGTATGTATGATATTCACCATATTTGTCTTATTGTTGACAAAATAATGGAAGTTTCTTATTCAGAATTTAAAGTAAACATGAATATCATTTGTCTGTAATATCCTGAGCATTATTAAGAACATTTTCTTTAGCATATTTCTCAAACGCGATTCGATTGCTGTCTATTTTATGACATGGCTTCTATACTTCTACCATACTTATATCATTAATGCGAAAGTTACTCGCTCGTGTCTATTACGCTTTCACGACTAACCCACTGAACAGATGTTGATGAAATTTTGTACCTGGTAAGTTTAAACCTCATAGGAAGGACAAAGGTTGCTTTACGTTCCGCGACTTCGTCTGTGCCCGCGATAACCGACATTTATGCGGACAAAATCACGGGCAAAAGCTAGTACTATATTATACGGAGTAATAGCTAGCTTCAATTTGCATCAACTTACAAGCTAAAACTAGTTTCAACTTTATGACTTACTGACCGACTCCTTGACCATTCAAAAATGGTTTAATTGGAATAAATGCTCTGACTTTGACTTTGACATTTACAAATCATAATGATGAAAGGACATAGAGCTAGGCTGTTCCGCGTCTCAATAACATTAAGATATTTGTGTCAATGAATATATGTATATGTCGCGTCGTGGGTGTGTCTTTCGGTAATTCAGGCAAGCAAAAGATGATATTTATATGATATTGGGTCAGTTAGCTTTTCACAGTATAAAATCAACAAAACTGAGTAAACTGGCAGGTTCGGCTGCCACGCAGCCCGCGCCACGGCAGTCGAGACAACTATGTCCAGCAAAACTTTTCAGCATTCTGACACACTGCGTCACTGACTCCCACTCAAGTAGTCATCCCATTAAGGGATGATTCTCATTAGAGCGGGCCGTGCCCGGGCCGGGGCGTGGACGAGCCAACGTGGTATTGAAGTGCGTCGAGAGGGCCCGGACGGGACACGGATAATGCACTGTGTAATATAAATTGATTCATACAAAATATATGTAACAGATTTAAAACCGTGTCCTGTCCGGCCCCGCCCCGGGCACGGCCCGCTCTAATGAGAATCATCCCTAATACTCTTGTTTACTTTAGCCAAAGTCACAGATGGAAAACGACTTCATGGTAGTTTCAGTTCCACTTTTGAATAAAAGATGGCGTTGTAGCTAAAAGTTTTCAATCTCCGACATAATTATATTCTTTCGATGAATATTTCTTATTCCTACGACCTCACTATGTCGTTACTTCATGAGGAGCTACAGAGCTCTAAATGTATGTAATTGACTTTCATATAAGTACTGTTATTTTATGCCTTCATTCTCTAAATAATAAAATTACCAGCTTATTATTTTATTATCTATAAGTAATAATGTGTCTTTGCCTACAATTTATCTCAATTAAAACTAGATCATTTCATGAAGTAACATGCACACTTCGCCAATCAAAAACGGGATTACAAAACTATGCATATTAAGTACGCACTTGACCGATATATATTTTATACTTATAAGAATTACGGTCAACAAACCATAGTCGGCGAAGTCGGTAAGTATGCCGGCGGACACATCCGAAATTATGTAACACGACCTTTGCTAGCGATGTTTGGCAAGCTGTTGGCTGTGTGGACCAATATTGGCTGTGTTTTGCAAAATGTGCACGTGTTTCCAAGGTACACACATGCTTCGCTCACACGTGCAGATGACAGGGTTAAATAGTTGAGTTACTATTTACATTTTTATACGCTTAGTTCTTTCTTTCTTTATCGTGGTGTCAGAGTTTCTAAACCGCCTCAATGGCCTCTGACATGGTTTGAGTGGGACAGTAAGTCCAGGTTTCCTCACGATGTTTTCCGTTTGTTTTTACGCTTAGTAAAAGAAGAACTTTTTATGTATCGAAAACTTTGTCTTATTAATAGTTTATGCAATTGTATTCCCTAGTTTTTGGGTAGATAAGTGATCTCCCAGGATGACGTATTAGGCTGGTGTATATATAGATTGTACATTAAAATAAATGCAATGTTTTCAGGTCAATAAGTAATTAAGCTTCACGATGCCCGTAATTTCTTTCATTCATCGAGTTTATATACTAATTGGCCAAGATACTTCAGATAATCATATCAGTCGAACGACGTTAATTGCTGGACATAGGCCTCTCCAAAACATCGCCACAATGACCAGTCCTGCGCTGCCCACATCCTGCGGTTTCCCGCAAGCTTTACCAAGCCGTTAAAATTCCATACTGTCTCATAAAGAATTTTCCAGATAGTTTAATGTAAATATTATACCTGAACAATTGTTCTTTACCTTTTATCTTTGCATAATTGTCCAACATTTTTGCGTCATGACTCGGATCGTTCGTTGCCAACTTGCCAGCAGACATGGCAACGGTAAGGCTACTTGTATGGCATTGTTATGCAGCGTCTGGCACACGTCTTTTAAGTGTACAGTTACTGCAATCATGCAGACAGGGATTGACGATTCAAGTCTGAGCTGGACCGTGGAATATTAAATAACATTCCTGCATACATAAAAGGTGTTAAAAGATACTTCATCATCTGCCTAGCCTTTTCCCAACTATGTTGGGGTCGGCCTCCAGTCTCACCGGATGCAGCTGAGTACCAGTATTTTACATGGAGCGACTGCCTATCTGACCTCCACCACCCAGTAACTGCGTAACACGATACCCCTAGATAAGACTGGTTGTCAGACTCTCATGCTTCTGACGATTCGTAACGACTGTCAAAGATTCACGAATGACAGCCGGGACCAACAGCAAAAAAAAAGATACTTAATGTAGCTGAAACTTACATAATCTTTTCATTTTTTTTTATAGATACAATTCCATCCAAAAACATCTTTTTTTTTTTCTTCTGACATTTGAAGCCCAATAGCAAAGAATCTCCGAAAAGGGATTTGAAATGAACCAACGTACCTACCATCATGTTACTGTTGCGCTTACGCTGCATTTTTTTTATCTTTGCAAGTCATCATTATTTCTACCTTTAGTATGAACTTTTTTTACTTAACCTTACTTTCTAAATGTCGTGTAGGCCCAGTGGTTAAGACGCCTTTTATGCTTGCGATTGTGGATTCGATACAGGTAAAAATGCGACTTTTTCAATTAATATGTACTTCTACTTTCTTAGTTTAACTAAGACATCACTAATAACGGTGAAGGAAACTTGAATTTACAATAAAATATAAGTCTGAAATCGCCAATCCGCCTTGAGCAAGCGCATTGATCAATGCTCATGCCTCCTCTGTATAAGAAGAGGTCTTTGCCCAGCGGTAAGACAATAATAAGCTAGTATTATTATTACTTTCTAAAGTTTAAAGTGATAAAGCTATCTTACAATTCCCTTATAATAAAACCACAGATTATGTAGATATTGAGCTGTCCATTGATAGATTATATAAAAAGTGCAAAGTAATGGACACTCTCTCGCAAACACTTTCATTTTGTTGTTAAGATTATAATGTGCGTAGGTACATGACAATTGACTTGTTACTAGCATTTTCTATTTTAAATTTTGACAAGTGAAACTGATATTGTTAGTACCTGACTGTGGCGGAAGGAGGGTTATGTTTTTCGAGTGTTTTTACCTATATCTTCATATCCTGTCATGTCATGTTTAGAGAATGAGTGAAAGACGATTAACAAAAGGTATTTATGTGGCAGAGGTGAGTGGTAACGCAGGGAGGGGTCGCCCTAGAAAGACCTACACTGACTTTATTGGTGGGGTTATTCAGAAAGGTCAGGTGCGCAGTAAACGGCGTGCTTATTTGACAAGATGTATGAACGTGGATGAGGCGAAAGGAGTATGCAAGGATCGTAGCAGGTGGCGTTCTGTGATTTCTGCCTATGGGAAAAAGACGTAAGTTTATGTATGTCATAAGAAAATTATCATATTTTCAGAAATAACGCTGTCTGTCATATCTGTCATATATCTGCTTGTCAATGAAAGTTAATGCTTGATTAATTTTTGGTAACAATTCTTAGTTAGTGTTGTAAGATAAGGCTAGGGTGCCAAAATACAGAAGAAACGACCGCTTTCTAAAGCCAGGGTCACACAGACTATCTTAGGCTGCCTGAATTGCACTATTAAAGTTTACATTACATACAACATTTATTTTAAAATAGTATGTTTGTAGTTGCTAGTCCATTTTTCGCCATACGTAACTAACTGTTTATGACGTTCAAAAGTGCCATTTAATGTTCTAATTTAAATAAATTACTTGATTTTGACTTTAACTCTCATACAAGATTCGTGACTGTTTGGAAAATAGAAAATAATGGCGAAAAACATGAGGTGAATATGTTTTTGTAAATGTAAGAATTTTCCTATGAGAATATCCGTTTATATAAATTGTTTATTTTATTATAAGACATATTGTTATTGCTCTACGTCCGCTCTTTTATCGGGCAATTCTATAGCCCCACACGTGTTATGTGAGTAGATAGTTAGATACACAATAATCTCGGAACATCGATTGTTGCGCCATCCCAAACGCATAAGAAAACATCCGTATGATCTGTGAGTACGTGTGTGTATTGTTACATTATGTACTTTTATATAATTGAATGAACTATTATTGGTAGTAAAGAAACTTCAAGAAAATGAATAGAGAATATTTTTGTGGTATGATTTCAGTATCTAAAGTTTGGTTTTTAAACTCAGAGACTAAATTGACAGCTTCATACGTCAAACGTAACAGTAATGTGCTTTCGGCTTATTAACATAAAGCACATATTCAAATCTGTCTCTGAGAGTAAATAACACACTATAAATATACTAATTTCACAGATAGAGATTTTTTCAGTATTAAATTCTTATTCATGTAATCTGAGGAGTAGATTGGATAAGCACGAATTTTATTTCAATTCGCCTCGCCTCGCTGGTGTGAAATTACCTTAAAAAATATAATAATACTAGCTGCTCCCTACGACTTTGTACGCTCGGTTTTTTTATCACCCGTGTTAAGTATCGTCTTTGATTACTACTCCGCTCCCGTGAGTGGAAGCGTGATTTTATATAGCCTATACTATTCATCATGAGACTGGCTATTATATACAAAATGATTTTTTTTTAATCCGACTACCAGTTCCAAAGGTAAGCTCGATTAAACAAACTTACAAAAAATCTGCACAGCTTTATTATCTTAAGTGTAGATATATTTTTAATTCGCCCGAAAGGGAAGAAAAAATACATTGAAGTATTTACACAGAAACAAAAAAATAATCGGTAAGAATCATTATCCGTTTCTCCGCGATGATTACAATAATCAGGGTCAAGGCTATCCAATAATTTCTACAGCAGCTAAAAAATAAACAATTGAACAAAGAACAAAATAAATAAGACAATAAAAATACCGAGAAATGCCACCCGCAAGCTGTCTGTATCGATGAACGTGTTGCGTACGCGCTGGAAGGAATTTTGCATACAATGCTATTTGTCTGATTCACGACTATTCGAAAGGCACGTCCCATAGTGCTAGTATCAGCATTATATATATTATTATAAGCATTGTTAATTGTCCACGATAATCTTGTGGTTTACGAGCGTGTGGAGAATTTAATTAATAATAATAATACCAGCCTATTATTGTCCTGTTGCAAAGGCCTCTTCTCATACAGGACCCATTACGATATCAATTTAATAAGTACAATATTTACAGAATGAATACATAAGATAACCTATAAAAACATACAAATAAAAATTAAACTACTATAATTAAAAAAAATAAAAAAGACGACAATGTAAATATGCAAATATTGCACATATTTGTACTTTGTTTACTCGTCAGTTTTTTTTATGACGTCTTTTTATTTACAGTGTTATATATTTTTTAAATCTACTTGTCAAATTCTAGACGATAAACACAGATACGACCAGATTCATTAAAAACATAAATTGAGGCTGGTATTAATTTACGTTTTAAAGTGACCACACCGGTTTCTTTTTATTTTTAACTAGCCTATGTTACTCGGAACGATGCAAGGATACCCCATACATCTAAATCGGTTCAGGCGATTAAAAGTTATGGTGGGATAAAAAAAATCACATACATACATTTACCCTGAACACATAACACTCCTTTTTGGGACAGTCGTGTAAAAAACAAAATGGCATCAGGAAATTCTTTCGCATCACTGTCAACTGGAAATGTACCAAAAACAAAAATATTTACCGCGTCATAAAAAGATTTGCATAAGGTCTATTCATTTATTTATTTAATCTGAATGCAACTAAAAATAAAGGTCACGTCTGATAATTAAATGAAACGTGATTAGTGTGTAATCCAGATAAGGAATACCTATCAAAAAATTATCTTTGACTAACATATGTTATGTATGGATAAAAATATTTGTCTGACCACTTGTTTCATTACATTATGTAAAACAATGAAACATATCTTAAGACTAGGTTCTGCCCGCGACTTCATCCGCGTCAAAGTTGATAACTCCATACAAACTTTGGACTCCCGTTTCATACCTACTCTTTGGATTATTTATTTTAAAAAATCGTCTTGAGTTTATGAGATTTTTTACTGATTAATATTTTTTCAAACAAAATATTTGAAAAAAATCCATAGGCTTTTCGAAACAGCAATATGTTCAGTGATTATGTATAACTAAGAAACTATCTCGTAGTAGAAAGTATAAAAAAAAAAACTATAATTCTGAAACTTAGCTAACAAAATTACGTATTACTTTAAATAAATCTTACTAAAATGCATCCTGTAGTCAAAACAATGAAGATAAACAAAAGAAATAGTGAATGTAATTAATGATAATGCAATCAGTATTGTTTTGAAGTGTCAAGTGCACAGTATGTCGCACAATGTGTCTTACAGAATTAACTTCCGAACATCTGAGCTCATGGAGGAACACAGATTACTCAAGTAAGAGAACTTTGAGAGTCAAAGCCTTTATTTGAATTTGACCATATTTTTACATACATACATACATCATAAACTCACGCGAAACTACAGAACGCCACCTGCTACGATCCTTACATGCTCCTTTCGCCTCATCTACGTTCATACATCTCGTCATACAAGCACGCCGGTTACGAGTACTGCGCACCTGACCTTTCTGAAGGACCATATTATTATTTTCTCCTGTATTTCAGACACATATAAATTTCATTTAATTTTATTTTTTAGTTCTTTTGTAATAGAGTGAGTTACTAACATAGGCTGAAGTGATACTAACACTCTATACATAGATGTACTGGTCTGTCTGAATTACCAAAATGATTCGATTTTATTTAAAAATAAACAAATGAGAAAGAAACCTCCTTTACCATATTATTATTTTAATTGTTATAAATAGGTTATCTTGTTTATTAAGTGAGTAAATATTGTACATATTTCTGATATTAAATATAAAATAATTAATAACTGTAAATTATTTAACAAAAATAAGTAATTAGATTAGTTTTTTATTTTTCGGATAAAATTCACTGTTTATGGTATGGATACGCAAAACATTGTGCTTACGGGTGCATGGATATAGGGGTCGCGAGAGTATTAAAAGTTTAGTTATCTACACTAATATTATAAGATAAAAAAATGTATTTTTGTTTGTTTGTTTGTAATGGATAAACTTAAAAACTACTGGACCGATTTTAAAAATTCTTACACCATTAGAAAGCTACATTATCTGCAAGTAATATAGGCTATATTTTATTTTATTTTTGCGCGGACGAAGTCGCGGGCAAAAACTAGTAAAATATTTAAAAAAAATGATATGGCTAAGACACGTAAAATTTTTTGATACTTTGACCTCCAATATCTCTGTAACGAGAAAGTCCCCAGGTATGGTTCAGAACAAAAAGTGATCACAATGATGAGAACAACGTCTTACTTTCGGCGTCACTATGTGTTTTTTAACACCCATTATTTAAGTAAGAAATGAGGTACAGTCAGCAAAAGATATAGGTATACAGGGTCGTTAGATATAGTTGAACTTTTCTGAGAAACCGATGAATGTCTTCAAATGTAATTTAATTTGAACAGTGGATAATAAACAGTTCTTTAATTAAGTTTCAATCGAAGACATTCATTGGTTTCTACGAAACCTTCAACTATATCTGATGAACCTGTATACCTATCTGTTTTGCTGACTGTACGGTGCCTTCCTCTTATTTCAACAGTGAGCCACCGAAGCATGCCCTTTCGCGTTATCTCTTTAATCTTTACTTTCACTGCCACGTGCTTAGTTATTTATGAGAAAACGTATTATTTAGAGTAGAAAATACAATTAAAATTGTTACAATTTTACTTTGAACGTATTTGTTTTAATAGTGTCTCTGTGTGTAGATAATTTGTTTAATGTTCATGTAACATTCTGTTTTGGTAACTTAAATCTACGTAATATAAAATAAAGTCTCTTCCCGTCTGTACGCTTAGATCTTTTAAACTACGCAACGGATTTTAATGCGGTTTTCGTCAATAGATGGAGTGATTCAAGAGGAAGGTTTACATAACACACAAGCGATGCCGGGGCTAATTATTAGTAAAAAAATATGTTCTTATCGAAAATTTGGTATTTGATAAAAAAAATCTTGATCAATATCAATTTTGTAAGAATAATAATATAAATTAATATATTAAAAGTATCAAGAAACGAGTTCCTTATGAACAAATCTTTGGAGTTGTCGTTAATAGCTTATATTAAGAGGAAAATATCGATTTAAAAGAATTTGAGTTTCTTTTTTAAGACAAAAGCTATATTTAGGTATGATCTTCAAAAATAATGTATAGTACCAATAAGACAAAGTCGCTTTTCGTGCGTCTTTAATTAGTACTTCTAGCCTGAAAATTATATTCCCCAGACAGATTTTGGTCACGGTGACCAATCTAATTGGAGACTAGCTAAGTACACAGGAGATATTATAGTGCACAAGTGTGTGCGCAAACACAGGTGCACTCCCTCTTTCCTATTTGTAGGGGTAGTTTGTAGCCAGTTTGTAGGGGATGTTAGTCACCGTTGCCGGCACGAATAGAAGTTCGGTTTTCTTGACAAGGATTTATTCACTTGATATAACAATACAATGAGACAAGCCCCGACAACCTTTTCCCAGTAAGGACGAAGGCAGGGGTTTTAGTTCTCTAAAAATAAAAAGGACAATTAACTATCATCTTTATGATAGATTATTAGCAGACATAACCGGGGAGAGATCAAACGCAGGACCAACGGCTTAAGGTGCTTTTCGAGGCACCCGGGTGTCACACCACCAACTCCCAAACTCCAGGCAGCTACTGAGAAATCCGTAATGGAAAAATCCAATAACACTTTTTTCCCGACCTGGAAATCGAATCCAAGACCCCAAGCTCAACAGTCGCACTACCAAGCACGAGACTGACAGAGCAGTTAATATGTAAATATAAACAACATTGTAACAATAAAACACATGTTTATCTGCTGTCATAATAATAGACCATTACGCCGTGAGGAGGTCAGCAGGGTTCAAAGTCAAGTGTATAGAGGCACTATTAATTACAAGTAATAGTTTGAACAAGGAAAAATATGAACGCAATTATAGTTATTGAGGTGTTTGTTAACTGTAAATAGAGTATGTATTGCTCATATACTAAAGAAATATTTAATTTCCCGAATGAATGGAATACATGAATGCTTTAACATAACATCACGCCTGTAATCTCCGAAAGGTAAGGCAGAGGTGTACCAATTAGTATACTCACATTTCGCCAGTTATGTTTTTAAGTCTCATGTAATAGGGGGCGAGCCTATTGCCATCAAACGGCCACAAATCTCGACTCTGAGACTGCTAGTTAGAAATTCCTAATGGTAAAACCCAATAACACTTTGCCCAAGCTTAGAATCGAACCCAAGATCTTATCATCAGCAGTCGCGCTTTTCGATCATAAGACTAATGAGGCAGTCAAAAATGCTGTATTTCCTAATAAATAGGTACCATAGTCACTCTATTAGCGACCGAAGTAGGTAGAAGGTAGCTAAGTAGGTTTTGACTGCCCTCTTGGTCTCGCGGTTGTAAGCGTGATTGGGTCTTTGGTTCAATACCCAGGTCGAGCAAAAAGTATTAATGAGATTTATTTATTATTTATTTATTTAAACTTCATGCAACAAAAAAGTACAAAGGCGGACTTAATGCCTTGGGCATTCTCTACCAGTCAACCAAAGGAATTCCAGGAAGATTTTCCATTAAGACTTCTCAGTAACAGCCCTGAGTTCAGAAGTTGGTGGTGTGACACCCCCGTGTCTCTAATAGCACGTAAAGCACGTCCTGCGCGTGACCTCTCCCATCAGCCATCAGCCTATGAGAATCTTTATGGCCTGGTTACAGTGGTATGCAACCTTCACAGTAAATTGCTTGTGGTAAAGAGTAGGTATTGTTTATTGATAGTGCTGTGTCATTGGTCTAGAACATCGTAACGATCTGCTTGCCTTTGAATGTTATGTTTCTCTAATTAACTCTTTGATCTTTAGAACGCTCTTATGAACCCTCATGCATGAAGGGTAATTGGTTCTTGTTCTTCGAAATCAAACCAAACTGCGTCAAAATTTCCTGTAATTTTCGAAGAAATAATTATAATTTTGAATATTTAACGCTGATTAAATTATTAATCTGTTCTAAGTGTAATTTTGTATGTACATTGAGTTTCAATAAAGCTAATGAGTGTTTTTGTTTGTTTAAATCGATAGCCTCTTTAACTGGCTGTCGGATTGGAAAAACCTTTTTGTTCAGTAGTATGTATAGGCTATGTACCCTCATGTGACGGCCCACGGAAGGGCTGCAGTAACCAAAGATGTAACTCAGAAGCTGGGATTCAATAAGTTTGATGTCATCATTGAGAGATTCTGTGAACTGTAATCTAATGCATTCAATACCAGTATAATAGTCTAGAAGTGTAATTAATTCGTTCTCAGTTTAATATTCTTCCTTCCCTTAACTTCTTCTCCACATTACACCTTGGTACTATCCAGGCTTACTGCACCTTACTGCATATAAGAAAACTCTAAATAATTCTTCACCAGTTACCAGGCTAACATAAAACATTGTTGGTAATCATCGGAGCGTGCAAGTGTAACGTTTCACGTGCGACCTCCAAGTTTCCTACGAGCCTGGTACATCGTCAGTACACACACTATATTTATAACTACTAATTGGTTTAATAATTAGTAGATACGTTATTAGAACATTAATATTAATAGTAGAAAATTAAAGTAGTTCTGAAGTAGATTTCGTTTTTGTGGGGCTGAGTTACAATGTAAATCTTGTTAGTTAGACCAATTAATGTTTAATTAGGTACACGTATTTTGTATGTAAGAAGAATAAGGGCCGGTGGAAGAATCGAATGCTCAGATAATTTAAGAATATACTGAATAGCGTGTAGTATAACAGAAAATGTTATAAACGTATTAAAATACTATTTCAGTCCGCGACTTCGTACGTAAAAAGACAAATTACAAATATTATCCCACGGGAACCGTATATTCAGCGATAAAAGTGACCTATTGCTATTCCAGACTATATTCTATCTCTGTGCCAAATTTCAGCCGGTTCCGTTCAGCCGTTCTAGTGTATTAAGCAACAAACATTCATCCAAACTTTCGCATTTATTATAGTAGTTTAATAATGTGTTTTTTTCCTTATTTCATGAGGAAAACGGACTCACAAAATAAATTAAGAATTTTAATTTTTACCCATTAAAAATCATTTCGACGGAATCCGGCTGTCCGAAATATTGTTAAACGTTAGAAGGAAGAAATTCTCGTAAAACAAAGAGTTAAAAAGATTTAAAATATCCTTCATTAGTACCTGCATAATTGTAATAACTAAACACTAATTACATACCATTAAAGGTATTCGTACCTTTTGTCTTAACAAATTAATTCTAGTCATAGTTACATCCTCCATTTTCATTCAGCCCGCGTAACGTTTTGACGTGCCCATGGTCGCGTGGCGAAATTACGATTACGATACGAAACTGATTAGTATGTCGCCGTCTCTTTCTTTCGTATTGCCCTTGACGTAGTGCGTGAGAGACAGGTAGATTGGAATTTGATGTTAGTGTTAATCGAGATTGCTTTGTTAACTTCTTTTCTTCGTGGTCTCCTTGTAATACTATGCCTTTTATGGTATCTTTGTTCTATTGTCGTTTGATAGTTTTTAGAATGAACCGATGATGGTCGCGCGTGAGTTGGATCATTTGCTTTCAATATGTTTTGAGCTAGTGCTGATCCACGCGTCATGTTCGTGAACGGGTGAACGCTTTTAGCTGGGATTGGTCATCTCTTAACTGCAATGGCTTATTTGGTTTATATTCACCATCATTTTTTCACATATAAAAGCAGCAAGAATATTGAAACCAGGATTTTGTAAAAACTTAATTGAAAAGAGTGTCCGTGGAGTTTCTTGCTCGTTCTTCTCCTTAGGCTTAAACTCTTAAAGCATGGACAGTACAGTACAAAGCACTTATAATGCATTATTTCTATATGCCAATAATTAAAGACATACATAACATTTGCGCGAACATAGCTGCGTTTATACATAGAAGCGTTGTTAGTACATAGTGTAAATACCTACTTACCAGTTTTGGAAGAATTAAGGCCAATTTAAAATAAAAAAAAATTGCATGTTTAATTAATGCAATTCTATTAACGTGGGAACAAAAATTGTGTTTCGAGTCTCTAGTTTGATTTCCATCCTATCAAGAACAGCCTCATCTTGTTTGTCTCCATTTAATTTACACATAATTAAAAAACCAAAAAAAAATGAACGTATTCGTCGATGCCATCACGACTTGCTAAAATAAAAACAAGGTTTATTTACGAGTTGTATTTTTTGGAAATTTAAATATTTTTACTACAACGCCATCTGTTATTCAAAAGTGGACCTAAAAGTACAACGAAGTTGCATGTCGTAAGTGGTTTGAGAAAAATAACCATTTTGTTCAGCCTGAGATTGTGATCCAATAAGTTTTCATTAACGTGTTTTCTTTTTGCTACAGCGCCATCTGTTATTCAAAAAGTGGAACTAAAAGTAAAAAAAAGTTGCATCCCATAAGTGGATTGACGAAAAATAACAGTTCTCTTTACTGCCTAAGACTGTTATTCAAAAAGTTTTCTATCAGTCTTGTACCGACTAAGAAACGGTTAATTTTTAAACGAAGCAGCTCCTCATTTCACTCTCATTTTCATTGTCCCTCACGTGCGACATCCGTACGTGATTTGCACGGACTTACACTACTGAGTCATCAACGACCTTGATGCGTCGTCACTCGTCACGACGTGTCGTCAGTGCACGACTGACTTCTAATCGATATGACGTCCGAGTACTCGAGCAGGCTTCGGTGCCCGAGTAATATGTTACTTGATTTGTTTATGGAATCGTTTTTTATAACATATTATTGGTTAATCTTCTTACGGTGTGTGTGTGATGGTTGTTTAGTTACCTGTTAGGTATTGGAGCGGGTTCCAAGAATTTTAGGTACTCAACGTTAGGGTCGGCTTCCAGTCTTCTGCCGGATGCAGCTGAATATCTATCGCGAGCGACTGTTTAACTGACCTCCTCAACCTAGAAACTGAGTAACACGATACCCCTTAGTAATACTGTCAGAATTTCATGAATCTGACGACCCGTAACGACCGCCAAAGATTCACGTATGATAGCCGGAACAACAGTTCAACGTGCTTTCTGAGGCACGCAGTAATCTCGGTGTGTAAAAATGGTCAGCCATCAACGGACAAACCCCGGCAAGCGTTGCTTAATTTGGTAGTTTTAACCGTGCGGCTGTTATTACTTAGTCACAAGCAACTCCAAGCATCCAAGAATGTTAGGTACTGACATTGTGAAATTTGGTGCACATAGACCTTCGATGTGTTTGTCTTCGAAGTATGCACGTCGTGCCGTTTTGTGGAAATAAACTACTATTGCTTATTCCGGGAATACCAGGTGGAAAACATGGGGTTGACTTGCAAGATTTGACCTCAATTATGAAGTATTGTTATTACACATTTACATAGAAAAGATGAGTCGTGCGCGATCATTACGCGCTTAAAACAGTGACGCAGCTAAAATGTTGTTACATTGACAGCTTTCTTGCTAAAACTGCTGATGACACCATTACTAAAAAATGTCGGAATAAATGCATACATAAATCATCTTACATGATCAAAGTTTTTATTCGGAAATTTTGGTTAAACTCAAAAACTGCTTAACCGATTTGAAAAATTCCTTCACCTATGAAAAGCTACGTTATCAGCGAGTAACATAAGCTAAATTTTATTATTAAAAAACTTAGAGATCCCCTCGTAAATTGCAATAATGTAAGCCAAGGTATCAAAAAATAAAAAGTCAATTTTTTGCTTGCGTCACAAATAGGTACTACATGTTTGTGGGGGAAGTACGTAATCCAAGCGGACGAAGTCGCAGGTAAAGTGCTAGTTTCGAAATAAAAACCATTTGCAAATGTCTAATAACAAATGCAGCACGTGACAAAAACGCGACAATAGCACACGATGTTGTAATAATGTGTTCAAGGAAGACAACATGGCGGAAGGCGCACGCGCAGCTGTTAACACATCTCAGTTTTATAGCGTGGTTCAGAAGTGCTTTAGATGTAGATAAGAGCTTTGTTCACGTAATTCTGTTATAGATACTCGTAATCAGGTTAGCTAACTATAATCTGTGGGGAAAAAATATGGTAGGTACCTAGGTAGTCTATCATCATTTCCCTAGCCTTTTCCCAACCATGTTGGGATCGGCTTCCTGTCTAACCGGATGCAGCTGAATACCAGTATTTTACATGGAGCTACTGTTTATCTGACCTAAACAATCCAGTGACTGGGTTATATCCTTTGGTAAGACTGATAGTCTATGCTAATATTATAAAGCAGAAAAGTTGTTTGTTTGTTTTAATGCGTTAATCTCATGAGCTTACAGGTAAAACTAAATTACATTTACACGAACAAAGTTGCGGGCATAAGTTAGTTCATTTTTCATTTAAAATGAAAGGGTCCTACATATAATTAATATCGCCCGAGCCTCAATTTTACAAATTTCCTCAATATTAAAAGTTGTCGATTATTATTGAAATATTCCGGTTCAATCTTAACCCTGTAATAAAGGTCGTTTGGTACAGTCAGCCCCATCATTGCAATAGTTTGATTTTAACAGCGCCTTTATTTGTAGCCTGCCTCGTTGGACTAGTGGACGCAAAGCGTAACTGCTTAGCATGGTATTGGAACTATCAGTTCGAAAAAAAGTGGTTTTGGGTTTTTCCATCAGGAATTTCTCAGTAGCAGCCTCGAAGTCTGGATTTGTACTCAATACTCAATATCTAAATAATCTATATCTCTACAAATTATGTTCAGTTGTTGGCAATAGGCACGCGCCCTATTACATGGGAGCATGGGACTTAAATATAACTGGCGATATATAGGTGTACTTAGGTACACCTCTGCCTAAACCTTCAGGGATTACAGGTGTGATGTTATGTGTATTTATTTGTAGCAGTTAGGTTGATTTTTGTTGTTTAAGAGTTGAGTAAAGTGCAGTTGACTGTACAAGACCCAGTTCTCAGACAACGGTTAAACAGTCACTCCTTAAAGTATGGTTTTAAGTTCCTTGACCCCAGTCTCGACAGGGTTTTTTCCGCGATGCCTTTTATTTATTGGTTTGTGTTTGTTGGTTTGTTTAGTGTTTTTTAACATTGACTTACAAACCAAGGGCACGTAAACATGACGTTTTTAAACTCATTCTAAAGGTGGATCATGCCTAAGGGCTGTAACACATATTCGGTTCGGCGCATTCGGTTCGGCATTTTAAATACAGCCTTTGATAACATTGTATTAAACATGAGACAGAAGATCAGTCGCGGAACGCCCTTTTACATGCATACCAGATAATGCGTTAGTATGTCGAGCGTACTTATGACGATTCGTCAGACGCTACTCAGGCAGGCAAAAATGAGAAAAATGCGAGTCATATCGTCAAGATCTGCATAAACTACGGACTAAATTGAATGATAAGAACCACGTGACTCACAGTTGGTGTGGCATAAGAATAGGACTTAGTGCAAGCCTCTCTGTGCCTAAATCTCAGAATTAGGCACCAACAACCATTTGTTTGATTTTTGTATTGTCTTTCAAATAATTGCAATTTAATTTATTGTGACGTGTCTTCTCTATATGAGAAGAGACCTTTGACTTGCAGCGGGACAATAAGAGGCTGGTATTATTGTTAGTTCCTCTATTAATACAAATCCACAATGACCTGAAATATTCAAACAACACATAATCGGAATTTGACGTAATCTTTTGAAAAATCATGTTTTATATTATAATTAACAAACACCTATTGTTTCTTGATGACCTGAATCTAGACTTCATAAAAAAATTAAACTTCTAAACACCCAAAAAATTTTAAAACTCTTGTATAATTTAATTATCGTTTTGCAAAAGGAAAACTACTCATATCCGCTTTTAATAGTGCCAAATGTACATGTACGCATATACATATACTTATTATTATGTAAATATGTATACATAACGCACTTTGTCTCGAGACATTTACGTCATGTAGGCATTACGTATGTTGTACAAGTTTTTATAATATCCTTCATTATCGGTAACACACGGATCATTAATTTAAAATGTCGCTTTGTGTCTATAACCTGCAATTAATTATAATTAATAGGTTGATCAAATTATAATCGCATCAAGTAGTAATTAGTGTTAATTGTTAATTGTGCACCTACTAATTAGTGTTACATGGGTCAGCTAAATAAGAAAAAAAAATTGAAAATATTACGCGAACTTGCTCCTCAATTATAACTGATTAGATAATGGAGACATTTTTGATATAAAGAAACGAAATCAATCCAAGGTCAAGTAAGGGTCGCTATACAGATAAGCGGGTCGGCAAATTCGGTTCGGCATTTTTAACACAACCTTCGAATGTACAGCTTTTTCGGGTATATCGGGATTTGAGATGCTTTGAGTGAAAATATCGGTTTGTTATTAATATATTCTTATACATTTAACTGCTTTTAAAAAAAATCGTTTCTTTTATAAAGTTATAAAACAAGCGCAAGGATATTCTTAATTTCTGCTGCACCGTCAAAAAACATAACGTGGGATAGAGCTTGACCAATATTCAATTTTTAGTTAAAAATCGGGTCGTTCCACAAAAATCGGGATGTCTGACAACTGGTGTATAGCAACCCTAATGCATTTGTTTTACATTTACATCCAAATAAAAGTAAATATAAATATATAAAAGATTATAATACAAAAATAGAAATAAAATATAAATATCTTGTTTATCTTCTATCCAAAATAACCTCGCTAGAATAAAAGTCATTTATTATGACGACAATTTCACCTTACACCTCGTGCTATCATAAAAGTTAATTGTCAGATTACTATGATTTAATCGGCTGGTTATAAAGGTGACAGTCTGACTCATCCCAGGTCAAGGCGCTCCGTCTGATTGGGGCCTTAAAGAGTCACATTCTGTCATTTTCCTGGAATTATTGGGTCACAGATGTTAAGGCAGGTTTTTTAAAAGAAGATAATTTTGTTTTTTAATCGTAATTGTGACTTAAATGATGACATGTTCAGCCATATTTATCCATGTAGGCATGAACAAAATTTAAATTAAGAAAGCTATTTTTATTTTTAAACATAGTATTTTTAAGTCGTTGTTTGAGAGTTTTTATTTTATCATCTGTTCCTCGTTATTTAAATTATTGTCAAATGTGTCAGATGTGTCAAAATAAAATGATTTATAAATTTTATACTGAGTGACAGTTAAACTGATAATTAAACATTTAGTTGTACTCATAATAACAAACAACTTTCTCAAAGAAACAATTTATTTTAATTAGCAAAACGCATGAACTAAATTACTCCAATAGATTATTGAGTAACATAATCAGCTATAACTAAGTTAATTTAGTTACTTATCCTCTTTTACAATCAAAACAAATTTAACTACTACCGTGCATTTTTCTCTTTTATCATCAACCGTACGTTACGTTCGCGTGCCTACGCCTTTGGGGTGACAGGGGTCATGTGCTTTGCAAAAAAAAACATAATCATGTGTTTAAAGTATCGATCTTTAATTACCAGCCACCCAACACATATATTAAAGCAAATCAATATCAATGAACATTCATAAACGATTAATTGTTATGAATGTAATGATACTCGTAAATATGTTATTACTAAACATCCTATAAACTACATTGACAGTGCACGAGCGATTAACATTACGGTGTCATCGGGCCTGAATTCGCAAAATATGGAACTGTTTACAAAGCGTTTTTTTAGCTATAAACAAATTACTTATAAATCGAGAAAGTTTGATTTTGATTGGCGCAGCCGCTGAGCTATGAACTGCTAGGCTGCATGTACTGGTTTCGATGGACCCATGATACAGGAGATATTTCTAGGGAGTTCCAAAAGATTTTCAGAAAAAGAAAAAGTATATTCAGAGGAAGACTTCCGTGATTTATCACCAACATCACCATATCAGCCGTAGGACGTCCACTGCTGAACATAGGCCTCCCCTACAGATTTCCAATGGGACCGCTTGGAAGCGGCTTGCATTCAGCACGATCCCGCGGTCCTCATCAGATCGTCTGTCCACCTTGTGGGTGGACATCCTCCGTGATTGGTCGACAGAAATTAGGTGTCAGTTGCTCTGTGTTAAGAAGTTACAATCGTCGCTGCTATATTATTAAAATTTGGGGATACTCTTACTTATTTCCAATGTGATTGGCTAACAGCTAACACGAGTCTCACATACGAAAAGCCCCAACTCTCATGTCATTTCCATTCTGTAATATAAACCTAATGTTCATGTTTTTAACGTTTTATTTTCTTTGTTTACAGAGAGACCTCGCCTCCGTCGCCGCTGGGCGACGCGAAGGAGTCTAAGATGAGCCAGATACAGTTCTCACCGCCTTTCGAAAAACAGGAGAGCTCGGTCAGTACGCATTTGTGTCATTTGAAACTAGTTTACACACCTATTGGAAGTAAAAAACATTTGTTCTCATACTTTACTGATACACTACTCTACCTAACATGACACGTCACACACACGCTACACACTACTAAACCTTATCTAGGTTCCCTACGTGAAACCAATGACGTTATTGAATAACACTTGCTCGAAAACGTTAGCTCGATAGTACTGTATAATCTTAAAGAATTATAAGCGCAACAGTTCACTACCTCGATGCATCAAAATCTCGAAAAACTATAAGCTCGAAACATCGGCAGCGCAAAGGTCTTTTTCCTCAGTAATTTCTTAATAGGAATCTTAGAGTCCGGATCTGTGCCCCGTTGATGGCAATAAGCTCGCCCCTAGTACATGGGATGTTAAATTAACTGGCGAAATAGGGATTACGGGCGTCATGTTATGTTCTCTATGGTACTATTCAGTCCGTCAAAAACTGGCATTACTAAGTACCTTGGTCGCATGCTCATTAGCAAATATGAAAATCAATTAGTTTGGAACGACCTGACATAATTAAATAACGATACAAATGATTATAAAGCACTCATCGCTAACTATAGACAATTAAACGTGGATTGTGTCACGTATACAGTGATAGAAGAGGGGATAGTGGTTTGGACGGATGGTCACCCAGACTTATGATAACAGGAGAATCTATAAAGATGAACAGATATAACTTCTAGTAGAGGAAGTTTCATTTCATGACAACCAAATCGATTCTGTCTCCAACTAGACATCACGCCTGTAATCCCCGAAGGGTTAGGCAGACTGTACACATCTCGACAGTTATGTTTAATTCACATCTAATAGGGGGCGAGCCTATTGCCATCAACTGAACACAAATCCAGACTCTGAGGCTGCTACTGAGAAGTTCCTGATGGAAAAACCTAATAACACTTAGCCCGAAATGGAAATCGAACCCAAGACCCATGCTCAGCAGTCGCATGTTAAATTAATGTAAAATCTTTTAACTTATTTTATTTTAACAACCAGAGAGGCAATTCTAAAAATTTTTAGGAACGATCGCAATCTAAACTAAATGTCAATCTGTCAAAAATGTCTGTAATTTACCTACATTGATTGTCGCTAAGATGAGATTGCGGCAAGATTTTAAACTATTTTAATTAATAGAATTGGCCTTTTGAAGGCACAAGTATGACTGCACAGTAGTGAACTACTTTTTGAGTAAAATATATCTGCCAGAGTTGCGGAATTTCTTCGAAAGAGTTACCGCGGCCCTGGAACGCAAAGGGCTCTAGAAGGAACACGGATGGGTTATAGTCAGTGAAAGTCTGACACTCCCTTGCGCTCCGCCCACAGCGGAAAGAGTCATTTGATGACTTCCCATACCTAAAAAAAGTGTTAAATATATAAATAATAAACCATAAAAAGTCAATTTCTGAATATCTTGCTCACAACTTCGAACTTTAGGCAGGTCACTGTATAATAGGCTAGTTGTTTGGTGTTCACACATTGATCGTAATTCGTAATTACATTTAATCGTAATATATTTGTCAAACAGTCCTCTACGAGCTCGCTTCTGCCCCTCGTATGCCTCCCAAAGGTCCGGGACCATTGGCCCCTAATTATGTAAAAACATTTAAAATAAAAACAATTTATTATTCGGCAGTAACTGAAGTAATAGTGCAATAAAAACGGTGAAGTGCGGCCCTGGATTTATTTAAATTCATTTTATAACGTCGATTTGTCATACAAGAAGTAAATAATTTTGACGTTTAGTTTTTCGTACAATAATGTTTAAGTCCCATGTAATAGGGAGCGAGCCTATTGCCATCAACAGGGCACAAATCCAGACTCAAAGGCTGCTTCTGACAAATTCACATACATACATACACATACATAAACTCACGCCTTTTTCCCATGGGGGTAGGCAGAAACTACAGAACGCCACCTGCTACGATCCATAAATACTCTGAGAAATTCCTGATGCAAAAACCCAATAACACTTTGCCCGACCTGGGAATCGAACACAAGACCTCATTCTTGGCAGTCGCGCTTAGCAACAACTAGAGTAACGAGGCAGCAAAACTAACCTTTTAAACAATAATTAAATATTACTATATTTACTAAGGAACAGGTAAAAATAATAGTCTAGCTAGAACCAAAATAATGTATACTAAAACCAAATTTCATCATCCACCTACACACTCAAATGCAAGTAGATTTCTCTCTCCAAAGAATACATAACTCTTAACTATGTCAATCGCTTTAGGAGCTGTAGTTACAAAATGTATTGCATAATTAGCCATTGTCCAAACGACAAACGGGTACTAGTGCCCATTATATTCCGTTCGTAATTAAACCGGTATCATAGTAGTGAAATCTGATGGTAGTTTCCTTATGTTATTTTAGGGTTTTGTGTGTTAGAGTGGCAGAAATGAAAGGAGGCCTGAGGCTGTGAGTGATTCCGGGTTGAAATGATAGTGTATTACCGAATTAAGATAATGGCGTAGTTATGAGGCGTATTGTGGAGCATAGTGGTTGTAGAAGTAACTGTAAATGTATATTCTATTTGGCACCGGTTTGTGCTTCGTCGTATTATAAAGCTTGTTGGTATTGATTGATTTGATATTTATTGATTTAAGTAAAAATATATATTACTGCACACATGACACACACACACACACATGTTCCACTGTCATCCACTCTCTTATTTAGCCTAGTTTTTGTTTTGTTTTTCTCTTTCTCCTTATCTGTAAAGCTGTAAGTACAAATCATTGACGCTGTTTTACATGTTTCTGTTTGTGAATATTAACTATATCTATTGGCTGAACCCTATATTTTAAGATACAGGCTAGTCCTAGTTTAAAAGATAGAGTCTACTATTGTATCATAAAGTAAATTTTATCTTCGAACAATGTATACAGTGCAAAGTGTTATGTTTTGTGAAATAAATACTTACTTACTTTTTGCCTCGTTGGCCTAGCGTCCGCAAAACGCGACTGCTGAGTATGAGGTCTTCGGGTTCGATTCGCTTGGGTTTTTTCCAACAGGAAGGAAGCACTAAATAGGGCTAAATCCAGACTCCGAGGCCGGAGCCTGGATTTATGTCCGGTTGATGGGAATAAGCTCGCCTCTATTACATGGGACTTAACTGGCGAAATGTGGGTGTACTAATGAGTACACCTCTGCCTAACCCTTTCGGAATTACAGGCGCGACGTTATGTATGATATAAAAAAAAATCTAAATTATTTCCTTCTTCCATGACAAATCGACAAAACAAAATGAATTTAAATAAATCTAGGGATGAAATGAAATCCGTTCAGTAATTTTTAAGTTTATAGCGAACAGACAGACAGTAGCGGCAGAGTAATTTGTATAAAAAAAAAACATTTAAACATATTCTGTTCTTGGCATATCATAATAGGTATAATGACAAAAATGTTTTAAAACTAAATAAATAATCAGATTAAGAGTGCATTTTATTTTAATAAATCCAAGATGACCTTGATAAGAGAAATAGCAACAAAACGTAGTCTGCCAATGATTTGAATACAGCTGATAATAATTGTGACGTATGAAGTCTATACCTAAATGTCTTGATGACGTGTCATGATCGTGTGATGAATTTAAATATGGTTTTTTATTTTTTTTTCTATTTTTGTTATTGTAAGTTTAAAGATTGATAATTATGTTTAAGTTTTTAGGTTTAGGTTTAAAGATATTTATAAATCTATTCTCAAAAAAGACACAAAGTTACTTACATGAGAACAAAGGAATGCTAATCTTAATAATAGGTTCGTCACTGCATAAGACAATGTTCACGGTACACCGATTCAATACCTTCAGTTTTTGAGAGTAGACAGGGATCTACTACAAAGGCCTATTAAATGGCGCAGAAGGAAGACCGAGCATAAATCACAAGGCGTAATTACAGCTCATTGAATTTTTTTTGGTAGTATAGTTTTGACTTCCACATGGCGGTTTTCCTTACCCATGAATCAAGTCTGTGCGATGTAGATAGGAACATCCAGGCCACCGTGTATTCGTTACTCAAGAGCAGAGACAGAAATTTTCGTATTTTATAAGAACACTCATCTAAATTTAAGTTTTCCATGGCAACAGAGATTTCCGTTTATCTTTATTTAAACAAGACATTTCGGAAATGTTCTCAACTAACTTTTTAGATCTTTAGGTATCCTGATTATGTGTAGAAAGTTTCATTAAAATCGGTTCATTTATTTCGAAAACTGCCTCGTTGGTCTAGTGGTCGCAAGCGCGACTGCTGTGCATAAGGTCTTTGGTTCGATTCCCAGGTCGGGCAAAGTGTAATTGAATTTTTCCATCAGGAATTTCTCAGTAGCAGCCTCGGAGTCTGGATTTGTGCCCGGTTGATGGCAATAGGCTCGCCCCCTATTACATGGGACTAAAAACATAACTGACACTTTCTTGCTCGTTCTTCTCCATAGAGGCCTACCTCCGTTTTGGAACGAGCAACTAGCTTCAATTTTCGGACTAACTGACAGACTCCTTGACAATTCAAAAGTGCCTGTAATCGGTCTAATTGAAATAAATGTTTTTGACTTTGACTTTGACTTTGACAAACAAACATAACGAAATGTGGGTGTACTAATGGGTACACCTCTGCTTAACCCTTCGGGGATTACAGGCGTGATGTTATGTTTTTGTTCATTTCGAAAAATAAGGACCTGAATGTTTGTATGGCGTCTTTTTTTGTAAGTAGGTAAGTACATAGGTATTATTATTATTTTGTGATTGCGTACAATTTATTTATTAGGTACTGCACTCACAGCTAAAGGTCAACAGCCCAGAATTTTTGTAATGAATCAACCATTAGTCTGAAGGCACAAGGAGTCAGTAGTACAATAGCCACTTACGAGCCATAACAGTACCGATTGAGGAAGACGATCATTGTGTTATTGTTCTTCACGAAGCCTTGATGATGTGATGCGTTTGATATCGGATGAGGAGAATGTGATTTTACGATACGCAATTTGTCATCATTAGCAGTGAGCGTTCTACGAAATTTTGGTGGCACTTGTGTAACGTGTTTTTCTTAGGTCTTCTTAGATTACGTCTTTGGTTACAGCTCGTTATATAGCAGTTAGCAGTTATATAGCAGTTGATGTTATATAGCCTATATTGTTTCTCATGAATCTGGCTATCATATACAAAAAAAAAATACCAATTCAACTGGCAATTCCAGAGATTAGCGCCGTAATCCGTGTGTTGATACTTAATCATTTAGTCTTAGTAACGGTTGCCATTTACAGTGAAATAATAACTTACGAGTAAGTAATGACTTTGTAAAATCTTTCCTCGATTACCTAAAAGCAAATCAGAAGGAGATAAAACAAAAGCAAACTTCTTTCAATTGTTTCGCCATCAAGGGCAGTTCCTTTCATTGTTGGCAGCACGTGCCTTATCGTATTTAATTTTAGGCTCATATAACATGTAGGTACTTCCAATTATAAAATCATTTCGATAGGCTTAAAGGCAGGTCTTTTATCCTAGCGCTCGAAGCCCTTAGATTATATTGAAAAAATTAAACAGTATTTGTTATAACATACACATACATACATAAACTCACGCCTTTTTCCCATGGGGGTAGGCAGAAACTACAGAATGCCACCTGCTACGATCCTTACACACTCCTTTCGCCTCATCTACGTTCATACATCTCGCCATACAAGCACGCCGGTTACGAGTACTGCGCACCTGACCTTTCTGAAGGACCTCACCAATAAGGTCAGTGTAGGTCTTCCTAGGGCGACCTCTCCCGGCGTTGCCACTCACCTGCCACCTTTTGTCAATCGTCTTTCACTCATCCTCTCAACATGACCGAACCATCTAAGCATAGCCTTTTCTATCTTTTTTCTTTTTTTTTGTTATAAATTATCTTTTATGTACTGTAGGTACTCCTTTTGTACTGTAAATGCGTTTACTAAAAAACAGACTCACATACAAACACAATCGGACACGGTAACAACCTGGTAGACACACATATAATATTTTATTTACTCTACGGGAATCGAGTACCCAGCAAGCAGTTCAACTTCCAAACACACAGCCACAGCGCAAACAATATTATCATCCCTTTCATTCCTCAAATTATTGGTTAATGTGCTCATATTAACAGTCCCTTTATCTTCAACAGGTATGGCAGAAACGTCAACAGGCGGTGTGTGTGCGGCACGCGTTCAAGCATTACGGCTCCAAGAAGCGACCCAACCATGTGCTCAGCAACCTCAACATGACAGTAGCTAAGGGTACCATGTGAGTATAAGTCAAAGTCAAAGTCAAAAACATTTATTTCAATAGACCATTTACAGGCACTTTTGAATTGTCAAGGAATCGGTCAGTTAGTCCGAAAGTTGAAGCTAGCTGCTCATTCCAAAACGAAAAAAATCTGTAATGCAAAATGGACACAGTTTCGACCGCAAGGTTTACGGGATTAAATTGCAAATTAGCAGTAGCTTATCTCCTTTCAAGGAATGCATCGAATTGCCAATCATTGAAAACAAGCCAATGAAATTGCCAAGTTAGAGAAATGTCACACGAGTACGTTGCAGTGCTCTGTGATATTCTCCGACTACGACACACCGTACCATCTCCCTTCCCCTCTCTGGATCCCTTGCGCGTTGCATCGTCTAAAGCCGTCTTCTTCTTCTTTATCGTGTGGGCAGTAAGGTCTTACGATCCCACACACCCTAGTGTCAGAGTTTCTAAACCGCCTCAAGGGCCTATGACAAGGTTTGAGTGGAACAGTAACCAACGCCGGTAGACCACGGATATTTTAATGAAATACGACGAATCAGCAAAGTGTACGACATTCTTTTTCACAATATAACTGTACCTCATGATAATTTTATAGCCTTTGGCACACCTTTGATTTCCTGTAAAGAGATTGTAAACATTTCAACCTATACCTGGACGAGTGCCACATCAGATATCTTGATAACGATTCTACACCTAGATAGAATACGTATTGATAAACAAACGGATAACTATTTCCACAAGGAAGTTCTAGGCACGGTGCCAAGGGCTTAGAACAAAAGATTGTTAACCTCTGACGTGCGCTGTTATAGTTATTGTATTAAAACAATTGATGGACATGACACAATGTGAGTAGTAAGTGTAGTAAGCCTAGTTTTTGTAGAAGAGTACAATGGACGTGTGTCAAATACATGGTGCAGTTTTTCAGCTAGTTGTCATAAAAGACATACATCTAAGTAGGTATATATATAAAAGCGCAAAGTCACTCACTTAAATTACCACGAAATGTCAAAAACTCTTTTGACGTATAAAAATGAAATTAGGGAGGTAGTTTGTAGTTAATAGATGTCCGCCAAGAAAGGATTTTCCAATCAGGA
This sequence comes from Hoplodrina ambigua, assembly GCA_949774945.1. Classification (NCBI taxonomy): domain Eukaryota; kingdom Metazoa; phylum Arthropoda; class Insecta; order Lepidoptera; family Noctuidae; genus Hoplodrina; species Hoplodrina ambigua. The sequence goes on from OX458988.1 coordinate 10,427,623, forward strand.
AAATGGGAATCAACTTTGACGCGGACGAAGTCGCGGGCTGAATTATTAATAAATAACAGGTATTTAATGTGTGACCAGGTGTAAATGTTAAATTGTTTAGTTGTTAACGTTTGACAGTATTTTAGAATACACCTATTTAAAGAGCAGAATCGTCCCGTTGTGTATGAGGTAGGCAATGTCGTGCGACTATGCGTGCGGCTTCACCGCCCGCTTGCCGAAACCCAGCGGCAAGATGGCAAGTTCGGAAAATGACCTACTAGAAATATCCTAAATATTTTATTGTTGATTCGTGACTCACTAGCTACTTCCATTACTAATTACCTCCATTAATTTGACGATGATACCTACAAGACTGCACTTAGTTTATGTCCAAGTTATAATTATTTGTAGTAGAGCAAACATACTCGTAATTTGGCGAATTGGAGCATCATAGACCCCTCTGACACCCATTGCGTTTAACGTTTGCACGTCCTGATTAGACTATATCCCATACGCTGGAGTATCCCAAATGTTTGTCTGTTCATCGGCACCCCTGACGATCTGAATAGAGCCTCTGACACGGCAATAAACGTGACCACCTACCGGGGCCCAATAGTATAAATTATTACAAATATATCATCATGGATAAGGAAATAAAACCATTATTTTTAGTACATCATTTTCATCATTTTGATGTAGATGTAGGTAATTTTGATCTTTATTTAAGCCAATCAAAGGTAAATAGTCCACATATTGCGATGAACCTGTTTTGACAACCTGACTAAGTACTGATTAATGAGCCTGGCTTCTATCATTGCCGTAAAAACGGAACGACAGAAAAAAAAAAACGACTATTCAAATTGATTTCAAAATCAAAATTTAAAACATTTTTTTCGATCAGGCCATTTTAAGACACTTTTGAATATATACCTACAAGAAAAAAAATTGAATTGAATCTAGTTGCCCCTTCCAAAAGGTATAATTTCGTATGGAGAAGAATGGGTAAGAAACTCCATTCGCGCGTCTTATAAAATCAATGTTTTATAATATTTGCATACAGAATCATACATACACGTGAATACAATGTACCTTATAAAAAAACTTCTGTAATATAACACGCAAAAGGATTCAATATAATTCCATATTTCATAGCTAAAATAATGATTCAATTTGTTGCAATTTTACAATATTTAATTCATTGATTGCGTTTATTTTAAAATTAATCAAATTTTAAACAGAACCTCATGATTCTAAATACAACATAAGTAGGTGATCATTGCAAAAAAAAAAACCACTAAAAACCAGTCTTAATGTTTATTTAGGTTTTTTATTTAGTTCGTAAAAACTACTTGTAAATGTCATGCATAATGTGTAGACGATTCTAAATAGGTAAAAACCAGAAACTCATTATGGTGCAAAATTCCAAAGTCGCCAGAATCACGTGATTTAGAGTCTGGCAATAACTAATGATGGTTTATGACAATATTTTGTAACATATACATAGAAATCTCTGACAATGAATGTTTAGTCGTCGCAAACAGCGACTGCGACTGGTCTTGGGTTCGATTCCCAGGTCGGGCAAAGTGTTATTGAGTTTTTCCATCAGAAATTTCTCAGTAGCAACCTTTGAGTCTAGATTTGTGCCCGGTTGATGGCAATAGGCTCACGCCTGTAATCGCCAAAGGGTTAGGCAGAGGTGTACCCATAAATACGCCCACATTTCGCCACTTAGATTTAAGTCCCATATAATAGGGGCGAGCCTATTGCCATCAACCGAGCACAAATCTAGACTCAAAGGTTGCTACTGAGAAATTAATAGGCTAATGTACCTAATGGCAAATAGTTAACATAGCTTTGTATTTCAAGTAAGTTAACGAAGTTTATTACATGCTAACATTGAAATAACGATGTCCTAAAGACAAAAGTCAAATTGTGTAATTAATGGAGTATACATAACCTAAATGTGATTCAGTCCACTTAGCCTATCGCTGCACCAGTTTTTTTCAAAGACAAATCAATAACTATAATTAAGCCATTAAAAAACACTTTTGTACGTCGTTTATAAGAAAAAAATTAAGTGAATCTAGTTGCCTCTTCCAAAAGATTAATACTCTTTTAAAAACAATATTTGCATAAGTACACGTGTTGAAGATCCAGTTTTGTCCCGTCGTTCGCCTTGTGAACTTCATTCTTCTTTATCGTGTGGGCAGCAAGGTCTTACGACCCTACACACCCTAGTGTCAGAGTTTCTAAACCGCCTCAAAGGCCTCTGGCTTGGTTTGAGTGGAACAGTAAGTCCAGGTTTCCTCACGATGACTTCCTTCACCGATGTCAATGATGTCCAAGATAAACATTTGTCCGGCTACTATGTTCCTGAAAAAAGTAAATAGAAGGCTAAACTATTATATTATAAAGGCATCAAAGGCGTTTCAAAATGTATAAGAGTACAACGAAACGTCAACAACTATTTCTGAACATTATTCTGGTTGACAGTACGTTCACTTTTTACCTACCTACAATTTGTTTTTCACCTTTTCGCTATCATCTATACAGGGTAATTGAAAATTTACCCTAAACCTGAAAAGGGGTCACAGCACTCATCATTATTAACAACTTTTACTATGGGAGCAACCTTGAAATCATGAAAAAAAATTCAGCTGTTCCCTACAAAAATGCTACACAACAAGATCGTAATGTATGGCTTAGCTAGTTTTTTTATTCATGATTTCAAGGTTGGTCCCATAGTAAAAGTTGTTCACAATGACGAGTACAATGACCCCTTTTCAGATTTCGGGTATTTTTTCAATTACCCTGTATATTTTATAATCATTCTAAAACTACTATTTTTGACAGATTAAGATTTGGTAACCCTAATAACGTCATAGGCTAATCTAGGATACCCCTAGCCATTCTCAAACACAATGACTTTACTAGTCCAATAACGTTCTTGTACCAATTAGTTTGAGAGCTCAATAGCTTATTGAAAGACGTCCACTACTCCTTACTATGGCTTTTGACGTCATTCGACGTCAGTAAAGAAGGTAGCATAATTGCTGACGTAGATTTTATTATTTTTATTGGTTCTGAGGCCTATTGAATGGGCGTGGCTATTTGAATTTTAAGCTCCTGATTAGACGCTCTGATGTTCTATGCTGAAGTGTCCTAATTGATTCACCTGCGCCCTTGACGACCTGGGTATTTAGTCTGAACGGCCCAAACCGAATGGCCCACGGGCCATCCGACCGTAACAATAAATCGTTTACGTTCCGGGTCTGTTTGTGTGTGTGAGTTAGTAGTTATAGAGTAGTTTATAAGCGCACCCACGATATAGGACATAGTGTGGGAAAAAGGTTTTTTCACGGGATAAAAAAGTAGCCCATGTCCTTTCTTAGGTTCACACTTACCTCGCACCAAATTACATCAAAATCGATCAGTTCAGCTCATGAAAGCGTTACAGTCCATACTTATAAGGTTATTAATCTTCTTTTATCTATGCACATAAAATGCTTTGTCCTAAATAGCTGAATGGATCAACGCACAGCCTGAACCGCTGATCGTAGAGACCTGAAACTTGGAGGGTGTGTTCTTTGTATAACGTAGGGGTCTGATAAGAAAGGATTATCCAAATTCTCCCCTTAAAAGGGGGGCAAAGTTTGTATGGGACAACGTGATTCCTTGATTTCTACTTCATATGCATAAACATTCTTCAACAAAATTGTTGGAAGACGTGCTATTTGAAATTCATCCCCAAACAGAGTTAAAAAGGGGTAGATAGTTATTTTTTTTGTTCATTTTCGACTTCTACGCGGACGAAATCGCGGGCAAAAGCTAGTTAGTTAATAATAAAGTGATAGTATGGATTTAGTACTGATTTACAGCATCTAAACCCTAGGTTTGACATGCTTTAGCCTAGCACCTACATCTACGTAACAACAATTCAATACCTACGTCGTAGTTCAGATACCGTCAGGAAGTCCTTCTGACGTCACACCTGTCAACAATACTTGCGCCATATAAGATGGCTGTCCATTACATGTATGTGAGGTACATAACTGATAGCTATGTACTCATAAGATGGTGTTCCTAATATGGGTAGGATATGTGTATGACATACAAATCGAGACCTAATTACTGACGGAAGGTAGGTAGGATATTCTGTGGTCGTCACTTGGAAAATGTCGTAACTAAAATTTGAGTTGTAGTGAAAATTTAGCTTTGTGTGTAAGTAATAAAGTTATTTTTACAAATACAGAAACTATTAGATTGAAAACTACTGCTGAAAACAATATTGTTTATTCAATACTATATTCTGCCTGCGATTTTGTCCGAGTGGATGTTTTCTCTTGCGTTAAGTTGCGTCTTTGGTTACTACTCTGATCCTGTGGGCTGTAGCGTCATATTATATAGCATATACATGAATCTGGCTATCATATACAAAAAACATTTTTTTTGAATCTGACTGGTAGTTTCCGAAATTAGAGCGTGTTTAAACGAATAAAATCTTCAGCTTTATAATATTAGTACAGGTAGGAAAATTCCTCGTTATCGCAGAAGTTGACAGGCTGTGGAAAAATCCCTCCATTAGAGTAGTACCTATTGATAAATTCTACAAAAAAAAAGTCCAGTGTTCCCAGTATTAACACAAAACCCACAAGTCGTAATTACATATATTTTTAGCCTTTATTGACGTCTTCAACACAGCGCAATATAGAACAAAAAATAAACACAGATATGACACAAAAACAGTTACTACCTACGACAAGTATTTAAGTTTTTTTTTTATTTAATCTGTCTAAATGTATCGTGTTAAGTTAGTTGATGGGTATCATTAACACATAAGCGCCAACCACCATGACCTTATAGGAATTCTATTGTGGTATTTGAAGAAGTAAATATGGGTTTTTTATTACCAAACTATTTAAATATGATGTCCTTTTCAAGGATTTTTCGTTACGTAAACTAACTACGACAGTTGGGCGTAAATTAAGAGGTCATTTTGCCAACAATGTGCGTCGTAAGTGACCTCAGTTGTAGGTACCATGAATAGCTAGACTTGCTAGCACAGATCTCCTAACGACGTATCATAACATACTAGCTTTTGTTGCCCGCGTATCGTTCACGTGAATATCGGTTATACCTAACAAAGTCATGAATTAAAAAGTACCTTATGTTCTTCTCCAGATATCAAGCTACCTCTTTACCAAATTTCGTTATGATCGGTTTAGTGGTTTAACCGTGATACAATAACAAACATACATTTCAAAATTACGAAATCAACATTGTATGTGAATTTTAAAGCTTACAAAAAATAAAAATAAAAAACATAGAGTTTCTTTCGCATTTTTAATATTAATCTGGAGCGAGACAGAGATATTTCTATTGTTGTTTTTATATTGATTCGGTTTAAAGGCCCAATGGCTTATTTAATGTGATTGGCAAGCAAGGTAACATAATTATGCAAGCCTCCTTTATCCTTCCGTCACCCTTGGAAATGCGCAAGCGCATACCATAACGCCCAAACGTAAAGTAAACAACGACATCCTCACAAACCATTGAGAAATAAGTCACAGCCGCTGCCTGCACAATTGTCGCCTTCCTCCACATACTGTAATATCGTCTTTTCCTCAAACCAATGAAGAAACCTACCGTCCACCCAACGAGAATTTTCAATCTAAAACCTACCTTATCATAACCTCTTAAGAGCCATTCAAACTGATTTTTTTTCAATGAAGAAACTGATGTCCATCCTATGAGAATTTACACGGCAAAATCAACCATATAACCATTGAATAAGAGTGTTTGTATCTGCATGTGTTAGTTGGTATGGCGCGAAGTAGAATGTAAATGGTGCTGTTTCGCAATTGCTTCGTCCTCGTGTGTTGCTGCATGCGCAAGCGCAAGCGCGTCCGACCGTTACGTTGCTATCTCGGACGGTTTTAGGAAATGCTCATGTGATGGCTTGAGATTTTATGTTTGTGAGTGGTGAAATTGAAGGTTTTCTCTTTTTATTTGATGACCTCCACACAATCATTGTTTTGCAGTACTTTTGGATTTAAAATTGCCCTCGAATGTATGCCCCTCAACAACAACAAAGCCTGATTTGGACGATGCGAGAAATATCGTGCGATTTGTCGTACATTGCGGTACCGTCTGGCTGTCGTGTCTTAAGTGACTGATCGTCGACGGAAATATACCACAACTTGACAACTTATTTTATTAATACCTGTTATTGTGACTTACGTACCCTGCATTTTACACGGACTATAGGGGTTGACAATAGCCTTCATCGGGACCAGTAAAGAAAGACTTTACTCCCTCTAGACACAAACATTAATGATAACATGATAAAGTAAAAAATAAACTACCAATGTTTAGCGTCAATGGGAGGCACGAGCATTGATCACCACTCTTGCTTAAGGCTAAAAGGCAATTTTTTACTTACATTAATTAAAGGTCCAGGTTTCCTCACTATGTTTTTCTTCACCGACGTCAGTGATGTCCAAGATAAACTTGTGCGATACTGTGTGCGTCTTTTTCAATTCATAAATGTACTTTCTACATTTATGAATTGAAAAAATCGCACATAGTCACAATGCCAATGCCATTCATAATATTTATAGATCAGTTTGTAATAAAATTCCTTTCTTATCTACAGATACGGTCTACTCGGAGCCTCAGGGTGCGGTAAGACGACGCTGCTGTCCTGCATTGTAGGCAGGCGGAAACTGAACAGCGGCGAGATATGGGTGCTGGGGGGCAAGCCTGGAACCAAAGGTAAGATGTGCGACATTAGACAGAATATTGACTCATGCAGAAATATTGTGGCAAATAAAGCATTCACAATGTTGTGGCGCCAATAAAAGGCAATAGTCCTACTCATCGGCAACCTAGCTATGGAAAGAGGGTCAATATAAAAGTTCTTTATTCAGAAGATATAGCCCAACTAGTAAAAAGTTGTATAGTATTTGAATTATACAACTAACAGACATGTAAAGGTTTTATAATAGTTTTGTAGCAGTTCAACAGTTTTATAGTAGTGTTTAATTTGATGCATTTGTTATATGTATATTATTTATTTTGCTAGTTGGGAGGTTATCATACTCACAATTTAAAACCATAATCAAAGGGTTTAGAGATCAGAAAGCCAATTCGCTCCTTCCTTCAGTCGCAATCTCATCTCAGCAACAATCAATGTCAAAATATTTAGGTCTGTAAATTAAAGTCATTCTTGAAAGATTTAGACCGAGATTAATTTGCGATCGTTCCTAAAACGTAGCAGAATTTACCCCCTGGTATAAGAAGTCGTACCACAGAAACGCATAAAACAATAGGATTACAAATATTTCTAGTAACACCCAACTTCTTTCAGGTTCTGGAGTCCCCGGCAAGCGGGTGGGATACATGCCCCAGGAGATCGCCCTGTACGGCGAGTTCACCATTAAAGAGACCATGATGTACTTCGGCTGGATCTTCGGCATGGAGACCAGGGAGATCGTGGAGAGGCTGCGGTTTCTCCTGGACTTCCTTGACCTTCCCAGCGAAAATAGGATGGTTAAGAATCTTAGGTGAGTGGAGTTGATTTTTCTTGGTGTTTTGGTGATTGTGATGAGAGGAGACAGGTTAAGTAGGAAATTATATCGAAGGTGTATAGGAATTGAGACTATATTTGCTTAATTTAGTCACTTAGGCAAGCACGCCGGTTATTTAGTAGACATATCTCTCTTTTAGAGTACTTGGCATTAAATTGATTGACCACTGTGTCATTATTTTGATGTACAGCACCATGATATGTGAGTGGTCAACATGAATAAGCAAGGTGAAACGGAAAGCGATCAATTTAAATTTTATATGGCCTTTGTCATTAAGGCCAAGCTCTGAGGCTAGTTTCTTGTTTACAAAACCCAGTTATGTTGAATTTCATTTAACAAATACACAATTTACTCTTTCAATTTAATTCAAAGACACGTAAACGACGTTAAAAACATGATTTGTGCCATCTCATGGGTTCATCTACACTTATATATATTATGAAGTATTAAAATTGTTTGTTTGTAAGAACTGATAAAATTCCAAAGAATCATTCACTGGTAGAAAGCTACACACTAGCCGAGTGCCAAAAGATATAATTTATAGTATACTTTACTTCAAAGCGGACGCAGGCAGTAGGTCAAAAAAAAAATTGCAGTTCGCAATCTCAATCATAATAATAAGGATATGTTTTCAATGATTTTTAAATCTCTTTTTTGATTTTTTTCTCATGTACAATTTTTTGCACCTGCCATGTTATCTCTTCACCACCTTTGGTTGACTGTTAGAGAATGCCTAAGGCATTAAGTCCGCCTTTGTACCTTTTTGTTGCATAAAGTTTAAATAAATAAGGATTTCATTTCAAATTTAGCGATGACAATTACATAAACAAATAAGAAAATACTTGTCTATTATTTGCAATAGGACAGGAAACCTATATGTGTGAATTTTGCCATGTACACTAAACTATGGTTGGTACTATTTTACCTTTACGGAGATGTCATGACGTCATAGTGGTATTTACTGTCAATATTTACGAAGTTCGTGGTATTGTATGACACTATCAATCGGCACGTCGCAATCCGCCGCAGGACACAGTCCAAAGATTAAAATTGTAAAGTCAGGACTCCGTTTGAGCAGCCTTGTGGTAAGACGCCTCGCTCGGTTCATGTAGAGGCATGCCTCGACTCATGGCAGCGTCTTCACTTGTCATGCCGCGAGTCGAGCAGTCGACAGCTGCCTCAATTATCGGCTGCCTTTAATAGAGTCTCAGCTTTAGATTTACATTAATATTCGATAGATTTCAATGTTTGTTATTTTAAATACTTCATCTCTTTTATGTATTTCTACCTCGTATAATGCGAAAAACATCGCCATAACGTATCCGGAAACGGAAGTAGCTAAGAATATAAGAACTGTATGTTTTACTTAATTAGCGTAATTAGATACAGCTTTAATGATTTTAAATAATTGTGGTTTCAAGTAATTACAACTCAGTGTTAAGTATTAGGGTATTAGTCATACGTAGTGAACATTACAACTCGTATTTTTGAAAAAAAAAATCGCATTCCGGTTCCAATCTGACAAAAATTCCAACAAATAATTTTTGACATTGATTGTCGCTGATATCATTTGAGCAATTGGGTAGTTAGCACCATTAACCAATAAATCCAAGGCATAACTACTTAAAATTAACTCATAATTTTAGCCCTGAAAACTTAACAAATTTTCAATCAACAGTAAAATTAGATTTATAGCTGTTTTGAACTCACTAAGTAGTTAATCAATTGATTAGTAACTCTTTCCTTTGCCATACAAACTGCACAGGGGCATCGCGTTTTGACAGCTCATAAAAAGTATGTCAATTGATTGATGGTGTCGATTACCTAATTTCAGTCAAAAATACCTCTAATTTTTCTACATTTTTGGATATACTGCCTCGTTGGTCTAGTGGTCGCAAGCGCGACTGCTGAGTATAAGGTCTTAGGTTAGATTCCCAGGTCGGGCAAAGTGTTATTGGGTTTTTCCATCAGGATTTTCTCAGTAGCAGCCTCGGAGTCTGGATTTGTGCCCGGTTGATGGCAATAGGCTCGCCACCTATTACATGGGACTAAAAACATAACTGGCGAAATGTGGTTGTATTAATGGGTACACCTCTGCCTAACCCTTCGGGGATTACAGGCGTGATGTTATGTTATGTTATGTATTTTTGGAGATCAAGCTGCCAATGACGCTGAGATGAGATAAAAACTAAATGAATATTTTTAGTTACGATTAACCTTTAGATTTTAACGGTTTTAAATACGGAAATTGGCCTTCAGATTACATCTAAATCTAAGAAAATCTTAACGAATAGCAAACGCTGGAATCTCCGTTCAAACTTGACTCATAGGTATTTAACATCACATTTTGTATCTATTTAATATTTATGCTAATATTTCCACTTAAAGGTAATGTATTTTCCATACGTCGCTAGTCATAGAAGTTATTTTTAGACAAGATTGACAGCTTGATATATTTGGATGACTTGAACATATTATATACTAGCTTCTGACCGCGACTTCGTCCGCGACAAAGTTGATTTCTCAATACAAACTTAAGACTCCCGTTTCATACCCTTTGGGCGAGAATATTTGAAAAATCCTTTCTTAGCGGACGTCTACTAACTATAAACTACCTCCCTCCAAAATTTTATCTTCCGTCAAGCAGATTTCGATATTTCGTAGTGTGTGGTGATTTTGTAATTACGGATTATGTAATTGTTAGTATGCTTAATAGTTATGCAACTACAGTTAGAAATTTTACTAGATGATACAGTAAAATTGTTATGATTTCTACATATAAAACAAAGTCGCTTCCCGCCGTCTGTACGCTTAGATCTTTTAAACTACGCAACGAATTTTAATGCGGTTTTCATTAATAAATTAAAGAGGAAGGTTTATACGTATAGTTAGTATCTACATTGCGCCCGGCGGGTCGCTAGTTATTGTATATAAATATAAAAATAAATAGCATCTTTATAAAGCTTGTGTATTCTCTGAATGGTTAGGCAAGGGTGTGAGGCGAGCCTTAGGCCGCGCGCTGCACACTTGTAATACCCGACGCACTACCACGCGTGCTAATTGACTAAATGACGTAGAGTAGATTCATGTGTCGTGTTACAAGTCTGTTTCTGGCTTTAATATGGCACGCTAACTTCTGTCCACGACTTCGTCTGTGTGGAAGTCAAGTAGACTATAAAACATAGCCTATAACAATAAGCAATAGTGTAGATTTATATTAGTGCAAGGATTTTAGTATTCGGATCAGGACTTCCAAAAGAATACGCGTACAAACAAACAAACAAGCTTAATATTAGTATATAAATAATGCTCGTGGTAAAGTGTAACTTGTTTCAAACCATATTTATTTATATTTAACAGTTTACTTAATCCTATAAATATTTACGATAATTTTACGTTCACAACGATGGTTTTACGATAATTCAGCGATTGTGTGAACAAGCAAAATTATTTGTTACCTCGTAAAATATATGATGTTTATACTTTTAAACAACATTTCAGTTAAACGTTTAAAGATAAAATTGATTTTAATGATGAGTTATTGTTTAATGTGAAATAAATTAATGTTTCATTTAGTAAGATATATATTTTATTTTTTGTATTGAGATTGAGAACTTTAAATTGGTCGAAATCCCCGAAGAGTTAGGCAGAGATGAACCCACTAGTACACTCACATTTCGCCAGTTATATTTATGTCCAATGTAATAGGGTGCGAGCCTCTTGACATCAACTGGGCACAAATCCAGACACCGAGGCTGCTACTGAGAAATGCCTGATAAAAAAAACACAATTACACTGAAAAAAAAAAAAAACAAAATACACTTTACCCGACCTGGGACTCGAACTCAGGCAGTACTGAGACTAGACCAGCGAGGCAGTCGATATAGTAATGTACTCAGCCTCACCACTTCACAACTCCTTCCATTCAGTAGCTACATAATTTTCCCACACTAATCAAGAAAAGTTCAAACGTAAACGAAACAATGGTTAGCTAAACAAACACTTCCAATTAGTAAGCGTTACCCAGCAGCGTGACAAATCTGTGTATAACGAACGTTTTGTCACGCCAATACTGTCTTAACACGCGTGACAATCGTGACAAAGGAATTATGTATTTGTCTCGTGTAGGTTATTGAAAACTGAGATAATTGTGTGGAAAATCACTCGAGATAATTGGTGTGTGTTTTGTTGATGATTTTTTGATTAAAAGCAATTGATTGACATGGTTCTAGAACAGCGGGTTATAAGCTTTTCAATCTTGTCTCCTCTAGTCATGAATGAAATTGATTTGACCCCCTCCGCATTGAAATGACATAAAATAAATGAAAGCAATACACGTTATTACAAGAATGCTTAATTAAAAATAAAAGTTTAAAGTTTAAGCTAAATAATACTCACTTTAAAAATACAAAATATTTTCTTTAGGGCATACTACTTGCTTTATTAACCCACCAGAAAAGCTACTTTATTCCCCCAAGGGTTGGGGGGGTTTATGGACCCATAGGGTCGGATAACGTAACCTACCATTTAGGAATAAAAGAGTGTCTAGGGAGTTTCTTGCTCGGTCTTCTCCATAGAGTTAGACCCACGTTTTGGAACGACACTAGCTTCAACTTTTTGACTAACTAACTGAATCCTGGACAATTCAATAATGCTTGTAAGTTTTTCGAGTTTGAATAGTATTGTTACTTTTTATGGAGCAATTTAATCAAATATTTTGTCCAGTAAATATAATTCTCACCGTCGCTTCTATTTATATTTTGGTTGACTGGCAGAGAATGCCTTGTACCTTTTGTGCATTAAGCTTAAATAAATATACTACTGCTTTGTTGCTAACTGATGAACTTTAAGCGCGAATTAAGTTCAAGCTAGATCCGTATGGTTTCATCATCTTAACTTTCGAACATTAGCGCTGATTACGTGGGAAGTGTGAAGTAATCAGTTGGCTTTATAGCGCCAAGCTGCGGTCTGAGACGTTACATTGAAGTGGATATGACCCTGGTTTTCCCTGTACACCTACATACATGGGAGGGACATCGCGACTTTTAATCTAATAGCTGTTTCATACATTTTGATATGTTCATTGTTTTTAAGATTTTTTATTTTCTAGTTGCACTTTTGTATTAACTGTTAAATATAACTGTTGACTTATATTTCTTGAATCTATGGTAAGCGTATTCGTAACCGTGTATTATTTATATGCTTACAAACTTAAGTTTTGTTTATACTGTACTTCAAAGTCATAGTCAAAGTCAAATCCTAATCTTAATCTTAACTAATATTATAAATACGAAAGTAAGTTTGTTTGTTACCTCTCCACGCCCAAACCACTGAACCGATCATCCTGAAATTTTGCATATACATTGTCAGGTGTACTGAAAAGGACATAGGGTACCTTTTATCTCGAAAAATAGTACTGTTCCCGAGGGAAATCACAATAACGTTCTTTTGATGATAGATGGCGCCACATGTCTTTCGAATCATGATCGAATTTTAAATTTAATTTGTGAGCGAAGCCGCGTGCTAAAGCTAGTTACTTATAATTATGAATATATGTAAGCCCTGAAATCACGTAAAAAAATCAGCTGAACCAATTTACTGATGCGTTACTGATTTTGTACCGCGAATTTCACTTTTTGCATACCTATTGGATTATTTTGGCGTAATTGAGTAATTTATTTTTCTGCGTCTTGTATGAACTAAGCTCATTTATAAATGCTCATTACTTTTAAACCGGAATATCGATCGCCACTTGAGTAACACGACGGATCTAATTCTGTTAACAAAACACTTTCAGGCTTTTAACGGTATTAGTATTTTTTTGTTTCAAATTACCGTTTATCGACCTCTTGTCGCTTGTGATCGTTTTAACAGTAATATCTGCTTATAAAGGAAACAGCATCTACCCGCGACATCGGAGTCAAAGCTGGTATGTTACCCACGGGAACCGTACATATTTCCGGAATAAAAAGTAGCCTATGTACTAGTCCAGACTATAATCCATCTCTGTGCCAAATTTCATTCATATCCGTTCAGCCGTTCTGCCGTGATTGAGTAAAAAACATCCATACAAACTTTCGCAGTTTATAATAGTAAGATTGGCTTTGAAAAGAAAAACTAACTGTAGCTACTGTCTGTGACCCTGACAGGGTCAGCGCACCAGATGATTCGGTTTATAAATACTTTAAGAAGATCAATATGTATGACCGGGTAATTCAGATTCCGAGTCGCGTGCAAGAATTTCAATAAATGTGTACAAAGCGCAGTTTTGAATCGTTAAATTCAAGGTGGTAAACTGTAATAGGGATTCTCAAATCGAATCAATAATAATATAGGTTTTTTATCAGGTGATTTTCGAATTCGAATTCTATCCATCTTATTTCTAACTTTTTCCTAAGTTAGAACTTATTTAATTTTCTATGAATGATCTCTTTAAACGGCGCTTCCTCTCTCCTACCCTTTTGCTGTACGGGGTTCATAATGATCTCAATTATTGAAGTTACCACCTAAGAAAACATATGGAAAAGCAATAAAGATATTGAGTATTGAGTATCTTGCCGCTGGGTTTAGGCAGACGGGGAGATGAACCCGCACGCACACAGTGATATTATATAGTCGCGTGACATCGCCTGCTGCGGGCGATTCTGTTCTATGAAAGAGGTGTTTTCTGAAATACTGTCAAAGCTTAACAAAAAAAAAACAATTAACTTAACATTAAACATGTGACGTAATTTTATTTGATCGTTAATGCCTTTTATGACAACCTCCTGAACTTTGGGGATGTAATTTAATATTATATCTTGTATACAAAGTATTGCTAAAGCGATAATTCTCGTAATTCAATATTGCGCACATTTACAATTCAATATTGGCTCTCAGAAACAGTCAATACTAGCAAAAGGCAGCTATAATAAAAACCACCCGCGCAGTAGACGCCACGGCTGTAATAGATGCATATGGCAATATCGGACTGTGACGTCACTTATTTAGCAGCTCAATTGTCTAACTATTTATTGATTTCAAAGTCACAAAATATCCAATTTTACTAATCGTCCGTTGTACTTATAATCCGTCTCACCTTGTTTTATTAGAGAGACAAAAAAATATGACCGCCTTCAAAAACTACAAAATAAAAAATAACTTTAGCTTGAAAGTCGGCGGCTTTGGTTTTGTTTCTTGTTATGTAGGTATTGCCACCGACTTCCAAGCTAAAGTTATTTTTTATTTTGTAGTTTTTGAAGGCGGTCATATTTTTTTGTAAAAAAGCTTTTTATTTTTTACTTTTTAGTGCTTGTGTGTTAATGTTTGAAATCCTTACATAAAGCCCTTTCAAACAATACCTCACACGATATATTTAATTTTGGAAAGTGGTAGGAGGGGGGCTGACGTACCCCCTCCCCACTTCCTTCAGTCAGTCATCGACTACACGTATAAACAAAGCAATTTTTCTTGTTACGGCGGTTCTGCTGTGATTTTTTAAGGAGTTCCGTTCCGTATCTCCAAAGTTCATCATCAGATCATGACAATATTCCTATGGAACCTATTCCGAACTATACTCTTTCAAACAAAAAAAGAATTATCCAAATCGATTCATAATTGGCGGAGTAATCGTAGAACAAATATACAAAAAAAAAAAAAACATACGCGTCGAATTGAGAACCTCCTCCTTTTTGAAGTCGGTTGAAAAAGATACAAACATTCTTAATTAAGTTAAGCTCGTGCATGATAGAATCGGCACTAAACTAATTTTCCTCTTACGCAACAAAACAATAACTGTATTATAATATTTAGTAACATTACAATAGAACCGTGATTATCACGTCATAATCTGAAACGGTTCCTATTTATAAACGCAATCGTTCGTGAAGTCTAAAAGATATTCATTATTATGCAACCAATCGACTTTCGCTAGTCGAACGCTCGACAATGGCTTGTAAGGTAATTTTTTGGAAAGGTGAAACATAATGACTTGACAGTTTTGGATCACGATATTGTGATATCATGATGAGTCCCATAACATGACGACCGTATGCTACATAACATACACATATAGATACACGGAGATGCCCATAAAAATACCTGTCAGTATGTGCCATGGCCGCCATGTTGAGTGTCAGTTTTCTATTTAAGTAAGGTTTTATATTCCTGGGAAAAGCGTGCTATTTGGTGGCCATTTTATGTTTCAAAGCGGCAGCTTTTGCCGTAGTTAGGGCTCGTCTATAGATACAGGTCAGTGACACGCGATAACTGTGAACACAAGCCCAGTGTCTGTCAAGTGATGAAACCATAGATTATATATTGTAAAAGATTTTAAATTAATCAGCCGCGTTAAATATCTATAATCATTACAATAACTTCGAAACTAGAGATAAATTGTTGATGAGGCGTTGTTTATGTTTTGGCAGAACTAACCCTAATCATTAAATGTATCACCATGACTGCGTTAAGTTCCACACGTTTTAGAGTGATACAGCTTTCATTCAAGGCCTCAAATTCTTGAATACCAGTACACAACATCATGCCTGTAATCCCAGAAGAGTTAGGCAGAAAAGTACGCCCACATTTCGCCACTTATGTTTAGGCCCCATGTAAGGGCAAGCCTATTGCCATCAACCGGGCAAAAAACCGGAACTTTAGAAAATAAAATCCTATATCGAAGACATATTCAGTCTCACTATAACGATAAATGAATTAGATGTCTGAAGCGCTAAGATGTCTCGTCTCCGATATTGGGTAAAGACAAATAATTGATTAGAACACAAACACAAATTAGCTTTGACCGCCAAACTGAGTTCACTGTACTGTATGCTCAAGCCGATCTTATGAGCAATAAAAATTATATCTTACCTAAACTAACAGTAACAGTAATACATAGTACAAAGTCTTGACGCTACTCAAATATTTTATTTATTCACCATGATATAATTCAAACTTTATTAAACATTTATTCTAGTCTTTATTAGTGACCTTTAAAACCATTTACTTTTGGATAGTCAAAGATCCAAACCATAGTTTCCATTGGAGAAGAATAAATAAAATTGATTCATTCATTTCTACATAGCATAAAACAAAGGCGCTTCCCGTCGTCTATACGCTTAGATCTTTTAAACTACGCAATGGATTTAAATACTGTTTTCATTAGTTGATAGAGTGATTCAAGAGGAAGGTTTGTGTATCTGCATTGCTCACGTGGGAAGTCGGGTCGCTAGTTTCGAATAATCCATTTACAAGGACTTTTGAATTGTCAAGGAGTCAGTCAGAAAGATAAGCTAGATGCTCGTTCCAAACAGGTATTATGAAGAAGAACGAGCAAGAAACTCTGTGCGGTTACTTTTTTCTAACACACGCGAGTGCCCGTGACCAGGAATGCAGAAACCCGCAGACCTCTTTAAATAAAACACGTCCTTAATTCAATACGCATTAGGTTACCTATCTCCTATAAAAATACGCAACAATAACCTTTGCAATCTTCCACAGTGGTGGTCAACAACGTCGAGTTTCCTTCGCTGTGGCCCTCATGCATGACCCCGAGCTCCTGATCCTGGACGAGCCAACCGTGGGGGTGGACCCGCTGCTGCGTCAGTCCATCTGGACCCATCTGGTGCGCATCACCAGTTCCGGAGACAAGACTGTGATTATTACCACACATTATATCGAAGAGGCTCGGCAGGCGCATTGTGTGAGTATTTTAAAGGACTTTATTATTTTCATTTGTTTATTTAAGACAAAGGACACTTAATCCTCGCGACACAGGAAATCCTAGCGTGGATACTACTGCTATTTTTATACTGTCAAATGCTGTTTGGGCAATAAAGATTATATTATTATTTAGTTCAGGCTACAAGGCCTAAAGAAAAAAATATACATAATTATATACAATACGCATATCGCGCGAAATCGCATATTTATGAAGCTCGTCAGTTTTTATCAAAATGAGTCCATTTATTGCCATGGAAGTGTTTCAAATAGGCAGCCATATCGTTTAACAAGTGTTTTGATTGGGTTCTCTTATTCAGGGATTTTATTTACAAGTAAAACGACATTTAAAATTTTCCTTTTTTAACTGAAACGTTCATAAATAACAAAGTAAAACAAAACACATTATCCCTTGCGTCGCACAGTCGAGTAAAAAATGGCTTTGTTTATGAAAGTAATCATAATAAAATTCATTAAAGAATTTTTTACTTATGTCGTCAGAGAGGAACCATATTTGGAGGTGTTTTCACGATTTTTTTTATACCTACCTTTATGTAATCCTCAAATATACCTACTGTTTGTGTACCTATATACCTCTACTATTTACAAAGTTACAAAGTAGTCAAGTAATTAAATATTAGAGGTATGTAATATGTAGGCAGGCTAATTTAAACAAAGTTTGTCAAGTAAACTGATCATGTAATAGAGAAATAACAAATTATTGTATTTACACAAAAACTTGACACTCCATGTTAAGTTAAAGGTGATGTCAAAAGAAGAAAAAAAAATGCAAATTTTGAAGAAAAAAAAAGCAAATTTTGAAGAAAAAAAAATCAAAGTCACGTGTCTAATCTCTGTTGAAGGTCTCTGGTTGGTACAGGTTGATATTTATGGTTGGTCTGAACTCGAGGCGAGTCGCTGCGCAGTATAACGTATTCATGTGTTTGTGGGGGTGACGGGCGGGGTACTGCGCAAGGGGGGGGGGACGCCCATCGCGGCATAAAGTTTGAGGCTTTCTGTACCTACCTTTTCTGGGTATCTTTAAAAAACAACGATTATTGACGAAATTTACTGTCTTATTAATTTAAAATTTGCAGTAATAATACGCAGTTGTTTTTTTTTTTTTTAATCTTTATTTATTTACGGGGTTAATACGCAGTTATTTGTAAAATATTTTCATGACAAACGTATCTTCCTTAACTTATTTATAACGCGCGTCCTTTCCACAAAGACAAGATTCTTAATGACAAATAGCATTGTAGTGTTTCGATTATAAGAGCATTACTGGTGATCCCATATACCTATTGCCAATTTTCTTCTATGGTGGTGAACCACGCTTAGACAAACCTCTTGCATCTTTCTTTAAGCTTGCTTCTAAACAAGACTTTTTATAGAAGGACGTAAAAAAATTAAAATGTATCATGTAGGCACAACGGAATAACCCATATCTGCTTTTGAAATAAAGAAACGTACCTATTGATATTATTTTATTACACATTACCACATTTACACATATTTATAATAACCTCTCACAAATGTTTCCGGAATGCGGTTTCCTTGAATATTCTTGTTTTTCTATCAAAATACTGAATAATCGAGGTCCACCAGCTTCCTCGTTTGAATCTAAGTCATTAGCATATTGTACGCATAATTTTGACTTGTTATGGCTGTTTTGCGACTGCGAAGAAACGCTTAAAAATATTTAAAAAAAAGTTTTAAGACTGTTTTTGGCAGAATTCAGCGACAAAGTAAAAATCTTCACTTTTTTGCCTTCTGAACCGTGTCTTTTTGCTGCTGTCGTCTCTGGTATGTACTATAAAGGCTTTGGCTGGATGAGCCATACACAATCTTTTTCTTTCATGAGCTCAAGAAATTGAAATAAGTAGGTATTGAAAGTCAGAAAGCATAGTGATCAATGCACGCGCCTCCTCTGTATGAGGAAAGGTCTTTGCCCTACAGTTGGTTAAAAATCGGCTGGTATTTTTATTATTTACTAGCGACCACCCCAGCTTTGCACGGGGGCAAATTTATCGACATTACTAGTGGATTTTCTAAATAAAAAAAATCTTCCATAAGAACCTTTTCCGGAGAATTACGAATACAACAATTAAGAATCAGACAAATCGGTCCAGCCGTTCTCGAGTTTTGCGCTTAGCAACACATTTAGCGATTCATTTTTATCATATAGATTTTATTCAAATGCGATTGCAATGCAAATTTTTGTAATTTCCCCTTTATAAAAGTACTTAGTGAGTTAGTCAGCCATGACAGCGGCAAGTTCAAAGTACCAACTAATTGACCACAGACGCTGATGAAGGCAGAAGCAAAAACTAAACATTTTTCTCAATTTTCGGCGTTATTAGCAAAAACTATGAGCAATATTTGACATCATTACCTCTGGTACGTCGTGATTGCCTAGTCATCATGAATAAATGCTGATGACATCCGTACAAATAAATAAAATTGTAGTGTTTGTTTGTAATGTCTAAATAACAGCTTTTTACTAAATGTATGTAAATGTTTACACGATACGTATATCAAAAACAGTCTGAAAAATTCCTTCAAAAATTGTCTGTTTATTTTTCTTTAAAACGGCTAAACCGATTTTGATGGGACTTTCACTGAGGTGATTTTATAAGACTTAAAGCTGACTTTTCAATAGTCAGATAACTTTAATCCAAAGAATAAATAAATGACAGTTTGACATATTTTCTATACAAAATCTGTTTCTATATCAAAACCGCCATATTTATTCCTCCGGTACCTAAGTGTTATCTGACGATTGAAAAATCAGCGAATCGAAAATAATTAGGGGTTAGTGCAAAAATCCCCGCAAAAAATTGACACTCAAACGGATGAAGTCACAGGCAAAACCTAGTCATAAATAAATGCTGATGACATTAATAAGTGTAGTAGTATTGTGCTGAACTTGAACTTAACATTATTATAAACACATAAAAAGTGATGCTCAATATTGCTAATTCAACAAAAAACCAACCTGTCTGTCTGCATGGTCATTAAAATGGCGACTGCAGTGGTTTTCTACTCCCTGTTGGTTAGAGGTCACATCGATTGAGCTTTATTCTGCTAAAACAAGCCAGCCCACAATCTCTCATTAATTATTTAATTACGCCAAACATATTCAATATTCCACATTTGTTTCATCAGCTGTAAGAACAATCTTCAAAGCACATCCTAAACTTGTGCTAAGAATAAAAAAAACGTGTTAAAATCAATCTGCCTAGCCTTTTCCCAACTATGTTGGAGTCGGCTTCCAGTCTAACCAGATGCAGCTGAATACCAATATTTTACATGGAATGACTTGGAATATATTATTTTATTAAAATAAGCCAATATTTTCGAAACATTGATAAATTACGTGGGTCCAATCCACTATTAAATAAAAAGGCATTTTGGGCACATTTTATTTAAATTAGGATCACATTCAATCACAAATGCCCCACGACGAAGTAGAACGAAAAACTAAATTGCCTGGTAGAACAAGAGTTAAATTTTCAAAAGGTTTTTGCTTTATTTTTATGATGAATTTATTCTTCCAGATCGGTCTGATGCGAAGCGGTCGCCTATTGGCTGAGGAATCTCCACAAGCACTGCTGCAGATGTACAGCTGTATATCACTCGAAGATGTCTTCCTCAAACTGTCTAGGAAGCAAGGTAACAATTCAAACTTACTTATTGTTGTTTATTTTATTGCAGTCGAATTCTTTGCAACTCAATTTCAAGTCGCCGTTAATAGTCTCATGCCGTCTCTGTCACTTTAAGCTGTATTGTAGCGAGGGCATATTTTTTAAAACAATTGAAAAACGTCTTGGTGAAAACTTGCACGTAGTTGATCAAAAGTTAAATACTTAGGTATGTTTACATAAAGATCTTACGTTTCAAATAAGAAAATATGTTTGAAATAAACATATTTGCAGTAGTCTTGTCAGTGAAAAGATTTCAGCTCAGCCAATGAATGGGCGCTGCATAAACAGACAAACTGCAGCAATCATAGTTATAACATTGATGTTCACACGACATTTATGATAATATTTATATCGTGTCAATGGGAAGGGAAGCGCGTATGATCTTACGTCACCTAATTATGTGGATACCTTGTTTTATTTCATTTCATTGACTATTGGGCTATTCATCTCGGAGGTAGACAGGCAATTATGCAACCAGGGTTTTGTAAAATGCCAATTGATAAGAGTTTCGTGAAGTTTCATGCTCGATGTTCTCCAGAGAGGCCTACCTCCGTTTTGGAACGAGCAACTAGCTTCAATTTTCTGAGTAACTGACCGAATTCTTGACAATTCAAAAGTGCCTGTAATTGGTCTAATATAAATAAATAACATAAACATAACATAACATCACGCCTGTAATCCCCGAAGGGTTAGGCAGAGATGTACCCATTAGTAGGTACACCCACGTTTCGCCAGTTATGTTTTTAGTCCCATGTAATAGGGGGCGAGCCTATTGCCATCAACCGGGCACAAATAAAACAAATAAATAAATGTTTTGACTTTAACTTTGAATTGGCTGTATCTGCATAGATATTATTAAATAACCTTAATAGTTTGTTTGTTTAACCACACTAATCTCTGGAACTAACGGTCCGATTAAAAAAAATTGGGAGCAGTCCCCAAAAACGTAACTTAACGCGAGTGAAACCGCGTGTTATAGCTAGCGTCAGTATAAAGCCTCTCTCCTTATACCATCATATTCATGTTTAGAGACCATGGTATGTTGCTCAACAATTGCCACAAACTAGACTAAATTTAGAGTATTTTTATCTTTTACTAACATACAGCTAAAGAAAAGGACGGTGACACTTACAGACTAAGTTAAAGATGTCAAATTAGTTTCGCCTTCCACTTCTCCATAATTTTAATTTATTCGTTTTAAGATGTCAACTATGGATAAATTTGACAGCTCTTATTTACATTTATCCCTTTCTTGTTTAATTGGAGAGAAAAAGAAAGATACAGTCTAAATCAAGTTTAGTTCGTGAATATTAGAATCGGCACCAATGCCTGGATAGCATCAACTAGTAAAATGATTAAGAAACATTTAAAATCAGAATAGTTTCCAAGTTAATTTGCCTTTAAAAACATGATCGGTCTATTTTCTACTGACAACACTAGGCCTCCCGTTTTCACTGATAAAATAACTACCTAGAATATTGTCGGTCCATCCTCTTTCAAAAACAAGATGGCGGTTACTGGCATCAAAGTTTAGAATAAATTAACTGACGAAAGTCTAGACGGATATTCTTGTAATCGTACACCTACGTTATTCATATTATATAGGCCTTACGTCGTTGCGTATTCGGCCATAAACATTATCGGGTACTTAAATTGTTACAGAACATTTTCATGGAACTATTTTCACACGTGTGTTATTATCGCGTTGCATGTCGTAATAATTTATAGCATTGCTTAGTATTAGAATAATGGACGTGGTTTCTTCTCTCTTTTTGGGGCCAATATTACCTACCTATGGATATATTCAGGGCCGGACTTAACCATCTTGGCGCCTCGAAGGGTTAGGCAGAGGTGTACCCACATTTCGCCAGTTATATTTAAGTTCCTTGTTAGGGAGCGAACCTATTGCCACAAACCGGGCACAAATCTAAACTCCGAGGCTGCTACTAAGAAATTCGTGATGGTATAACTCAATAACACTGTCCGACCTGCGAATCGAACCCAAGACCAAACCAACGAGGCAGAAACAAAAGAAATTTAATAAAAACCACAGACATTACGAACACAACAAAAGAGAATCAACCAAATGGGTACAGCCGTTCATGAGTTTCGCGCTTAGCAACACATTAACTAAACAAAACAAAAAAACTATCTATCTATCTATTCAATTATTATTTAAATTGGTTTAATGTCAATTAGTGACCAATACTTAAACACATGAAGTCATGATGACAAGCAACTTACCAAAAGAAATGATTGTTTTTGAATTTGCAAATAGGACCATGACCTCAGTCACCCCAATAGAATACTGAGTACCGAAAATAACAATCAATCAACTGTAATTTAATTTCGTTACCTACATAAAACAAAACTATAGTTATTCAACCTTTGTCATGCTGTTTTTTTTCATATCTATTAACCGTACGGAAAGCGGGCGTGTGCGCACGGCTTTGGGGTAGCTAATAATTGGAGTCATGCACTTTGTAAATTACAAAAAATCTTTATTTTGGAAAAGTTGTTTGTTATCATGAGAACAACGTTTTTAAGTACTGGTCACTATTACCAGTGACCCTATATAGATAGACTAGCTTCCGCCCGCGACTTCGTCCGGTTCAAAGTTAGTTTTTCCATACAAATTTTGAACCCCCATTTCATCCCCTAAGGGATAGAATTTCGGAAAATGCTTTCTTATCGAATGCCTACGTTATATAAAGAACACACCCTCCAAATTTCAGATCTGTACGACCAACGGTTTAGGCTTTCCGTCAGTCAGTCATTCAGGACAAAGCATTTTATAGTCATCCGGCTCTTGACTTTTATATTCTAAGACCTCAGTCAATCAAATGTTGCGAGATGTCAGATGTTGATCAATTTAAATCGGTTTCATTGCGAAGTATATTATAATAATGACGTGCTCGTAAAATATTAATGAGTTTTCAAATCACCTGCCTATGTTATAGGCATAATTCGGAGTTCAATGGTCGAGATATTACCTCATAATTTTATTAAAATGGGGACCTGCTAGGCTGTCAAGAAAACTTCGGTTGATTAAATTTATGGTGATTTAAATTCGCGATGTATCTGCCTAACCTTTTTCTTAGTGGGATAGGCTTCTTTAGCCGTATACAGCGTCGAATATCCGAATTGACAAATGATAAGACGGTCTATCCGATCTTCTAGGTCCCATAGACAACTTGTATGTATTTTGTATCTCTATCATTAAGTTTTTTTTGCCATTACAATTAAAGGACGTAGTATTGATTTATAAACGTCACTACTTTAACAGATTTCGTGTTTCATCTTTAAATCACCTTGCCAATCTATTAGAATCAAAAGTTTAAATATGAAAGTTGCACAAGAGACCGTTTTTATATGGTAATCTATGTAAATTCTACATCGCGATTGTTATTGCAAAATGACTTCTTTGGAATACAAGTTAACGTTATTGATAGGGATGGGCCGAATATTCGGTTTCGAAAGAATGGTAGGTCGAATATTCACAATTCAAGGCAATGGTTTGAACTGAATATTACAGGTAGGCTAATAAGATTATTCAAAGCATCTGTGCAACTCTCTAGCATACTGTTCATATTAGAGTAACTACTAGCAAAACTTTGTAATTATAATGTATTTTTTTTGCAAATAAACGTTAATAAACAGAATGAAAAATTCTCTTCTTAAAATAAATGAAAATTCAAAAGTTTAACTCTTCTGTCAAACCAAACCATCATTTATATCTCACTTATTTAAAGATATTCGGCATACCAAAATCTTCGCCGAATATTCGGCCAGCCTAATGCCCATCCCTAGCAAGGAACGTTCACGTCTTGCGTGCCAGCACGGCCTTACGAAACAGATTCACAATGCAAGGTCCAGTCGTAAATAGCACAACTATTGTTTCGACCATTATTTTCGTCATAAACTGTAGTTTTATTTACTTACTCATCTCTGACTTGTGAGACAGTGGGTCAAAGGTTTTCTGCTGTCAAGGTTGTCGGAGTTATTTATGACAATGATGAAATCAATGAGAATATTGAGTACTTTACCTGGTTAAGACAGCGTAAAAAAAAGTAAGAATATGTATGTTGTGACAATGTCGTGATAGCCCAGTGGTTGAGGCGCCCTCCTCTGAGGGTATGAGGTATGAGGTTGTGGGTTTGATATCAGGCAAGTACTAATGTGACTTTTTCAATTCTTAGGTATTTTCTAAGTTTATCTTGGACATTACTGACATCGTATGATACAATTTGGTGAACCAGGCCAAAGCGTGCCAACATACGCCCTCCCTAACGTATTTTTTTACGACAAAGATGAGAAATCTACTAATATTATAAATGCGAAAGTAACTGTGTCTGTCTGCCTGTTACGCTTTCACGACTAAACCACTGAAACGATTTTGATGAAATTTGGTACGGGGTTAGTTTGAACTTCAATAAAGGTCATGTTCTAATTTTTATTCAGCAACTTCGGCTGCGTCCGCGATAACCGACATTTATGCCATCGAAGTCGCGGACAAAAGCGAGTAGTGAATAATTTCAACGTAGTTGAGTCATTTTACTATTCAGCAATAAATAGAGTTGTCATAGACTACGGAGTGGCGGCCATTCGACCTTATTAAGTTGTACATAATCACGTTATTGATGGCGTATTTAAATATTATAATGTAAAAGAATAGAACTTAAATATGCATGTAGCAAGCGGTGACTTTAAACTGTGTAGTTAGATACTTTATACAAAATCTATACAATTAAAAATGTCTGTTTGTAATGTCAAAATAACAGCCTATTAAAAAAATATTATGAACGGGTAGGATATGGTAACTACTAAAAAGAAATAAACCTTTCTTTTCAATTTTTGTCAGTCTATCCCTATTGGCTCCTTTGTTCCGGCTGATCTCCGAATCGACTGGACCGATTTTGACGTGGCATTACGGGCAGATACGGGAACTTAGGCTACTTTAGTTTTAGAAAAATAATTAGTAATAGTTCGCGGCTGTCTGTGGTTAAAAAAAGAACCAGCAAGGTAGGTACCTACAGGCCATGTGTGTAGGTACCCTCAAGTCAACCTAAATAGCCTTGACCCTTACCCTATCTATGCTTGAGATTCTACAGCAATAATTAACTCTTAATAATTAATTGCGTTGTAAGTATACCTATTGAGTATTGTGGGACTAGCAAATTGTGTAGTGAAGGTTGTCGCACCATTGTTTGATGGTCTGAGATTTCTTGCTGAATCGTCGATAATTGAGATGCTTCTTTTTTTTGTATCGGTAATACATGTACCTAATAATGTATACTCCTGGGGCCCAGTCGGTGGCCACGTTTATTGCCGCGTCAGAGGCTAAGATTGTCAAGTGAATGGACAATTAGAACACTCCAGCATAAGTGACATAGTCTGATCGGAAGCGCCACAATCGCACTGGGTGTCAGACGGGTCTATCATCACATAACATCACGCCTGTAATCCCCGAAGGGTTAGGCAGAGGTGTACCCATTAGTACACCCACATTTCGCCAGTTATGTTTTTAGTCCCATGTAATAGGGGGCGAGCCTATTGCCATCAACCGGGCACAAGTCCAGACTCCGAGGCTGCTACTGAGAAATTCCTGATGGAAAAACCCAATAACACTTTGCCCGACCTGGGAATCGAACCCAAGACCTCATGCACAGCAGTCGCGCATGCGACCACTAGACCAACGAGGCAGTCAAACAGACGGGTCTATGATGCCATATTTTGCCGAATTATGTTGGCCAGGGATAATTGGGTGCACTGACAATTCAGTGCCTTCCAGATAAACCACTATGTCTATGTAGGTAAGATCCAATTTTACAAGCTTTTATTTAACTTGCACTGTTCGTACGTATGTAAGTTGTCCTTTAAAAATTTGCAAACCATTTTTAAAACATTTGTTGGTATCCGATTGAGCTGAAATTTTACATACACCTTTAGTTCATGTGACAATACAATGTCCAATACTCAATATTGTAATAATTGCAATCAAGCTTGTTTTTTTTTATATTATGTTAATGAGATGTAGGCAGAACAAATCGGGAAAAGAGTTCTTATTTTCTGCTGTCTAAGTACGCTAATACCATAATTACGTATTTTCAAACTGAAAAAAACAAATGAATTCATGTGGAACACTCTCTCCCTCAGAGTCACAAAGAAAGCATGTTCCGTTTATTTTCTACCTAATTGCATGTGACAATGAAACATTTCTTCACACATGATGATATGTTATGTTATAGACATTGATCTAATGCGATTTTTTATCCAAAATTATCAGACGTTTGAAAAAATTATCAATACTTATGTGTATAATGATTTTGTGCATGTTGTGTGTTTTTAAATGTTGGGATTATTAAAACCCGGCGATATGATTAGGTTGATAATTTGGCAGGTATTCTCGCTATGTAGGTACTAATGCTAATGCTAAGAACCTAACCTTCAAGAACTCTTTGTGTAAAGTCAAATTATTAGGTTTACCTATAATTGTAAATTGATTGTGCATACCGTTAAAACGGTGAGACTCAGAACAGAAAATTATTTAATTATTAATTTCAAAGTAAGTCTTACATTGTACACCGCAACTTAAGATTAAGTAAGTATTAATCAAATTCAAAAAACAAAATCACAAATCAAAATAATAAAAAAAAACAAAATCTACAAAACATACATTCTAAAATATTGAGTCATTATTTCGTACGCTAGAAGCTCAAGTTTAAATTTCCAACTAAACAAAAAAAACTGATGTAGAACTATATTAAGAAAAGAAACAAAAAAATAATAAGCTAATTGGCGGTATACAAATAAAAATTGACACTTGTAGCACTATGCATTAACATGCATGTTTCTGTCAAATAAATATTCTATTCTATTATTATTTCTATTTCTAAAAATACATCCTCTTTAAAGTGACTGTGATAAAATGAGACCTATCGGCGACTTAAATTAGAGTTGCGTTTGAGAATTCGGTCATATTTCAATTACCATAAAATAGATTTTAAGTTGACATCTACATCTTGACGATACGGTAGGCGCAGTGGCTGAGCGATTAGTTGCTGCGCTGCGTGTTGCGGGTTCGATTCCCGCACGGAATAAACGCACGGCCCACAGATAGTTATTCTGGGTCTAGTTGTTTGTGTGTATGTAAGTTTATTTGTTTGTAATACCTATGTTTGTTGTACCCCTAATACAGGAGAAATTCATAGTGTGGGGCAACGTATTTTTAACTTTTTACTAATTTTATGTAATTCGACCCCTTATTATAAAAAAATAGGTTTCTTCTTTCACAGAAATCTAAAAAGTACCCTTTTACTTTCAGTGGAGCAACCTACCCAACAAAACGTGCCTTCTCTTCCAGGCCAAGCAAACCAAGTTGTGGAGCTAAACGTAACTGGAGGAGCCCTGGGGCTTAACAAGATGTCGAAGCGCGAGGAGGCGCCGTACGCGGCGGAGGACGCCCAGGTCGTGGGGCTGGTGTTCCATCAGAGCAAGGAGGTGCTCATTGTAGACCATGGTGCAGGCTCTAACGGTGATGTGAGTATAGCCTTGGTTGAAGTCCTGCAAATTTTGAGTTCAAGAAATATTCTAGAATTCAAGGGGCAGTTGTGCTATCGACAAATTTTAGGAGATTATAAGTAATCAAATGAAATTACGACACTTGCACAAAATTCTAAGTTTTTTTAGTAACATAACATCACGCCTGTAATCCCCGAAGGATTAGGCAGAGGTGTAACCATTAGTACACCCACATTTCGCTAGTTATGTTTTTAGTCCCATGTAATAGGGGGCGAGCCTATTGCCATCAACCGGGCACTAATCCAGACTCCGATTTTTTAGTAAATCAAAGTCAAATCATTTATATCAATAAAGCCATTACAAAGCACTTTTGAACGTCTTAGTTAGGCAAGAAAAAGCAGAATCTAGTCGCCTAAAGTGAAAATAATGAATGCTCCATCATATTCCAGATTCCTGGCAAGGTGACAGACGTCACACCCGATTGTGATGACTGCGGAGACTGCTTCAACGTGAGTATTTTAATCAGTCACAAAGTCAAAGTCAAAATTCAATATAAAATATGTGAAAGATGTGGTATCTTATGATAGGCAAGTTGACACCTCGCAATCAATTGACGTACTTTTTATGACCTGTCAAAACGTGATTGTATGGCAATGGTGTCGATTCTCTTGGTCACAAACTAAACTAAAATTAGAAAAATAAAGAGACTAATGTAAATAAGAGCTGTCAAATTTAGTCAATCTGAGACATCCATACAATTATAGTTGACATCTTAAAACGTTTGGATTAAAAATACGGAAAAGTTCAAGGCAAAACTAATTTGACATCGCTAACTTAGTTCTTTAATGTCACCGTCCTTTCCTTTCATTGTTTGTTAGTAAGGATGTCAATTCTCTTAATTTAGTCTAGTTTGTGAACAAGGGAATCGGCACCAATGTCCAACTGCGACGTTACTTATTTAGCAATTCAATTGACTAACTATTTATTGATTCTAAACCCTCATAAAATCTAATTTTATAGTGAATTGAAAATGAGCGGGTTTTCAGGGCTAAAATAAAGTATTTCTTGAAATACTTTATTTTGAGTATGACTTGGAGTTATTGGTTGATGGTGTCAACTATCTAATTCAGGGGTTTCCAAACCTATTTTGTCTACTGCCCACTTCGAGAATAAATTATTTTCTAGTGCTCCCATTTTTTCATCTAGGTACTTTAAAACCACCTCGTAGATGAAATTACAAATCGCTCCCCAAGCCACTACACAAAGCCCCGATTTTTTTTCTGGGTTTCTTACCGGCCTCCTTTAGGCCTGTAGCGCCCACAAGGGGGTCTTATCGCCCACTCTGGGAAAGTCTGATCTAATTGGAAGAGCACAAGTAATTGTTTCTTGAATAATTAGTAGCCTCTGTTGAAGATACAAATAAAGTAAATTATGAAAGTTTATCTTTTAAGATAGCACCACGCTATCTTATAAGTCCTTTCAAAATCAAGCTGATGGCTCCTCAACGTACTACATCCATTCTCTCCGTCTTCCAGTTCACATCTCGCGGTAAGATAAAGGCGCTAATCCAAAAGAACTTCCTCCGGATGTGGCGTAACATCGGCGTGATGCTGTTCATCTTCGTGCTGCCGGTGATGCAGGTGATCCTGTTCTGTCTGGCCATCGGAAGAGATCCTACTGGTTTGAGGCTGGTGAGTAAACTTGCAAACATACAAAGAAAATTCTTTGAATTGCAAATCGTGTATTGCGGAATGGGAATTTATAGTCTGCTTTAAAACGTCGTCCTCATTATCAGACTATGTATGTATGTGTGTGTGGACGGCCCGATTGGCGCAGTGGCACTTACGCTGCATGCTTGTTCGATTCCCGCACGGAACAAATATTTGTATGGTCTACAGATAGTTGTTCCGGGTCTGGCTGTTTGTGTATGCGTGTTTTTATGTTTGTAAACGTACCCAAGACACAGGTGAAATTCCTATTGTGGGGTAAAGTTTTTTTTTAATAAAAAAAATGTTTATTTAAATGATTGCGCCTTTTAAAAATACGATATTCTATGTCGAATCTATTACTATTTTATAAATATACCAGCCAGAAACATTTTTGTTGTAATCTTAACAAAGTAGAACTGACAACAAATCTAGAGATTCCTCGCTTACATTCCTCAAGATTCCTCTTCTTCCTCTCCACAGGCCATAGTAAACGACGACGTCCCCATTATCGACGGCTACTGTCCCTACAACGCGTCCTGTTCTATGAAGAACCTCTCGTGTCGCTACCTGGACAACCTGACCAACCATACGATCAAGGAGTACTACGCGAACCTGACGGACGCATTGAAAGCGGTCGAAGATGGGGAGGCGTGGGGCGCGTTGTACTTCAACGAGAATTATACTGACTCGCTTGTTGCGAGACTGGCTTTGGGTGAGTTTCTTTAGAGAGGCTATTGTAGGGTGTAAAAACGTAAAGTGTCCGCGAGGAAATTAAAGTCAAATCCTGTTCTTAGTTGCCATATAAACTTTCTTTAAGCCAAATTTCAGCATTATAGATCAAGTAGTTTTCGAGTTTTTGATTAGGTACCTACAAAACTTAAAATTAAAATAAAAATAAAATGAACATTTTCAAATTTTAAGTATTTCATGTTATTGTCAGTGTAATTTTTTTAAATCTAAATTTAAAAAATCTTTGTTTAATAATGTTGTGGGTAGTCAGATAAAAGTCAAAGTGTCCACTTTCATTGCTCACTGTGTCTTAAAGATGTTTTAAATCGAGTTGTTAGCGCAGACGCTATCTAACAACCTCATTTTGCGCATATTCCATTCAAACTAACCACATAATTTGCCCACAGCGGACACTGCTGACAACGAGACCATAACATCATCAGAGGTGCAAGTCTGGCTCGACATGTCCAACCAGCAGATCGGACTCATGCTCAACAGGGATATACAGTTCTCGTACAGGGACTTTGCTAAGGTGAGTAATTAGAAAATTGCTGTTACTTTTCTTTTGAAATAGTAATTTCTCATCCAAAAGCCAGGTGAGACGAGCGGGGATTCATGGGTTGTACAAAAGAACATAATAATGATGACCAGTGAAATGGACTACGATAGATTTACGAGGCTACTAGACAAACCCTAGGAAGTGTCAATGGACCACGGTACGGTTTGTCAGACGCCTGAACTGGTGTTCGACTACCCAGTAACTGGTTTGTGGAGGTCAAATTGACAGTAGATCTGTGTAAAATGCTGTATTCAGTTGGAGTGGAAGATTTTCCAACTACATTGACAACAATTGTTCCGATAGTTGTCAGTTTAGCCAGATGATGATATGCTCGAATTAAGCACTAAAGTTTTGTTGCATTGTATTTTAGTTCAACCTTCGAAATATCACTAGTTATTAAAAAAATATCCTGCCAAACATCAGCTCAGGAGCAAAATGGCTACTCTTATTAATAAAGACATGTTCATCTATTCCAGGACTTGCTAGAGACGTGCAGCTACAACCCGAAGCTAGGCGACATCCCCATTGACTTCATGGACCCTATCTACGGCAACAAGAACCCTTCATTTACCGATTTCGTGGCGCCTGGAGTTATTTTGACGTAAGTTATACATTTTTGTCACAACAGACCATCTGTTTCATTATCGCCTGGATATCTAGAACCTAGTTGGGGGCGCGGATTATGCGTCAAGTGCTCCATACCAGGCTCCCGTTAGAGTTAGAGTCCGAATTAGAGTCCGTTTTTGCTCAATCATCATATTGCATCCACGAAACTTCATGTGCTAGCCCGAATCGTACTTGATCGTTTTCTTTTCTTTTATCCTTCACTCTTTTAGTACTGGGAATAGGTCTTCCGCACTGCTCCCTCCGTATTGTAATTAGGCAGTTGATCCCATTAACCAATACTTCCAAGACATGACTTCTTTAAAAAAACTCTTTTATTTTAGCACTGAAAACCCGATTAATTTTCAATTTACTGTAAAAAAAATAGTTTTTTTGTGGCTTTCAAATCAATAAATAGTTATACAATTGAGTTGCCAAATAAGTGACGTCACAGTTCGATATTGTCATACAAAATCTGTGGAACAATCGCGTTTTGACACGTCATAAAAATTACGTCAATTGACGATGTCAACTAGCCTATTCCCAGCCAATTTAGAAAATGAATAAACTTAAAACAACCTCCTTCTCTCTTCCAGCATCGTTTTCTTCTTAGCCGTCGCCCTTACATCATCAGCGCTGATCGTGGAGCGAATGGAAGGTCTCCTCGACCGGTCCTGGGTGGCTGGAGTGTCCCCGGGAGAGATCCTGTTCTCCCACGTGGTCACCCAGTTCGTGGTCATGTGCGGCCAGACCGCTCTGGTCCTAATCTTCATGATATCCGTGTTTGGAGTAAAAAATAATGGAAATATCGTGTTCGTTGTCATGCTGACTTTACTGCAGGGTAAGTAGATTTTTATTTTTTGTTAGGGAAATTTCCTGGTGGCCCAATGATTAAGGCGCCCGCCTCTCTTACATGAGGTTGTGGTTCGCTACCGGGCAAGTACCAATGTGACTTTTTCAACTTATATGTAGTTTATCTTGGATATCACTGACATCAATGAAGAAAACATCGTGAGGAAACCTTCGCCCAGTATTAAATAGTGTTCATACAATTAGGAACATTAATCCTATTCATATAATGTTCATATTCGTATGAAACGCTTACATATCAAAGTGAAGTCAAGGGGCAATTTGTGAATCTCGTCGGACGACATTGAACTTTAATCCAAAAAAAAAATTCAAATACAAAAAGATAGTAAAGACAAGAGATTATACTTACCTCTTTTTTGACTAGGTTCTGCCCGCGACTTTGTCCGCGTCAAAGTTGATGATTTACATATTATCCCAGGGGAACCGTACATTTTTCCGATATAAAAAATAGCCTATGTGCTAATCCAGACTATAATCTATCTCTGCGCCAAATTTCGTCCAAATCCGTTCAGCTGTTCCGACGCGATTGAGGAACAAACATACATCCAAACATTCCCAGTCCTAGTCTGAACTGACATAAAGCACATCATTTCCATAATGACCAGTGTGACCAACTTTAATGTCTTTATTTTTTGTGGTCATTAAAATACAAGATACTTTTTGAGATTACATTTGTCATACTTTATGACACATAATTTTTCGTAGAATAACATTATTTAGATATATTGTAGTTTTTGCAGTCATTAAACTTAGTCATGGAAAAAAATACGTTTTGTGGTTCTATAAGACAGTAATTACGGGAATTCGGACATTCTTGTTAATATACCTAACTCTTTTTTTATTTAACAAGTTCTTAAGGTTGTTTAATATGTTTAAATTGTGTTAGAAGTTAACTCTCATTATTATTTTCATAAAGTTCAAAATCATTCTAACTACACAAAGAAAAATAATCTTTATGAACATACATACTTCTAAAAGAAGAAATTCATTACCGTTTGAGAACAGTCACTATAGACAATGATGTTTAGAATGGAAGCTTGCCTCGCCGACACTATGTATAGCTAAATCATTGAATGAAGTCCACTGGAGAGTAACTGCGGGAAATAAAGTGAATGGTGCTATACATGCGGTTGTGACGAACCAGTCCATGTCAAAAAAGGCTCGAATGGCTGTTCACAACGGTGTGCTGGTGCCTACGCTTATGTATGGAAGTGAATGTTGGGTATGGCAAACGAGGCATGAGAGTAGGATTAATGCTGTGGAAATGCGTTCCTTGCGGAGTATGTGTGGTGTAACTTTGAACGATAGAGTGAGGAATGAGGTTATACGGGACCGTTGCGGATTAAAAGAAGATGTAGTGACAAAGATAGAAAAGGGTATGCTTAGATGGTTCGGTCATGTTGAGAGGATGAGTGAAAGACGATTGACAAAAGGTATTTATATGGCAGAGGTGAGTGGCAACGCCGGGAGGGGACGCCCTAGGAAGACCTACACTGACCTTATTGGTGAGGTCCTTCAGAAAGGTCAGGTGCGGAGTACTCGTAACCGGCGTGCTTGTATGACGAGATGTTTGAACGTAGATGAGGCGAAAGGAGTATGTAAGGATCGTAGCAAGTGGCGTTCTATAGTTTCTGCCTACCCCCATGGGAAAAAGGCGTGAGTTTATGTATGTATGTGAAGTCCTGCTGTCACTGTTCGCCGATGACCACTGTGACGTCACATCTCGTAAAAACTGTCCAGTGCACATTTTGCCTTTTGTGTATCACGCTACGAGCGCCCGCCGCCCGCACCTATCCCAGTCCCCGTTCGCATCCTACCCCTGCGCCTAATGGTTTAGATATAGTTAGAAGTAAAATTAACATGAAACTATCAACATTTTAACATGACATTGTATGCTTCCAGGTCTCTGCGGCATGTGCTTCGGCTTCGTAATCTCCGCAGCCTGTGAGCTGGAACGTAACGCGATCCAACTCGCCCTCGGCTCTTTCTACCCCACGCTGTTACTCAGTGGCGTCATCTGGCCCATCGAGGGCATGCCCTGGGTCCTAAGATACGTCTCCCTCTGCCTGCCCCTGACCCTCGCGACCAACTCGCTACGGTCCATCCTCACGAGGGGATGGCCTATCACGGACCCAGAAGTATACCTGGGCTTCGTCTCCACCCTCGGTTGGATCGCCCTATTTTTAATCGTCACATTAACCATTTTGAAGTTCAAAAGAAATTAGTTTGCCATTGCAGTTGCTCAAGGCATTGGTCCGATATTAGAAAGTCGTTTTTTCGACGAAAGTCCGTCCTTTTGATCTAAATGTATCTGTTATGTAAGAATAGCATTTAAAATGGGGTATTTTGACTGTCGTGAGCTATCTGAGAATTGGGTATTAGACATTCAGCAATCAATTAACGTAGGTACTTTTCACGCAATTTCCGCATAAAATTTGTATGTGACGTCACTGTTTTGCAAACTCAATTGGCTAACTATTTATTGAACTCAAATCAACTAAAATAGACAATTTACAGTTA
Source organism: Hoplodrina ambigua (assembly GCA_949774945.1). Classification (NCBI taxonomy): domain Eukaryota; kingdom Metazoa; phylum Arthropoda; class Insecta; order Lepidoptera; family Noctuidae; genus Hoplodrina; species Hoplodrina ambigua. The sequence goes on from OX458988.1 coordinate 10,463,105, forward strand.
ATTGAAAATTAATCTGGTAAGCTAAAATAAAATTTCTTTAGAGAAGTTATGTCTTAGAAGTATTGGTTAATAGTGTCTAATACCTAATGTAATCGTGTTACATACAAAAATGTATAATCTGCATAATTAAAAAGAAAAATGTTCATGTAATATCCGTCCCAATAATGAGTTATTATCAAGTAGGCACCTATACAAAATAGCAAAAAAACACTGCTGTAACATTTGTAAATTATTTGTGTACATTAAAGCTTACGATAGAAAAAGAATTTCATGGACCACGCCTCTAATTTAGTCAGTATCTATTTCTTCATTATAAAGGTGAAGGTAGAAGAGTCACAGTAAGACGTACACTGTCGAAACTAAAAGAAAAAATGGAAAAAAAAATACAAAAAATCTTATAAAAAAAAATATGGCTGGAGTTTTGAGATGTAGAAAAAACTTAGGTGTTTTCTTAAAATCATGCTATGCCTGTTACCACCAAATATCGATAGTGTACGGCTTACTTACCTACTATGTACAAGAAAAAGTTGTCTATGATGTCTTCTCTAAATCTTTTTTAGTTTAGCAATCTTGGTCACTTTTTTTATGTACTTTAGTATGTTAAGGAAAAGTGGCATAACTCCATTTTTAAAAGCTCGTTTACAATTTTGAAAAACAAAAATAGTAATTTTGTATTACGATTAAAAGAATTGCAGATTTAAATAAATATAGAGACTTTAAATTATAAAAAAAAATGTGTGTTAAACCACTTTTGATGTAACATTCTCATATTAATATTTTTTGCTCAAAAATACGAACAAAACTGTTTTTTTTTTAATGATCTAGTTCTTATAGCTAATTGACTGTTAGTCGGATGTAAATAGTAGCTTATATTTATGCTTTAGTGTCAAGATAAATACTTTTAGGGTTAACGGGAATGTTAGCAATAATGATTGGTCCAACGCTTTTTAGGGTTAAAATGTGTTTTCTTGTGTTTACTTCGAGATTTTTACATATAATTTCATTCAATTAACCTTTAATGGTATTGGACTATCAAAAATCTAACAAAATAGGCAGTGTTTCTATAGTCAAATTGTTATTAAAAGAAAAAATAACTGTGGTGTTGTCACATGGCGTTTTAAAAATTTCTACCCTTTCAAAAGAAATATGCGTAAATACACGATATCTCGAAATAAACACAGGAATAATTTGTCGCTATGATCGGTAAGGGACATTATAATTTAAGATTTTGACATGCAATGTTGAAAATACCTGATAATTAATGAGTTACCATAGAATAAGATGGTGCCATAAACAATAATGGTGTATAAGAAACTTTTTTCAAAAAACCTTTTTTGGAACAAATTTAAAAAAAAACTGGTTTGTACCTTGAAAACCCTACGAGTATTATTTTTGGTTTATCTCTGTTATAAAAACTGTGTGAATATAATAACAAATATGACAGAGAAATAAACAAAATAATAATTTCATCGAATAAACGACAGCGCCATCTTGTTTTTTTAAACGGCAACACACAAACTTTATGGTATTCAAAATCTATAATGGTCGCATCATTTTATAGATTTTAGTGATGTACAGTTAAGTTAGGTTGTTATGGAGTCTAGAATTGGTAGATAGTCTAGATTTTAAGTTATATGTGGCGTTTTGTATAAAATATTCTTTTTTTTATAACTTCGGTCTAGAGATGTCGCTTAGCAAATGAAACATCGAATAGTTGTGTAAATCGGTCGATAGATGTAGCGAATGTATAGTTTGCGTGTAGAATTAATTATTGTATCTTAGAAGTGTCAGACTGTGATTATTTTTGCTAACATTGACATTTTTGTAATGACAACTATACAATAAATACTGTACCAAATAAATTATGTATTTTTTATTTACTACTGAAAACCTTTTTTCGAACTAAACGTCAAATTAATGTGCAAGCGCACGTCATCAGCCGATTGGTTGATTGCATTATCAACAACCAATCAACAGATTACGCACGCTTGACAATTTGTCATATTAATTTTGCGTTCATGAAACCGGATTTTAATACAGCAATAACTTGGATTGCTTTAACCCATTCCAGAAGCTCTTTCCAACTATAGAGCATCTCTCGAGGAGCTGTATTTACATAAATGTTAAGATATCCAGTATGTGGTACGCAGGCTAAACTACTTAATATTTCAATTCGACTTAAAATATAAACTAAATGGCAAAAAATTCAAAGAAATTTTAAAATTGCTTAAATTATTCGACATTTAATGAACGTAATAATGAAACAATAAGTTACATACAGTTGGAAGTACTCGTATTATCATCATAATCACACTACTTAGTCAAAATCTCGCTCAGAGCCTTCTTTTTCTTTTGACCTTTGTCAAACTTGCGTTTCTGAAAGAAAAAGACTTTTATTATGCTTAAGAATTTGTAATTCACACAAAAAAGAACACGATTTGGAGGGTACCCAGAATAGTGCCCTGTGGCACACCTACATTTACAATACCGAAAAAAGATGTTACAAAGTCTAAACTTTTTGTGTTACTGTCTCTTGAAAAATTTAAATCAAATAAAGCTTAATACTATGACTACAAAGTTCTGAGGTAATAATTTACTAATAACTGTGATGAGATGAACATAGTCAAATGCCTTGTAAATATTCAAGTGATGCATACAAAATTTTAAGATCACTTCTATAAAGGAAATGATGTTGCCAAACTTCTGAGTGCCCTGTCTACATTATAAAATCAAACTCTGGGTTTTTAAGGGTTACTAACCTTTTTCTTTTCAGCAGTCATACCAACGAATTCCTTTCTGCCTTTCTTTTCTTTGTTAGGTTCGTTTACATTATTATCTTTCTGTTTCTTGTTTGGAGGTGCATCACCACCCGCGCTTTCCTGTAAGCCAGTGGATATTATTATTAGCAGAGTGTGTGTACATAAATGCAATTTAAAATTAGATTGAAATGCTAGTGTTTTGCCCAATAATTACTTAGTTGGGCCGCAATTTTCATATTTAGGAATAGAATTATAATTTCTGGTATTGTTATAATGATTTACTCACCTCATTCTTTCTCTTATTCATAACCCTCCGGTGCGCACCCTCGCGACCTTGCTCATCTTTCTGCGGTAGATTCTTCTGCCCACCAAACTTATTAAAGCCGCCTCTTTGCTGATTATTCTGGTTATTACCGGCTCCAAACGCGTTTCTCTGCCTATTTCCTTGGTTATTACGGCTAGGAGGCCCGTTTCTTTGCTGATAACCTTGGTTATTACCGGATCTAAAACCACCCCTTTGCTGGTTGCCTTGGTTGTTATTATCAGGTCTAAAATTCCCTCTTTGTTGGAAACTTTGGTTATTATCATTTTTGAAGCCTCCCCTTTGTTGGTTAGGCTGGTGATTGCCGCCTTTGTATCCGCTATGTTTCTGGTTATTATTGTCTTTACCAAGTTTCTTCTTGGGTGTGGTTTGTGTGCATCGTTTAACGCGTAATATTCTGTTCTTGACTGTAAGGTCTTCTTCTGTTAAAGCTAGGGCTAGTTCCACACCATCTTTTGTTTCAAAGTTTACGTATCCGAAACCTGGAAAGAGGAACGTGAAAATTGTAGCAGAAATCAACAAAAAAAGAGAGTTATAGAAGATTTATTTGTATTGGAAGGGGAATTTATTACATTAGGACAAACATGCATTAATGAGATATCAAAATAGCTACAGTGAATTCAACCAATTGTTAAGTTTTCTATTCCGTAATAAGTGTTAAAAAGTAGGGTTTACAGTGTGCATTTGTTTCGATAGACCTTGGGGATAATAATTTGAAGAAAAAGTGGCTGTTTCCGTTCTAACCACAATAAACTTACCTTTTCCCGCATTAGTTTTCTTATCCCTAATAATCCTGACAGAATGTATCTCCCCGCACTTTTCAAACTTGGCCCGTAGTGCCTCATCTTCCATAGCAAATGGTAAGTTTCCAATGAACACGGAGCACTTCGGGTCATGTTCAGCTCCTGTGCTGCTGCTGCGGGATACACGGAGGTGGTTCTCGTTGAGGATTGTGTTGTTTTCCACAAGGGCCTAGAGAAAGAAAGCTTTTTGAAATATTCTTCTAGATTTTATAAACTTAGAACTCACGATTTTTAAGGTTAAACATATTGAAAATACAAATCATGGAACTGACCTGTTCCACAGATTTTTCATCAATGTACTTGATGTAAACATTGACAGTGGTCCTCTCAGGATGCAGCTCATTCTTGATCACAGCAAGCTTGGGAGTGTACCGGCCATCTTTAATGGGTACCGTGCGGATTCTGGAGTTAAAAAATATAAGTAAAGAATATTTGATTAATTTGATTTTTTGGAAATACTTTGCCCCACATTGGGAGTTTCTCCTGTATCATGGGAGCATTTACAGCCATATTTCACAAGATAGACAATCAACCAGAACTGAAACAACTACTATATTTGTTCTGTGCGGGAACATGTAGCTCAGCAGCCAATCGCTCAGCCACTGCGCCAAACATGCCGTCATTTGCTTGTGATATTATGAATATGATTTATTATACTTAAATTTGACCAAAGCAATAAAGCTTTTGAAACCCTTAATCAAAAAATTGCTAGTTTCAAATATTGAAAGAAAGTCATATAATTAATAAAAAGCATAATTACCTGATGGTTTCTATCTGCCCATGTTTACCGAAAATCTTCTTTAATTCCTTCTTACACTTAGCACTAAAGGGCACATTGCCCACAAACAGAGTCCTCTTAATCTCATCCTCAGTCAATCGTTCCTCACCCCCTTCCTTCTTCTCCACTTCTTTCTTTTCCACTTTCTGAGGTTCTTCATCTTCTTCATCAGAAGATTCTTCAGGATTTTCTGCTTCTAGAACTTTTTTGTTTATTTCTTCATTTTCCGATTCTATTTCATCGTCAGATTCATGTTCCGAGTCTGATTCTTGATCTGTTATTGCATTTGGGTTAACTGTACTTTTAGTTTTAGTCTCTTCTTCTTCTTCCTCAGCTTCACTTTCAGATTCTACTGGTTTTTGTTCATCTACATCCATTGTTACTGGTTTATTTTGTGGGCCTTTTGACTTCTTGCATCTTTTATTTTTCTTTTTTGTTGCTTGTTGATTTTCTTTTTGTATACCTTCTTTGCCTTCTTCTGCCTCTTCTGATTCCTTATCTTTATTTTCAGTAGTTACTATTGCTACTTGCACTTTTGATTTCTTCTTGCGTCTTTTGTTTTTCTTTTTAGGTGTGTTAGTGGTACTTGTTTCTGTGACCTCAGTGCTTTTTTCTGTTTCTGAGCTATTTAATTTATTATTCTGTTTCTTAGGACTTTTGTTAGCAGGTTCATTAATTTTATTACTGGTATCATTTTCTGTACTAACCTCTGATTTGCGTTTCTGCTTCCTCTTTTTAGGACTTTTAGCTACTGGTGAAGTGTTTTCAATACTTACATTAAGTGTAGGTTGTGCATTTACACTTTCTGTAATATCAGATTTTGAGTTCTGTTTCTTTTTCTTCTTTTTCGGAGTACTTTCATTATCATTTTGTCCAGTAGCACTAAGATTGCTTTCCAGTGCTGACGTTGACTCTCTTTTGTTGTTTCCTTTATTTTTAGGTGATTTCTGGCTCGACGTACTTTGATTAAGCATGCTGTCAGCTTCTAAGTCATCTTTTAAATGTTTCTTAACTTTATCTGCCTTCGGACTGGTAAGACTTAAATTAGACTCACCATTTTCAGTATTCTCCAGTTCTGGGTTCTGAAATATTCTCTTCGGCGACTTTTTGACTATAGCCTTCTTCTTCTGCATACTTGGTGAGAGAAATATCGATCTATCCTCAACAAATTCACTCTTCGGAGTAACGTTCGGTGAAGGCTGATGTTTTGTTGGAGTTAAAGCTCTTTTTATGAGCTTAGGTCTGTTTGGTGTCACGTTGCCGGTAATTAAGGCTGCCACGCTGCCTAGCACATAATCCATGGCACAATAATCACGCGAAAAAACTATTTATAGATCAAATACCATGTGTCGCCGCAACGCACATGGTATTTTTGGTTACTATTTTATTTTGACGTTTATTTTTGACATTTGAAGGGCTACCACGTAAAAAACTAAATTTCCCCGAAAACTAAAATCAGAATGAATACAATTTTTTTTATTTTCTAGGATCGATCAAACGTTAAGTGTCGTTATTTAATCCTTCTTATAAACAGTAAGAGCTATAGTTTTAATCTTATTATTACCACTTTAAGTATCTGGGTAGTGACCCAGATACTTAAAGTGGTAATAATCACAGATGGTAGGATATTGAGCGGGAGCGCAGGGCGCTGTCTGTACGGGGTAACATGTTGGCGCGTAGGTTAGCTCGTTGCACTAGACCTGTAAAGGTGACCTTATTTAAAGCTTATTGTCAGTCATTTTATACGTGCAGCCTATGGGCCAATTTTACTCAGCGGGCATACGGCGCCTTGCGCGTCCAATACAATAATGTGTTTAGGATACTGTTAGGGTTACCGCGGTTTTGCAGCGCTTCTACCATGTTCGCGCAGGCACACACAGATGACTTTTTTGCCATATTAAGGAAGCGGAGTGCCTCGCTCTTAAATCGCTTTAAGCGTAGCACTAACGGTATCCTGAAAGTATTGTCTGAGCGGTGGGACTCGCCTATTCTAGAGAGGTGGATGGTGCTACATGCCAGTTCGTCACCTTTTATTAAATAATTATTATTATAGTAGCTAAGTAGGTATTTAATGGGAATTGTATGTTATTATTGTAGTGTATTGTCTGTATTGATTTGTCAGAAATTGTTTTCATGTGTATTTGTGTATTCTGTGTGTCTATCTGTATTTATTTTTAATTTAATTTGTTTGTGTTTAATTTTTAATTAATTTTTATTTGATTGTTTTATTATTATTATTTTTTATTGTGGACATTATGGATTTTAATCTGAAATAAATGAATTATTATTATTATTATTTCTAAGAGAAGTCTGGACACTAACATAGTCCCATGCCCCAATTCTAAGATATGAAATGTCTTTGGATTATTTGCAATGTCGAGCAATCTAATATTTCACACATAATTTAATGTTTTATTTATTTCAGTTTCCCATAAATACGGGAATTCTACGAGACTATGAACACTATTTCTCTTGCCAAAGTAAAAAATCTACAATCTATTTATTTTATACTGAAAATTTGTAATATATGTAGTGTTTAATGTAATAATTTAATTAACTAACTAAACCCTTCTAATAGACTTTATAGTAAATGATTGACGGGTAATTTTTTATTCTTAAATTAAAATGAAATCGTAAGAAATAAATGTTTGCTTGTAGCAACACAAATCATTCCGACAAATCCGGAAAAACGATGCGATGCGTTACGACGCTTTCTTGATATTATTTCGTTTTGTTTGATCGTTACCCGACAAATTCAGTGTTAATTGGTTTGTTCAGTGTTTTTTTTTCAGTGAGTGCGGATTATTGTAATCAAACGTGAGTATTTTCCTTGTTTTCTTACGTATTTTGAGCTGAAATTGTGAGCGCGCCATTGTGCCGCCCGCCATCATTTCAATTATTGTTTTTTTGTTTGTCTAACTTGAAAATACACTCGGAAATGTAATTAAAACTTGCCTGGAAGTAACTAAATTACTTATTTAGTAACTTTGAATTGTTTATAGATGCTTTTGTTTATTATTTAGGTTATGGTTCGCGCACGCCCAAAGTATCTGTGCGTCGGTGTCTTTCTAATTACGACAGTAGCTTTGTACCTAGTAGGTAATAAACGTTATTACAACGTTCTCCTCATGTTACATTATTTCAGCGCCGCATTTCTTTATAAAATGTACAAGTTATGAATGAAATTCGATCTCCGGTTCTTACTAGGAAGTGATTAAATTTCTGTTTGTTCTTTGACCTTACAAACGTACACTTTTAATATGTATTAAGTTTATAGTTGTTAATAGAACTAGTTTCGCCGAGTTTTTGGCGCGATTCTAATGCTAAAACAATGGTATGTAGGTACTTATGTTTTTATTTTTAGCCTGTTATAGTTTTTGAAACGAATGCTCAGAGTAGTCCACAGTTACCTTGACATTGTGATATGAAAAACTATAGTATAAATATAAAAATAAAAGAGAAGAGCATGTAATCAAGTGTCAGTGCATTATCAAATAAAATGGCCAATGTTATGATTTTTATTATCAAAACAAACAACCTGCTTATTTACAAAGTTGGATTCAACATGAATTTATTGATGGCTTCATGTAAACCTTTTTCCTTAATTATTATTCCCAATGATTGGTTAACAAACATGTCTTGATATTTCAGGAAATGTTGATTTTTATTATTATATTTTTAAACACATTTTTTGGCAATATCTGCCTACTTAATTAAATTATTAATCAAATAAATTCATGCTTAGTTTTAGAGTCAGAAATGGGTATAGATTTGTTTTAAATGATATTTAAGTTTATAAATAGTTAAAAATAACTTTTACACTCCAGTATTCAAGTCATGGATTTCATAATTTGAGCAAACAATTTGATGAATGAAATCTTTAATGTATTCACTTATTCCAACCTAAACAAAAAATTATCTGCAATCTCAAGCAACCTCCTTCCTCTTTTAATATAAATTGCTCTAAAAAAAAACAGTTTCTTATGTTGAAATGTAAGTAAATGAGAGAAGTGACCGTGGTGAATCAGATAATTTCCGTTATCTCTGCTCCACCTGTCCGTAACCTCTTTATCTATCAGTACTCCGTGTTTATACTCCCCAATGTTGATAATACTGCGTTTACGATTAGTTTACCGTGGATATATAATTCAGCGGATTAAAATTATGACTTTATTACTGGCTGATAAAAAAGACAAAATTTTTTGTTCTTAATTTTGCTTATACTGTTTTCTTAATATGATTTGAGTTTGGTGCTTTAGTATGCTGTCAAGAATTTTTCAGAGTACTCGTATCCTTCAAGTTGTTTGAATAATTTTTGTATGAAGTGAATGAACTTTCTTATCAGATAAGCAGAATCAAATTATCAAGAAAGGTTTTTTGTTAATACTTTTTTCCTCATCATAACCATCTATGGTTTGTGTATGACCATAGCAACAAAAGTTTACACCTGCCTGCCAGTAAAATACATAAAGTCAAGGTTGGCATAAAAACACTTCCTACGACAGTACATCTATTAACAAATAGAGGTACAAAAAATAATTATGAATATATTTTTATAAAGATACCTATAATACCTGAATAGAAAAATTTGGATGGATGCTCGTTACTCAATCACGCCAGAACGGCTGAACAAATCTGCATAAAATTTGAGTTCTGATTGAAAACTGGAATTTAACAAACATGCTTGGTTAGCATAAAGAAATTAACTCTCTCACTGCCCAAGTAGGTACCAAATAAAAAAAAAAAGGGGAATAATCCGCGTCCATGCGCACTCGCATCCCGTCCAGACAGCTTGCCCGACAAGTGCGTAAAAAAACCTTGGCGCTCCCCCAAGCGTATCTGGGTACTTCAAGTTTACTGGGTAATGTCTGTCGACGACTTTCGTATCTGTGTTTTTACTTGTTGTTTAAACATTACTATAACCGCGTGGTAAGTAAAACGCATACCTACCTACCTATTTAAAAAACCGGCCGAGTGCGTGTCGGGACTGTCGGGAGTCGTAATGAAACGAAGGGTTTTGTATCACAGTATTTGATAGGTACTATACATATAAAAAACACACGTTTCTTGTATGGAGACCCCTTCTAATTTTTACCTTTATAGTAATTTTATTGTTTTATGTTAATAAAAAAAAACACATCCTATGTAAATTTCATGTCTCTCTCTACCTACATGTAGATAAGATACAACCCTCTGACAGACAGACAGACCCGTCTCGGGTCCCGTTTGCACCCTTCAGATAAGGAGCCCTAAAAATGTTTTTCGGAGTTCGTTTCTACTAGGACTGAAATATCATAGCAATAAACTATCTAAAGAGTTACTTTACAGATGTCATTGACCTTTAGCTACAAGCACTAACAAAACGTTGCTGAATGAATGTGTATGGGAAATTCAATATGGCAGGTATTTTGTCAGAAACACAAAGAACATCGTTTTGGTCTACAAAAACAAATATTTACGCATGAGAGCCTCTTTGAGTAAAACTCGCACTACTGCCACGATAAAATACTTTTTGTCTGTTTAATTCTGAATTAGGTACCTAGTTTACGACCACGACTTCGTCTGCTTCAATGTCGGTTATCTTCAGAGATTTAATTTTACACACAATCACTTAATTTTTTTTTTTTCTAAAATAATAAATTGTTACTGCTTATAAAATTACTCCGCCGTTTTACAACAGACAAAATTCTATTTAGGTATCATTCTTAAGAAAATAGTAAAACGCTGTTATTACACGACTGCCCCAAAAAAAGGCGTGTTATGGGTTCAGGGTTGATGTATGTATGTATGTGAGATTCTTTATTCCACCATAAGTTTAAAACGACTGAACCGATTTAGATGTATGGGGTATCGTTACAATCCTTGCATCGTTCCGAGTAACATAGACTAGTTAAAAATAAAAAGAATCCTGTGTGGTCACTTTAAAACGTAAATTAATACCAGCCTCAATTTTTTTTTTATGAATCTGGTCGTGTCTATGTTTATCGTCTAGAATTTGACAAGTAGATTAAAAAAATATATAACACTGTAAATAAAAAACGTTAAAAAAACTGACGAGTAAACAAAGTACAAATATGTGTAATTTTTGCAGTCGTGTTTTTTAATTCTTTTAATTATAGTAGTTTGTGTATTACAAACAGACATAATATTATTTATTTATTTGTATGAATGAATGAACTTGTATGGATGAAGATGAACATCTTTACAAGCTACTATAGTCATCCACCGTCCGTTGTTTATTACATCCAGATCCATCGTAACAAACAACCCGTTTAGTGTATAATCTGTGCCGTAAATTGACACGAGGTATTTACTACGTTTATCCTCGTACACTCCGTACGACATTGTTATATCTTGCGTGACTAAATAGAGCATTATCTAGGCACGAGACGGTGTAATTAGTCACCCACGTGTACTCGAGATAGTTGCTTGTGGATTGAATTGACAATAAACTTAACTGGTCCTTGTTAGTGGCAAGTGTGGCAACTGAGTTATCGTACTTTCAAATTCAAACAATAATTATTCAATCACAAGTTTATGCCTGCGATTTTGTCAGCGAGAATGTCGGTTTTCTGCGGGGGACTTCGCGGGACCTTAATTCTTTCTTAAATAAAAATAAGCCTATGTTACTCCATAAAACATCACCTATCAGCCAGCCAGTGAAACTACCGTCATAATCGGTCCAGCCATTTCAGAGATTACTTAAAACAAACACAGACTGTTTATAAACTAACGGGAAAAGTGCAGGAAGGCACATAATTATTATGTACAACTTTAATACCAAAATATAGCAGCCAGTGAACCTCTTGAAACCTTATCCAACTTTAATCTAAGTTTTATACTCAAATAACGGTACTTTTCACGTTTCACACATGAACAATGGAAAAGGAAAAACTAACAAGTAGCGTTATACCTAGTTGCCTACCTATGTAAAAATTCACGGGCCTCTGAATTTGCCAATACACAAACCGTATCAACATTCAACATCCAGACTTTTTTTGCACGACCTTGAGCACGAGACGAAAACACAACTCGATACTAATCTAAATAGTTACGGTCGACAACTACATCTATCATCACATCAAGCGTAGACTGCAAGGAAGCGAATCTCATTGAAAATCGCAAGAAGTTATCGTGGGCTTGTATTACTATTTGTATAATCTGTGCGACTGGCAACTCAATTTGTGATCGGCGTATGCGGTCATTAGGCAGGTGGATACTGACTAGCGAACACCGGTTTTGCATTGGTTTAAGACTTGAGTACTGTATAAGATCAGAAGACAACAAAATCCCTCGTAATTGTGTCCTATTTTACTAAGCAGATAAAGTCACCTTTTTTCTAATTTAAATCTGTGACTCTCTGAGTCACCTGCCCATTAAATTTAACACACGGATACAAAGCAATTGGGAGTGTTTTACAAATAAAAACTAAGGCAAAAACTAAGGCAGTAGTAAGCTATACTAGATATTGAAATACCAATAATAGCTAAATGTGAAGGGCTAGTCGCTTTGGATATAGGCTTTATAACCATAAATAGAATTGATGTAGGAGGCCTAACGATTCTAATCCTTTTCAAGTCTCCCAAGTCGAGAAGATTACTAACTACACTAGTCTCGGATTGAATAGATTATTGACAATATCTTGAACTATTTCACAACATAACCCATTGTGTTTAGCTGCCGACATGTTTATTAAGATGGGTACCATCTCACATCAGTCACATCATATCCACAAAGGTGGGGCGCTGTAATGGCTCAATTAGTTAATTTAGGCAGGACAAGACGTCGGTCTATCGCCCGTCCCTTCGAATAAAAATAAATGAACCGAAACTCGGTACCTAAACCATCCATTCGTATATGCTATGAGTACCTATCATTATCGTAGAGAACCTGTTCCTAATGTTGCCAGACTCGAGGAATAGGCATCCCAGTTTTTTACACCGAAGTTTTGAAACTGCGATCGAACTACTTTAGAAAAAAGCTTTACGGGTTTTTGATCTTCAGTCGCTTATCTAATCATAGATTATGGAAGTTCTAAGTATATTACCGCCCATTTATATTTTAAACGCCCCAGACGACGGTGACGATAGCAATATCCCTGCCGCCTACATAATTTGGCAAATCCTTCATTATAGTTTTCAGATGTCGTCCTTATTTAACACTTGTTTTCTACATTATACAGCGAGGTACCTTAGTCAATTAGTTCGAGCAGGAGTAGATGTTATAGTGCCATAGCCCGTAGTCCCTTTGGTATCGAAACAAGTGAAGTGTGACGAGCGCCTGCGCATCCAGCCGTGTTCAAGTGAACTACCGCTAGTGGTGGTTTTTGTAACTTTATACGATGGTTTTTTTTACGCTGTCTGCACGAAAGAGGCGAAGTTTTGCTCGGTCCGGTGGTTTTGATTTACTTTTAGTAGATCCTTAATGGCTCTAAGATCGGTTCTCATTCTGTATATTAATTGTCAATACTGTCAAGATCGGTCGATCGGTTTGCTATTTTTTTTTGTATTAAAGTTCAGTTTAAATAAACCTGACTCAGCAACATTGATACCATATCAAATGAAAACTCAATCAATGTGTAAACATCAGCAATTTGTTCGCCTACCTCCGATTCAATGCTCCAATTACTGAATGGGTTCAGCCTATAGTACATGCACGATAAAGTGTGTAGATATGGGCACACGCATGTGAACCATTAACATGAGTCTATGGGCGCGGTGTAGTGCGATAAAATGAATGACTATTCGTTACCAATTTTTTGGTAGTATTCTCACGAACATAATTCTGCCTTGTATAGTGGGTGTTGAGCGATAAGACTCGCTTAGCAACAAGTTTTTTATTTACACAATACATAACCTGCTCGACAGTCAGATTAGTATTAATTTGCTATTTAAAAGGATCTTCCTTGTAGCGTTTTGTCGTTTTGTTATAATTGTTTTAAATTTTAATCTTCATTGTTTTCACATGTAGGAGCAAAAATAATAATGTAACCAGTATTTTGTAAAAACCTTATTGAAAAGAGTGCCGTGGAGTTTCTTGCTATTCTTCTCCATAGAGGCCAACCTCAGCTCCGTTTTGGAACAAGCAACTAGCTTCAGCTTTCGGACTATCTGACCGACTCCTTGACAATTCAAAAGTGCCTGTAAATGGTCTAATTGAAATAAATGTTTTGACTTTGGGGACTACAAAAACAATACATTTTGTCTGTCGATAGTCAGCCATTCTCGACAATCCAAGTTGGGGCCCAGTATGCCGTGAAATAAATACCATCTCACCAACTTATTCAACCTGCATTTATCCTTATTTCAATAACACACACCACCTTTGCTGTTAACGTCAAGTTAGTTCCAAAGAGGTTACCATAGGTCATTGAAACTTGTCTGTTATTTGTTCATCTGCATTAACTTGCAAATCTTTAGAGAGCTGACGAACTAAGCAGTGTGTGCGCTGTCAATAGCTCGTGCAGGATGCGTTTGTGAAGCATAGTTGGAATATAATAGAATAAGTGGTTCAGATATAATGCTATGTAATTTGTGGAGACGAGACTGTAGGGTTTCAAGGTAGTGTTGGAACTTGTGATTTGCCTTTCCTTGAAAGAGTTCTGGACGACATCTTAATTCGAGAGATAACAGGATAAATTCTAAGTAAACAAGAACTAAAATCGTTAAATAATTCTTCGCTAGCGACTCGCCTCAGCTTCGCACAGGCCCAATGTAAGATACACAAACCTTCCTCTTAAATCACTCCATCTATTGACGAAAACCGCATTAAAATTTGTTGCGAATTTTTGAAGATCTAAGCGTACAGACGGCGGGAAGCGACTTTGTTTTATACTATGTAGAGATTTAGTTAGCATTGAAAAATCACCTTTCTAATTCTTAAATGCTTTTGGTATTTAATTTAACAACTAAATACTCATCTTACTATTTGCGCATGTCTGTATTTGTATAAATAAAAATAAATAATTAAAAAAATTAAAAAACACGACTGCTATGTGAAAATACTGATCTAAAAAGCAATGAAACAAGATTCACTCACTGACCAAACATAAAAATTCGAAAACCACTTGATCTACTAAACTGAAATTTTCATTGCAGTCGGGGGACTTCTAAGCTATGAAGGTATTTGTCTGAGCAGAAGTCCCCCGACTGCAATGAAAATTTCAGTTTAGTAGATCAAGTGGTTTTCGAATTTTTATGTTTGGTCAGTGAGTGAATCTTGTTTCATTGCTTTTTAGATCAGTATTTTCACATAGCAGTCGTGTTTTTTAATTTTTTTAATTATTTATTTTTATTTTATGCCTTTTAGTGATAATTTTTAACTTTAACTTGATGTTAAGAAATTCAATTGAAGGTATTGTGTTTAAGTGAGCGTAGACTAGAGCATTTTTACTTGTAACAGAACAATGAGCCGCTCTATGATATGTTCTAGTGTATCACCCTTCACGAGCCAGACGTCGAGCACGCTCGCCGTTTTGTTACAAGCATTATTGTACAAACCACCGAGCGTATTGGTGTAACATTTCGTCGAGCTTTTGCACAAGCAATTTATCAAGATAAACGCAGCACACGCAACTTATAGGTTCGACATTTCAAAGAAGAATGAACGCAAGGTACAACGAAATGTTACGGGTAAATGCACACTCGCTGCGAGCATTACGCCGAGCACTCACAAGAACGTTACGTTACATGGAAATGCTTTGGAAACTGAGCGTTTACCTCTATTGTACCATTCGTAAGAACGTTACATTACATAGAAATGCTCGAGAAAATGCTCTAGTCTATACTCACCTTTAGGGACAACCAAATTCTCTGAAATTATTATTCGGAATCCCAATATTTCGATTTTCAAAAGTCCGAATTTCATAATACCTTAGAATTATAATGTCTATTATTAAAATTCACGAAAATTTTACCGAAAGTCGCCAATGCAATTTGTTTGTTTTCTGGTTTCATACGTTCGAATAATCAAACAAATGCTCGAGGAGTGCTCGATTTGAAAAACAAAGTTCCGATTTTTAATACCCCGAACGTAAACAACTGTTCAAATAGGGATTCTGATTCAATTAGTATAATATTAGATAAGTTACGCTTTGTGAAAATCTTTAAGTTACGTTTAATGTCATTTAAATGCCTCTACTTTGTTATTAATATTACCATAACATCACGCCTGTAAACCCTGAAGGGTTAGCGAGAGGTGTACTCTTAGTACCTTCACCCACATTTCGCCAGATATGCTAAAGTCCCATGTAATAGGGGCGAGCCTATTGCCATCAACCGGGCGCAAATCTGACTCCAAGACCGTCTGTGAAATTCCTGATCGAAAAACCTAATAATACTGCTCGACCTGAGAATCGAACCCAAGACCACATGTTCAGCAGTCGCGCTTTGCGACTATTAGACCAATTAGGCAATTAATATACCTACATAAATACACAAAATCACGCCTTTTTCCTATGGGGGTAGGCAGAAACCACAGAACGTCACCTGCTACGATACTTACATACTCCTTTTTCCTCATCTACGTTCATATATCTCGTCATACAAGCACGCCGGTTACGAGTACTGCGCGCCTAACCTTTCTAAAGAACTTCACCAATAAGGTCAGTGTAGGTCTTCCTAGGGCGACCCCTCCCTGCGTTGCCATTCACCTCTGCCATATAAATATTTTTTGTTAATCGTCTTTTACTCATCCTCTCAACATTATCGAACCATCAAAGCGTACTCTTTTCTATCCTTGTCACTACATCCTCTTTTAATTCGCAACGGTCCCGTATAACCTCATTCCTCACTCTATCATTCTAAGTTACACCACACATACAATTAATATTTCGCGAATAATTGTATTAGATAATATTATTTTTTGGTGTTAATCAAATTCCCCTTATAATACCTGCGTCGGGTACCATCTACTGTTATTGAATCCTTTGGGTTTGGTCAGGTTAGAACAGTGGCTATTAACGCTAGATCCCCTCTATTGTTGGTGAAACATTTGGATTAAGCTAGGTCAGTTCTGTAATATTGAACATAATACTCGTATTATACTTCCCTCTGACGAGCAATTGTGTGTATATTTGTCTTGCTCTTCAGTTTTACAAGATATTTTTATTTCTTCATTTTTATTAATCGGTACTTTAACAATCGGAATTGATTTTATTTTTTAATGCAGCTCCATCATCACACACTGGAAACCATCTCCATAGAGACCATAGTATTCGTCAAGACGAATCAAACAATTCGAAACTCGACAGGTTTGTGTCATTTTGTTATGGAGCTCCTATTGGCCACCTTCTATCTCCATCATCAGACCTTGGTTACGATCTAACATCAAAGAGCTCGTCAAGACGAATCAAACGCGCCTCAAACAATACAAAATAGTGGGTCATTATAGAGCTGTTTAGCCATAACGAAAAAATTGCACATATTTATATTTTGATCACTCGATAGTTTTTTTAACGACGTTTTTTATTAACAGTGGTACATATTTTTTAAATCTACATATCAAGTTCTAGATGATAAACATAGACAGGGCCAGATTGATTTAAAAAAAAAATTTTGGCTGGTATTAATTTACGTTTTAAAGTGACCACACCGTTTTTTTTTATTTTTCACCTAGCCTATGTTACTCGGAACGATGCAAGGATTGTAACGATACCCCATACATCTAAATCGGTTCAGTCGTTCAAAAGTTATGGTGGAATAAAGAATCTCACATACATACATATATACATACATACATACATACATTAACCCTAAACACATAACACTCCTTTTTTTGGGGCAGTCGTGTAAAAATAAGTACTTTCACAATCTGACGTGTGACACTACTGTATAGGGAAAAATTGACGTTTTCCTTTGTATGTATAACCACAAGCCATATTTATTTTTATCTATTTGGGACAATAAAGCTGGATAAAATATAAATGTTTACAATTGTTTAGAACTTTGTAATTCCTTCAGCCAATTTTCGTATCTATTTTAGGGAGCTTCATCATATCAACTCAACTGAACCACGTCCACTGCTGGACATAGGCATCCCCTAAAGATAACCACAATTAGGGAGCTTGCAACCACCAAATGGTGTTTATGATTGCTTCATCATCTTTTTCATTTGAGGACCTTTTCTTCGGCTGTTTTGGCAATGTTTCCTGATTATCTAGCATGGAATATTTATTCTGATAAAAACACACTAAAGTTCATTATGAAACATGCATCATCTGATATAACACCCGGTGTCGCCCCAATAGGCTAAAGGCCAACAGTTGACCATTAAATTATTCGATAACACTTAAACCATACCCTAAGGACATGTAATACACTCCCGGCACGTATATACCGCATTGTGATGCATACCATACGCGCATCAATGCGCACACGCATGCCTCAATAGACCTCCATCCTGTCGGAACACAGCTTTATGTAGGATCTACACGCTACCGAATACGGGTTTATTTTAATTGATAAATTCATGGTCAGTTGTTGTGTGATTCATTCTTGTGGTGTAGCAGATTGATATTTGAAATTGCAGGAATTAGTAGTCGCAATAAAAAAGTAGCAGTTCCTCTTGTGTGTACATAGTAAAAATAAAATGTAATGGCTGCCAGTCTTTTGAAACGTAGGGTTTGCAATCTAATTTTTAATTTTAATAGATTGACTGGCTTCTCCCCGCGATGTTCTCCCCCCTTCTATCCGTGTGGTATTTTTCATCCGCGTTATTATTTTTTCCAATCAAACGGTAGTTCCAGAGATTATTGCATGTAACCAACCACAAACGAACAAAAAACCCTTTAACTTTATTTTATTAGTATAGATAGATGAATGAGAGAAAAAGCCGCTAAGGGCGATCAGCTAGCATAGAAGTCCAGAAGCGCTTGTTCACTTTAAGAAAAGGTCATAGTCCTACCTGGGGTTTTTAAGGCCATAAATTGTTAATTCCTTAAAATAATTCATATAAGCGAGAACTCATATTGACTCGGTATGTTTGCTAGTCGTTAACGTGCCAACTTTACACTCGCTTACTACAGAACGTGGGTCCTTATTTATCTACATTTAACATGCGAAATAATGTTTACTTTATCGTTTCAACCCGAGTCGTGAAGACCTAAGTATTGCGAAGACTTGTTAGGTAGGACTAGGTACTTCATGGGTCCTTAGCAGCTCTATGTTTTAGTAGGACGTAGCTATTGCGTTTACATTCTCATGGTAGGTCAAGTCAGTCAGGGGCACGGATCCTGTGTTAATTGTATACCGTCTCCCGACTTATGGTGGTAGAAGGAATTGAGGTTTTTGTCAGTAAGAGTCCGACGTAACCCTCCGTTTTCCCCAAAAGAAGGGCGTCTACAGGGATTTCTCCACAAAAAAAAAAGGATTGGTGAAGTATTTCGATTTTTATTTGGAGAAAAAATTGTGAGGCATAGATTTCAATAGAACAGATAAATAATTAAAATAATATGTTCACAGCAATTCATAAACATTTTAATTTAAATCTATAATCCGTTAGCAGAGCGTCATTACAAATCCATTAGATACTGTCTGCCAATCTACAATTCCAACGTACGCTAACTTGTTCAAACCAATGTTGGCTTACCTCCCCGACGATAAATACCGGTTACATTCTTGACTCCACACATGTTGAATCAATAAGATTTAAGAGCACATAAACCCATTCGCCCTGTAGTTATTGTAACTCAGTCCAGTCTATCTTAAAACACAAAATACATCAAACCAAAGTAACATTTATTTTTTTCTACACCATTCGGAAGTTTGGCCACATGGTGGCTCCAAAGTACGTCATATTGGATGGATCATTACCTAGTACGTTGACCCTTATGGCATCGGCCCAAAAAACACTTCTACAATCGCATATTGTGTTACCGCCTGTTAATTGACTGGTATTATGATGATGGACCGGAGTTTCTTGTGATGTTATTGGCAAAATGTTCGATTGATTTATAGTTCAATGGTTTGAAGAGGCTCTCTGTGGTTTGAGCAGGAAGTCGTTATTTTGATAGTGTTTTGGCTCTAGTAGTCGATACTTTTGTTTATCTGGTAACAAAATATATTGTATGTGAGAGTCAATAATCGACTCGTCTTAGCGCGCGGTCCAGCACTAAACTGGCTTTCTTAGAAAGTGTGCCACAATACCTGATTTTCCATATTCAATCTTTCTAAATTGAACTGATCATCGGACCATCGGCCCATAAGGAAACTGTCCAGTGTCCGCGGTGCCAATAAAACTAATCGGTAAAAAAACAATTCATTAATGCACCTTGAAAAGTAAAGATCAATGCACCAGACAAAATGCAGCCACAAAATGAAAAAACAAACCCAACATTTGAAACTGGCAAAAAATAGGACAATGCTTTACAATTTTTCAGTCACTTGACTCTTTTTGTTAAAAAGATGCAGTTCAATTTCAGGTAACTGTGAATTGTCTGGGTCGTGTCCGATTGTCTGGGGGTTAGGTCTTGAAAATGTGAAAGTTAGTCACTAAGCTTTTTTTTGTATTAAGTAGGTATCTCGTTTAAATATTCTAATAGCTTGAGTGCTTACTTGTTTTTTTTTTATCTTTCGCTGTTTAGGATCAAAAGTCAAACATGCTTTTGAATGTACGTCTTGTATTTGAGATCTTCTTTTCCTAGATTAAGAAGCATGCGTTCGTAAATAAAGGAGTCTGACAGAGGAAGCCGACCTATTATAACATTACCATTAACACGAATTTCCACATATTTAGGAATAACGAAATTTTATCAGCCTAGGATATTTTAGGAACAGTCACATGTGTGCTTGGAACGTGTCAGGCAATTTATTCATTGTATTGAAAAGTATGACAGTATGCCCAATAGACCGTTCCGTCACCGACCAAGACCGTTACGTGTCATGCATGGAACGTCAACAATTGTCGGTTGATACACTGTTAATACATTCACAGTAGTCATGTTTCTTTCCGTGCCTGATACATTCATAGCACGGTCATAGTATGGTAGAATGTAGTAGGCAGAATTCTTAAGATATAATTTATCATTTATTTCATAGATCACTTTTTTAGTAGTGTCATATAGCTCCATTGTATGCTACGAGATACTTTCTCCATCTCCAAAGGTGACCTGTATATCACCTGTGTAAACTGCAGAAACCTTTAGCTCTAAAAACTGCGTCTGGAAATAGTTCCACACAATATAAAACTATCCTTAACTCAAATCTATGAATGAAAATCAAGTTTTTTTGCATACATTTCAATGAATACAAAATAGGCTAAGTAGAAAATATATTTTTGGAGATGACTCAGTGTTCAGAACATGTCAGTCTTGTAATATTGCTAAATGTATTTGCAATACAAAGACTATGTGTGTTTAGTTTTCTAAATTAGTATTATATCGGTGGCCTAGACTTTCTAGTTTCGTGTTTAGCTACCTATTTATAGCTTTCGATGTAACCTGTGCAATACTATTCCGTGCGTTCTATTTTTATAGAATTTTATTTTTGAACAATATTTGTGAATTTCTTGAAGATGATTATTGAAACCGAACCTTACATTATGATCTAAAAGTTCAAAATGCTAACCTAACAGGCTGCAGTCTTTTACACCATGACTTGCTTCCTCCAGCCACTCAATACACCTATCTAAGATTGTCGAAACATGACTTCATGAACATGAGGGCAATTAATTGCAGTTGACCACTTTCAGACCTTGAAAAGTTGACATTAAGGGCGTAAGGGTACACCTTTCTAGTATTTTACTGTAAATATTTTGAAATAAGATTTTTCTTATCGATTTCATAGTTCCAATCTTTCATTTCCTCAGAAAAAAGGGCCCTCAGCAACACAACATCTGATCTGCTTACCCATACAATTTAAATATTCAGGCCAAAATTAATTACCCACGCATCCACCAAAGCTAGCTCATTACAAAAAAAATCATTAACGTAGTTTTTTGTCAAGTCCTTGTTACGTGGCCTCGTACTCCAAGGTTATTTGACGTGAATTGACGAACACACCTACTCGCAGTAAATAGCAAACGTTCTAGCTTTGATGTTAGGTAAGGTATTGATTTGTCCCTTGGTTAAAATCTAGGTCAACACTTTGTTTGGCCTAAGTTTAGTGTGTCTAAATAAACAAAATTTCGCTAATTAAATTACATAAATTGACATCTCGGTGCAATCGTGGTTGTCGTTTTGTTTCCGGGAAAGAACCAGTCGTCACTTTTTATTGGTAGCAACATGTCTGCCATATTCATAACTGCTGAACTGTTTTGTTTATCTAAAATAATACCAGCCTATTATCCATAATTAGTTCCAGACTTATGTTTTTTAAGTCCAGGTTTTCCTACTATGTTTTCCTTCACCGATGTCAGTGATGTTCAAAATAAACTTAGGAAATATGTGCAAATGAATTGAAAAAGTCACATTGCATTGTGTTTGTTCACCTTGTTGCAAGGATATGATGATCAACTCTTCATAAATCCGGTAACTTTCTTTCCTAGAATAAAAAAAAGTTAGTATCTGTTCGTGTCTTGCCAGTTTCTAAGCCTATCACCTAAGTTTCTTTTCGTATAGTAGCAACTGCATCACCAAAGCCGTGCACTTCCGTTGCAGTGTGCTAAATGCCATCCTGTCAACATACATCTACTAATTGATCGTGACACCCGCATCACGTTCTCTCTTGACCCTTCGCTTAGGTCGTTGCGCTAGCGCATTTGCCTATTAAATTGTTCTGTTGGTGCATCTAGCAAGCATGGGGTAATGTGTTGATTGGAGTATTAATGAGTTTGTTGTGTATTCAAATTGTATCATTCTTCATTATTTTCTTATTATCCATTTATTACTGTCCCATTCAAATTATGTCAGAGGCCCTTGTGGCGGTTATGAAACTCTGACACTAGGGTGTGTGGGGTCGTAAGACCTTACTGCCCACACGATAACGAAGAGAAGATCATTCTTAAGTTCTTGTTTCATCATCGGCCTGTAGAATTCCACTGCTGGACATGGATATCTCCCAAAACTACTTCTAATTCGATTAGAAATTTCCACCATCAAGAATCGCATTTTTGTATAAAAAGGCTATCGTTTACTGCGTTTCATACTGATGTACCAGATTATCTTCAGCAAAATTGAACACATCTACTGCAACCAGTAGATGTGTTCAATTTTGTTGAAGATAATCTGGTACATCAGTATGAAATAGCCGGTGGGCTATTCATGTATTCTTGCAAGTCTTTGATACTCAATGTGTAGTGGCTTTTCCTCAACAAACACCTGGCTCTAAGTGGTACTCCGTTTAACTTTCCTTTCCATTTCTATCGGCGTTTGGCATCCTTAAGATTGATAGGCATGTATTATTCTGATAACGTGCGTTTTCACACGTGTGTACATAGATGAGAGAAACCTGTTACATCAGTATGAAAAGCGGTAATTGATACACTTTTGCACTATAATATATCCTTCGTACTTGACTAAACTCTATTGAGAGTGGTCGCCATGACCGAAATTCGGCCAGAAGGAAACTAAAGTATAGACTGATATTATGCCTATAATGAACCATTCAGAAAGCATTGTCTTACGGTCGTTTGTATACGAAACTTCTGTAGGCTTTTAATAAAATCACCATGAATCATCCAACAACTCAAAAGGCACAGGAAAAAACTGCCCTACAAAAACTACCCTTACTGCTACGACATAAAAGCGCTGTCAAAGTCAAGCTATTACAGACGTTGACTGTACCTGCAATAAGGACACTGCACAAACCGGTTTCGCGATTAGATTAGCCGAATTTTGAGTAATGAGCTTTCACATTCACTTGCGACGTATTTGGAAGTGCATTGCGATGCAATCAGTTCAAAGTGTAGGTAGCGAGGTGCAGTGATTGTTGTTGAACTTTCTGTCTAGCTATGTGTATTTTGAAACTATTATTCTAGTGGGCAGTGTCGGTCTAGTAGTCTAGTCTTGTTTGTGATTTATTTCGGATTGCATATACCTAGTACATCTAACAGCGGTTCTGATCTGTAAGTTTTTACCTATTATAATTAAGTGTTAAGAAGAAGAAGATTAAGTGTTATATTTTGTCTATTTTAGACCTGAGTTCTGAAGAAATAGTAAGAAAAAATATGAATGTTCGGGCAACGATAACTCATTCCGTTAACAACCAATTTTAAAATCAATCAATCTTTTCTACCTGTCTGGAATATGATTGGCAATTTTTATCTAAAGTATTTTTATCAAAAAACCTTTTTTATTGCTTCGTAACCAACATCAAAGTTATTTTTATTGTTATAATTAAAACCACTTTGCATGGTATTTTAATAGTAATGTGAAGATACTACGCTAACATAACACGAGGTTAACCTTAATTTTATCGAACCATACGGAAAATATTATAAACTACCTATGTCCAAAGCTACAATGTATAATTTTTCGGAATAAGAACTTCAAATGCAATGAACTAAAAAAAAATTGTTTTAATAAAAACAAGCTTTGACCGCTCAAGCCCCGGCTGACTTAAGTAAGTCAGAACAATAGAAAATCAATTGTGTCTCATTACGTGGGACTTGAGTAATTAAGTTGTAGAAAGGAAAACCAACAGATTCGCTGTCATATTCTTGTTCATAGCAATCTATGTAACATTGTGGAATGGAATTTCTAAAACCAACCTTTTACTTCCTCGTTTTAACTCATCTTTGAAGTACAGAAAACTGTTAATAAAAGCTATTTCTATTAATGAGGACCAAAATAACGGAGCGCCCTAATACTATCAATCATTGTAACAGAAAGCTTTTCTCGGCAGTAATGATTTCCGTATCAGAATATCGGAAGATTTTAGAGTGAGAACTGTTTTATTGTTTTTCTCTTCATATTTTTTTCCCTGATGGATATTCATCGGTTATTTATTTAACATACTTTACACTCGGTATTAAGGAACAAAAAAAGCTTTAAAAGTAAAATTGACCGTTAGAATTACTGCTTGATGTGAAGGGAAGTGAAAATTATGGTCTTTTTAGACTCCTCTTTTATTTTCTGATTAATTTTATTGCGGTAGCCAGGACAGTTAAACCGTTTCTCCAAGACTCGTCGAGCTTCATTACCTCTGCGCTTTTCTCTTGGTCGCTACTGTTGTTTCTGGCTTTCAAGAGTTGCAGTGGTTGTGAGTCTAAGTGAAAAGTGTGGCAACTTGTCAAAATTAAAAATAGTTACTGCCAAAATTAACCGTTTAGGTATTTAAATAATATTGTAGACACCCAAAGTTACTGCGGGTATCGAACTCCCCGGGGCCCCGCTGTAAAGTTACCTATCTATACTAATGTTGTAAGTAAGAGGTAAAGTCTGTGAAGTTGTAAGGGATAATCTCTAGATCTACTGAACTGATTTTGAAAATTGTTTCGCAAATTAGAAGCTATGCTATCACTGAGTTCTATAGGGTATAATTTATTTAAAAATAAACAGAGATCCGTAAGAAAAATCACGCTAACGAAGTCGCAGGGAGAGTGCTAGTATTAAATAATTTTAGAATGAAAAAAAAAAAAGCTCGGGCGCCTCCATATTAAACTGCCGAAACACGTAAATGTCAAACTAAACTATTTTAGGAAAACATACAGGAACCATAAGAACGTCAATCAACGCGCAACACAAAATAACCCATGTTGGTAGTTAACGTAACAGGTGGCCCATTTTCAACTCACTAAATATAAATCTGTCGTCGACTTCCTAAACAGCGCTACGATGTTAACTCGTAGTACAAATATAGAAGGTACGGTTGTAGCTATTAAAAGAAAGAAAGAAAGAAAATAAGTTTATTTATCATAGTCTTGGGTTGATTTAGTGAGGTTGTGCCTAGATGGCGATTATAGACGTTTTAGTTAAACAATTGTTAGAGCGAGCGCGTTTATTATGCGATTTTTACAGCACAATTATAAAATAAAACTTGATTTAAAAAGTGGTCGTGGAGTTTCTTGCTCGTTCTTCTCTATAGACACCCACCTTCCTATGTTTTAGAACGAGCAACTAGCTTCAGTTTTCTGACTAACTGACTCCTTGACGATTTAAATATGCCTGTAAATGGTTTAATTGAAATAAATGCTTAAACTTGGATTTTTCACTTATGCGATTTTAACACGTTGCGCGCAACGCATTCCTGCGATTAACTTATCGTTCAAAATAAAAACGCAGTACGCGCTCACTCACAACATAAACTTGAACCCAGTACCTAGTACCTAACTACGTAGCAGTAGAACAGGGGTTCCCAAACTTATTTTGTCTACTGTCCACTTAGAGAATAAATTATTTTCTAGCGCCTCCATTTTTTCACCTACTTAAAAACTACCTAGTAGATGAAATTACAAATTGCTCCCCAAGCAAAACAACAACAACGCCTTAATTTTTTTTCCTGGCTCTCTTACCGCCCCTCTTAAGACCTGCAGCGCCTACAAGGGGGCCCTATTGCCCACTTTGGGAAAAGCTGCAATAACAGCTTGCCGACAAAAAGCACTCAACGGAAAGATGCTTTATCATCACTCACGGGACTGTGGCTATTGTTTATAATCCCAATAGTTCCAATTATTTACAGCGCCAGTAAATGGATCGCGTGTCGTGCGTGTGCATGGTCGTTTACACTATTTTATTTACTTTTTGTTGGTAGTAGACAAAATATAATTGTTTTTTTTTAGTAGGAAATATTCAGTAGCAATCTTTAGTCAAGATTTATTTCTGTAAATGGTAATAGACACCTTATGACATGAGAATTAATAACAATACCTACAGATGTTACTTGCTATTTAATAAGGATAGAGCCACCTCTGCCCATCCCTTAAAGAAATACAGGCCAGTCGTAATGTTTTAGTAAGCTAAAATCAGGAAGTTATGGCATCTAAAAACCAGAAGGCATTTTTAATCCAAAGCATTATGCCAAATGATGTTTCGAGACTTTCAAGAAAACACAAATTCGCTCAACTTGAGGTGTTAATTAACGATTTGATGTATGTAGTGTATTGTTATGTGTACCATCTGTTAACACAAGTGGTAAATAATCTGAATTAGCGGCCCTTGCGCCGATGGCCTTTATAAGCGCCTGTAGTGTGGTGTGGTGCAAGGGATAGAAGATAGCGGGGAAGCAGGATAGAAGATTACAGTTAACTGTACCTTGTATATTCTTAGTATACTGCTGTTTGTTTCCTTTATCAAAATAAATAAATAGTGGGCTCGTAAACTTAGTTACCTCGTTGTTTTAGTAATGTTTGATCAATTATTTCTAAAGTTAGCTTGACATAAATGCGGCAAAACAAGACCAATAAACATGAAATATAATAATGAACTTAACAAAACCAATTTATTTTTCAATAGCTAGTTTTTATAATTTAATATTGTTTAATTACTTAGAACGAATCTATAAATACAAACACGCTATTTGCAACAAAACTGGTATTCTATTAAAATAAACCATTTAAACTGCCTACTTTTAATATTATAATATCAATTTCAGACGGCAATCAATCAATCTCCTGATCGCCAAAAATTCGACCCTGCTTTCAAGAAAAAATCCTAATTGTCAACATAATTAAACATTAGACCACACACCAAGCTACAGCCGTCGTATGCGCATGAGTTCATTCACCCATCGCCTCTATTTGTGTTAGAAGGGAAATAACGAATATCTTAGAGAAAGCTCCTATAGACTTGACCTTGATTCTTCTGCCTAGTACCTTGCGTGCATGGTCATTATATCAATTTGATGGGGCTAGTGATAATTTGGTGTTATTCACCTCTGCAAGGGATAATGCACTTGTTTTTTGTTCTATGGGGCCTATAGCACGGAGCACACGCACGGTGTAATGAAAATAGAGTGCTCATATTTTTTTTACTGATTCATTCCGTTTGTGAGGTCTGCTAGCTTAAAATGAACCACATGTTAACAACATAAGCTTTAAATTGCAAAGACTCGTAGTCACGCAGTGGTATATGAGGTGTCAGTCTAAACTTCTAGAATATTATAAAGAAAAGAAGCGAGACTTTTACAGCTTGTAAAATAATATTTCAGTGTCTCCCTAACCTCGGTATGACGCAACACGTGAAAGTGTGCTAAATATTACATAACATGTCTAAAATACTAAAAGGATATTCAAACACCTATTTACACAATAGTCTAGAGTCTAGGACATAATGGCGGCACTGTTTATCTTAGATCTTACGTGTGTACACGTGAATACCGTTGAATACTATTTGAAGATATATGAATAGTTTGAAAATAAATGGTATTTTCATTGACGTTTTATTTTCTAATTTTATCTAGCTTAGGTCAGTTGTATTTTTTAATAACTAATCCTTTAACTCTTCAGACCGACCTATTTTTATAGCCCATGGAACTTGTCGAGTTCAATGACGTCCAAATAGAGTACAAATTTCCTTGGCCACACTAATCTTAATATTATGAAGATTATTTTATCATGTTATTTTGACGTTTTAAGTGACTTTCTGAGTCGTTTGTTAATATCCTTTTTTTTGTTACAGGTAAACCATGAGTCAGAAGGTGTCCCGCAAAACGGCGGTTAATGAGGAAAAGGAGAAAGTAAAGGTAAGGGAATACAACATTATATTACAACCTAAGTTATTTACTGAAGCCATGTAGCCCTCCCGTAAACTAATCATTCATTAACAGTCGAATCCTTGTAAAGTCGTTACTCCTACTGCTATCGTTGCCTCGCCTGCTACTCTTGGTTACTTAACAATGAAATCTTACTTACTTAAATTCTTTGATCTCTCCACAGAGGCAATCGCACAGTCCAGTAAAAGAGATGAAAAAGAAAATGGCAGCAAACGCAGAAAAAGAGAAACAGGCTGCCGAAAAATCCTCAGAGAAACTCCCAGAGAAAACAGTAGAAAAACCTATCGCAGAGAAACCAGCAGATAAAGTGGTGGAGAAAGCTGCAGATAAGACAGAGAAACATGATAAGAATGAAAAGCCTGATAAGGCTGGAGATAAGAAAGCAGAGAAGCTTGATAAAAGTGTTGATAAGAAATCTGAAAAGCAGACGAAAGAAGAACAAAAGAAGCCTGATCCGCAACCGGAGAAGAGTAAAGCAGATAGCAGTAAGGAAGACAAGAGTGGAAAGGTTAGTTTAATTGAACAATAGAAGAATGAGAAATAAAATTAAAGTTTGTTTAAAAACAGTGTGATTACTAAAGAAATAAACATACTTAATCATGTAAATTCTAAAAGTTGCATGTCTGTCCAATTTCTTTTTACTAGTAAATAGGTAGAATATTTTCATTGTTCTGAGCACCACATATCGTCCTCATTTAGCTACATCACGACCTGTATTCAACCCACAGTCACTTGAAGCAATAGCCACTCACTCAGCTATTACCATTTATCAGTATGTTAGCATCAGTTGTTTAAATAGGCTTCCTATTATAACATTACCAGGTCGTTACCGTGAGTATAAGCATCGTGTTGATGAACCAACCATCTCTGTCCTGTTCTTTGTTCCACCATGTCTCTTATGATTTTCTTTGACGTCCGTTGGATCCATAATTGTTGTCCTACATAACCCTAGTTCAATTTACTGCATCAACTGTATCAAGTTGTATTATTTCTCCCGTTTTTTGGATGTCATCAACCTCCCTAGTCATCGGATGTCCACACCCGAACTGATTTTTATTCCTACCTCTTTGTATTATCCTCTTTTGTTAGTTATATACCGACCATCATTTGCTGTATTAGTTCTACCAATTTTCTGAATGTCAACCACTTACCTAGTCATTTGATTTCCATACTCGATTTTCAATTTTTTTTTCTTACTGCTTTATATAATCCTCTTTTGTTAAATGCCAACCACCTTTCCCTATTCTTTGCTGTATCAGTTCTACCGATTCTCTGGATGTCATCAACTTACCTAGTCATTGAATGTGCACTGCTCTTTTTCCTACTGAGTATTGGTCTGAACCCTTGATCTACAGAGTTCTTCAAATAAAAATGAATCATTCAAAAACCTTTAAAAATTCCAGCCAGAAAAGCCAGACGCCAAAAAGCCAGAGCCATCAAAGACAAAACAGAACGGGCGAGATCGCGTGCACAACGGTGTGTCTGACGTCACGCTCGGTACCAACGGGACCGATGACGTGCTCAACGGAACGGTGAGTGCGGACTCGGAAGATGATGACGTCATGCTCGTCATAGATGACAATGACCAAGACGATCTGTTCCCGGAGCTGACTTACGAAGAGACGTCTGACGGCGATTGTTTCGAACTGCCGACTCCAGAAAACGGGCCCAGCAGGAGTCTCACGCGACGATCACAGGTACCTTTATTCGGTACCTGTTGTGCTTTTTCGTTTTCTGAATGTCGAATAATATTGTGGTGTTTTAGTCGATTTTTAAATGATATAGTCGATTTTACTTCGATTTTTATTTCGATTATTTAACAGTCGATGAATCGTAAAATTAATCGAAAATCGATTAAATGAAAAAGAACGTGTGATAGTAACATTGATGGTTGGTGCAGGTTCGTTAATCTACTAAACCGATTTATGTGACGAGAAATGAGCTCATCAATCATTGTCGAGACCATAATGACAAATAATTTACTTTAGTTTCATTCATTAAGGTGTATGAACATAGTAATTACAGAATATAATCAGTTTTTTTGGTTTGTGGTGTACATTTTGTGTTTTCATGTCTTACTGCTAAAAATTCTAGATATTGAGCGCCTAATAAGCATTAAGAATTATTAAACTCTTCGTACTTTCAATCCATTCTCCTTCATGGTGGTGTTTTATCCATAACTTATACAAAAAAGTAAATTGACAGTTAAAGTTCCTTTCCACATAACAGGTGTAAATAGTCGCTTACCCAAAAGTTACATGATTTCCCATCATTGGGATGACTATTTTGATCTAGCTAGACCATATAAGCTTCTGATTAGTCAAAGTTCCAATTTTTTAACACCACTTTTTTTAGAAACCAGTTTTAAATGTTGTAATTAAACTTTAAATACTGCTTAGACCCCTATACTGTTGTATGCACCCACAAGTACAATGTTTTGCGTGCTTTACATTGCACACTACCATAAAGAGTGATTTTTCACACAAAAATAAAGTTTAACAGCAAACATTTTTGTTCAAGTTACTTAGCTTGATGGGCGGTGCCTTAAAGAAAGTGAAAAAAAAAGTGCCTTTTACTCCTCGTTTATCACAAAAGGACTTTTATTATAATATTCAATTATTTTGTCTACACTTTGTACTCTAATACTTTAGCAGTAAGACTCATTTCATTTAAGTGTTTGTTCCCGCCCCCTAACTAACTAATAGCGTTGTTATGGTAAAGGTGAAATCGACGCGAACCCCGGAGACGCCCCGCCCCGCGTCCGACAAACAGCCGGACAAGGATGCGGACGATGTAAGTCGCCGCGACTACTTATGTTAGACACGGAGGAGTGAACTAATGGAGTGTTCTGTTTAGCGCGATTAAGTAGTCAATGAAAGTCATTCATGCTAATAGTTATTCATCAAGGTAGTAGAAAGATCAAACGCCTAAGATACGCTAAATATACAGTGTTAGTGTAAACATCGTTATCCTTGAAACCAGTGGTTTGGTTTCACTAATAGAATGTAAATTCAATGAAAACAAATATCTTTTTTTTTTAAAGTATAATCTCCATTTTTCCTCAAAATTATTTCACCCTATATTACAATGATGTAATTAGTTAAAACTTATGTAGGTAGTTATAACGGATGGCCAGTGCAGCAGGTCAACGCCCTTTGCGGTGATTACGTAACTCGGGCGCATGGTATCCATGAATTTACGGACGGTGTCGGACAGATTTTTTTTTTTAATTTTCGAAAGAAAACTTTGTTTATTTATTTTTAAATTCAGATAAACATTTTTTATAATAAATCAAGTACCTATGGTTTTAGTGACAACGGTGTTTACACTAACAGTCTGTACAATATTAATGCCTTGCATTACCTGACCCCTGTTTTTCTTTTCTATTTATTTATTCAAACTTTAAGCAACAAAAGTACAAAGGCGGACTTAATGCCTTAAGCATTCTCTAACAGTCAACCAAAGGATAAAAAAAAAACCAAAAAATGTCTTCCTAAAAAGGATCAGGAATAAATAACCTCTTTAAATTGAGTATTTATTCTTTGAATAAATACTCAACGAGACTGTTTTATTAAATGCTGCAAATAACGACTATAGTTAGTAGAACTTCAAATCAAAATCGAATCTTTGAGTGTAACATGCAATGGATTTGTATTCTAAATAGAATGAATATTTTACTCGTTTAATGTTAGACAATGACTGCTAAAGGCGCACTCCATTTGTTTACTTATCCGTGTTGTTTTCATGATTTTTGTGAATATGGATAACTGATACTTTGGAAGTTTGTAAGATTAAGCATATTTGTACACGCCAGTAAAAAAAGTTTCAAAGCCTAAAACAGGGAGCCTACCACCATCTCCTAAAACAATATTATTTTAATATTACTTGGATTTTCAACTCTCGGTTTAGCGCCGAGTGTTGAAAATGCAACAACAGAAATTACAAAGTAATATTAAAATTATATTGTTTTAAGACATGGCGGTCGGCGCACATTTCTACTACGTTTTTCATATTTGCAGACGCGAATTATGTTTTGAAACATAATTGATAAATTGATGTATTTCGTGCTCAATATATAAACAACTACATATAATTGTTTCAAAACAGTCTATAGTTCTCAAGTAACTAAGATATCACTAAAATTACCGTATGAATACAAACTAAATTATCAGTTTTCCACATTCGCAAAGCAGTGTTCTGCACATATTTGCACAGCTAACAGCCTGCACAATGTCTGTTATTACAATATATGTTTACTGTACTAACACTACTGACCTAATTCTGTATATAATATCTGTGTAATTATGATAATTAGTTGTATATTGGTGAAGAGATTTTATTTAAGTATTTTTAATTAGGATGTATGTAAACATGTAATTTACTGTAAAATGATCATTTTGACATCCCATCCCGGTACAAACAGCAATCTTTAAGATTTCATACCTCAAGATAAAAATAAAACCCACATACGATCACTTTATGTCTATCTGTCACAAAGTGGTATTTCAACATTTTTTGCTATCGCTTATCAAACAGCTCGATACGTTATGTACAAAAAAAATATATACCTTTAAATTAATATTCATTTATTTGTATACCGTAATGTATATCAAAGATGTTACATAACGTAGTTGGTAGTCCAATACCGCGAATGTACAATAACAGCAGAAATAAGATTTCGCTGCTGTAGGTAACTGATTAGCATCGTCCTATATAACAATTTTTGAACGAAACGGCCCTATACTCAAGTTCGTTCAAAATTTAACCGATTAGTTCTTTAGAAAGAATTGGACTATCAATGACAATAAGGCTTTAAGCTAAAGTACAGTTATGGACCTTGTTAGGGCACAGCAACATAGTATTTTTATATACTCATTATCTAAGTACTTATCCTATTTATACAAAAAAAAAGAAAAAAACCGTTTGTCTCGCCATATTTTGTTACAAATAATTCAGCAATATTATTATTCAATATTTTTATCCATTTATTTCACATTCAACACCACACAATTAACATCAAATCTCATCAATCAACAAAATTTTCATCCCCCTCAACTAATTACAGCCAAAGGACAAATTACTAAAGCTCAAAGAAGATGTACCTGCCCCAACGGACAGAAGACTGCGTTCTTCTGACTCTCCCAAACCACAAGAAGGAAAGAAACCAGAGACCGCAAAGAAAGACTCGCCGAAGAAGTCACAAGAAGGATTAGAGAAGGTGGACGAGAAAGATGAGGATGCTGCCAAGAGCGAAGAGAAGAATCAAGAGGAGGTGGAGATTGAAGTTGTGCTGGAAGTGCCGAGCAATGAGGGTATGTGGAAAGTTGGTTTCTGGTAAATAGTTTCTTAGTTTTCCTTCTATATACGGTTGTCAAACTTACACTTTATCTAGAATTGATGAGAATGAATGACTGATGTTGGATAGTGGAAAACCTAAATGACGTCTTAAATTGGTTAAGACACAAGTTCTCTAATTGTCCTACTGCAGGACAAATGCCTCTTCACATACAAAAGAGCAGCAAGCGTTGATCACAATGCTTGCTCAAGGCGGATTGGCGATTTCAAACTAATATTTTTATAAGCCGCAACTTCTTCCGCGTAAATGTCGGCTATCACGGACGTAGACGAAGTCGCGAAATAACAAGTAGCCTATGTCCTTCCTTGGGGTTCAAACTTGCCCTGTACCAAATTCGGCGATTCAAATCAATTCAATTCAATTCAATAATTTCAACAAAAGGGCAAAGGGCAATTTCATCAAAATCGGTTCAGTAGTTAAGTCGTGAAAACGTAACAGACAGACAGAGTTATTTTCGCATTTATAATATTAGTATGGATAAGTTCAGGTTTCCTTACGTTGTTGTAAGTTCTTGCCACTTCCCATCATCACGACATCCGACCACCGTTTCATAAAATATCACTAACCAACAAGTAAAACCATGGATACGGTAACGTTATGTGTAATGTGACATATCTTCGCAGGCGAGGAGGTGCAAGACAAGGAGAGGAGCAAGACTGACACCAACTACTCCAAGTCCAGGGTCAAGGTGTCTCCGTACAGGCGCAGCATGAGGATCGCCGACCAGACCAATACGTCTCTACAGGCGAACTATACTGGTGAGTAGAGAATACATAGGTTTATATTGTATTTATTTATTTAAACTTTATGCAACAAAGAAGTACAGAGGCGGACTTAATGCCTTAGGCATTCTCTACCAGTCAACCAAAGGTGGTGAAGAGATAACAAAGCAGGTGCAAAAAATTGTATATGTATGAGAAAAATCAAATATGAGATTTAAAAATCATTAACAACAAATATCTAAATAAGTTTAAACATACACAAGTACATAAACTCATATATACCATAAATATAAGTTGAGTTAAGTTAAATAATTTATTTCAACTAGGTTATTAAAAGGCATTTTTGAACACAAGAAAAATAAGAATTGAATCTAGTTGCCCCTTCCAAAAGGTAGTTTTGTATGAACAAGAATGGGCAAGAAACTCCATATAGTGTATTCTTTTTAATAAATCAATGGTGCCGATTCTCTTGGTCACAAACTAAACTAAAATTAGACTATTTCCATCTTTTTCTGTCCAATAAAACAAGAAAGAGACTAATGTAAATAAGAACCGTCAAATTTAGTCAATCTGACACATCCATACAATTATAGTTGACATCTTAAAACGTATGGATTAAAAATACGGAAAAGTTCAAGGCAAAACTAATTTGACATCGCTAACTTAGTTCC
Organism: Hoplodrina ambigua; assembly: GCA_949774945.1. Classification (NCBI taxonomy): domain Eukaryota; kingdom Metazoa; phylum Arthropoda; class Insecta; order Lepidoptera; family Noctuidae; genus Hoplodrina; species Hoplodrina ambigua. The sequence continues at coordinate 10,498,101 of OX458988.1, forward strand.
TTAATGTCACGGAATGTCACCGTCCTTTCTTTTCGCTGTATGTTAGTAAAAGATGTCAATTCTCTAAATTTAGTCTAGTTTGTGAACAAGGGAATTGGCACCAATGCCTTACAATATTTGCATAGAGAATCATACATAACTAATAGTGATAGTCTTCTTCTAAAGTTCAGCTATTCAAATTAAGTCCGTATCTAAGAAAGCTTTTTTCTACTCAGGTAACAATACCACAATGGAGATGGACATCACGGAGTCGTCGTCGTTCATGGAGGAGGCGGGGCTGGACGACAGCTCGTACCTGCGCGGCCTGCGCAGCATCCGCGGCCGCTCGTCTTACAAGCCGCTCAAGGAGATCACGCTCCGACATCTCGCGCACAACAAGAGCGCGCGCTCCGCCGGGAGCACCAGCAGTGAGTGTACTTACAATAAATAATTTTTAAAAAAATCATCTTTATAAGTAAGCCTTAATTTTAAATTATTAAAATACTGAGTATCGAATATTGTATAATATTTGTTACCAGAACTAAGGCGTATCAAAAATTTCCGCTCAATCGGATACCAAAAAATGGTAAAAAAAAAGGTTTACATATTTTGAAAGGACTACTTACTTACATACAAACTGTGCAAGCTATAAAAGCTTGTAAAAGTATAGTATACTATAAAGCATAGCCATTTCTATCAGAGATTTTTTCAATAATCTGGCTACTTTAAACAATCTTTATCTATTTATAATATTAGTCTAAATTTCTAGAGACAATTTAATTTTCAGCCTCTGTTGCAACTAGGCCCAAACTTTTTGCTCGTAGAAGACAGATGTGCAGTTTACTTAGACTTTGATAAATTCTAGAGAATAAATATACACCGCTGCTTAATCCTTCGGGGATTACAGGCGTGATGTGATATTATGTATAATCTAAGTATGTAATTATTTATTTTTCTGTTACAGTACCATCCCCATCTACAGACTCGCACAGCCGGCCGACGGGCACGGTGGTGGGGCGCAAACGTAAGCCGGACACCGATGAAGCAGTAGAAGTCGGTGTGGAAGTCACAGAAGCCGGGCGCGCGCCCAGCAAGCGCATGCGCGTGCTGGAGCGGCTGGCCGAGCCCTTCCGCCGCGTGGCCGCCGCCGCCGCCCTGCCCAGCGTGGCGCGGAGGAACGCGGAGGTTACTCACGTGCTATTATAACTAGCCTTTCCCGTGTCCCTACACCTTTAGAGAACATCACTAACAAAAAAAAGACAAATTCATCAACTTGAACCATTGACACGAAAAGAAGAACTCTTCCCCAGCGTCAATTTTCTTACGCACCCAAATTTTTTTATAACTAAAATATAGCACTACATAACAAGAATAACGTAACTTACATTAGCATAAGAATTTTCAGAATCGACCAAAAGTTCTAAAAGATTTAGTCAAAAAATCCTATAAACAAACCATTCATCTTTATAACATCAGTTTGGATTATGATCCAAAAATAGTGAAAATCTTACCTTATTGTTTGCCCCCCACAGATCGTGGGCATCAACACCGACCTGCCGCTGACGGCGCCGGTGTCGTCGGGCGACACGTTCGACCCGGAGTCCCTGAAGGCTGCCGCCCTCCCCCTCCCCCTCGCGCCGCTCGTGCCCTCCGCCGAGCCCGTCGCCGTGCCGCTCGCCAGCGACGAGAAGGACAACAAGAGGTGCGTCATCATGTAAGAGAGAGACAAAATGTTCATGAGGAAACAGTATGCCTTCAGCGGAAGATACGGCCTTGGTGGACTATATCAGATTTATTAGGTACGTTGTTACGATTAAGTAAGAGTTGAAGGCACTCGTATGAGGTCATGAAGTGACAAGATCTGCGATATTGTCTTGGTTTGCGTACCACAGGGTACTGGTCGAGATTTTTTGTACACGTAAAGCTGTGGCCTGTTGTACTGTGTATCGTCAGTACGACTTTTGTCAAAGCAAATCGCGTATCTTAAAGCTGGAACTTTATGCTAGCAAGATAATACTAATGGCCTATAAAAAAAAGGTTATTGTAACTTCGATTTCTCACTTTATAACCTCATATCACAAGTGTCGTCTCGAAATATTATGCGACGTTGGATCGCTTCGATAGTGGATCCAAACGCCGTCGTCCATTTGTAAGTATTGTATGTGGAGTTAATTTTGTACTATAATTTGTATCAATGTTCCTTATGAGATGTAGAATGTTTCTTAAGGATATTCGTAGAAAAAATGCATTTAATATCGTTATAATAGCTCATTTATGACAGCAAAAAACAATGTACAAAAAATATTCAGTAATGAATTTTAAACACTTTTGTGATTAATTTTCATAGACAAATATGTCTTATATTTAAAACTAGCTTCTGCCCGCGACTTTGCTCGCGTCAAAGTTGGTTTCTCCATACAAACTTTGAACCCCGATTTCATCTCCAAACAAATCTCAGACAAAGAACACACCCTCGCAAGTTTCAGATCACTACGATCAGCGGTTAAGGCTGCGCGTTGATCCGTCAGTCAGTCATTCAGAACAAAGCATTTTATATCATGTATAGATATAGATTAAAGTCCAAAATACACTCCACCAACAAAACAAACTAGAATACATAAAAATGTAATATAGTAAATAGATAATGATTAGTAATTAGTAAAAGACAAGTTTATAACAGCAATGTTTGTACATAATAATATTATGTATCGCGGTTTTTAACTCGCCATATGATTTTATCCTTTTATCCATTGACTTTTTATTGGACATGTAGGGGACTACAAACTCTATGGTACGAAATAAATACTGTTTTATAAAGACCAGAAAGAAAAATTATGTTCTTTTTTTTTAAAATAGAATCAACTTTGTGGATTATGTCGTCAATAATTGTAAATAATCTGCAAAATTCGTTTTATTTTTTTATTGAATCAAATTGTATGTAATAGAATATCTATATTTTTGTTTATTTTCTTGGAAGAATAAATTATGTGTCGATTTATATAAAAATTATGTCGAAATGTTATTTGTAGTGTTTATTCTAGTCCCTTACATGTCCACTTGTGTTAGATTAATACTTAGGTAACGAAAATCGGTTAATTAATCGGTTTCACGGATTTTATCTTTTTAACATTGATCATTTACTGTAAGTCTACCCAAAGAATGAACAATAATTATGTTCCCCAAGCATATTTGTGCATTTTTCAATAAACTTCAATCATACAAATATACAGGATTTTATTTCATAATCATTTGAAATTACTAACATATCATCCTTAAAAAATTTCATAGAAAATTATTTATATATTGGATACTAGCTTATGCGTGCGACTTGGCCGCGGGTATATCGGTTATCGGAACTTTTAACCCTGTTTCATCCCCCCCTTAGGGGGTAATCTTTTCTTAGCGCATGCCTACATCATAATATCTATCTGCGTGCCAAATTTCAGCGCAATCCGTTCAGTGGTTTGAGCTGTGTGTTGATAGATCTGTCAGTCAGCAACTGCTGCCATTTAATAATTCACAAATATTTGCATACTTGTATCACAGCTATTTTATACCAATCACTTCAACTTTTCATTCATGACAATAGGAATTAGAACCACCGAATTATTGCCATAATTATTCATGAAAATCCCTAAAACCGGGTTCAAATGTATTTTGCTATATTGTGTTCATAGATTATAAAAACTATAATATTGTTTCTACAAATTGAAATAAAACCTGTAAACGCTAGGTGAAACTAAAACAATAATTTTGTGAGTTATAAAATATTTTTGTTTCTATACAAAGGATAAAGCCATAATTCAAATCAAAATTGAAAGCAGCAAGATTTTCTTATTCATGTAATATTAAAAGTAACGTAAAAATTACACAAGTTTCTATGTAATTTAAACAAAATTATGGTTTATTGGCTAAAAGACAAGAAATTTGAAAATATCGAATACTATTGCACGATGTAAATAAAACGTAAAATTATTGTTTCGGAAAGTTATTTTTTATTTTTTTGTCTCATTCGTTTGACCTTTGTAACCGATTGTCGTTTCTTACGCAAACGAAGGGTTGTATAAGTGTTGCGAAATCGATAATAATTATAAATTGTAAATAATGTTAAATTAGAAACTAAATTTTGTTCGCAATGAGTATTATTTCAGGTGTTTATTTTGGAAATAAGTTCAAATAAGGGCCAGTTATTACGAAAAGTATTAACGTGATCTTGTGAGGCTCAAGAGAACTGTTCAATCGACGTATAAAAAAGGGTTTGGTAATCTTGTATAATATCGAGATCCTGGCAATAGTATGAGTATAGAAAAAATCTTAGAACGTTATCGCGTTATGGATTTAGTAGGAAAATATTCAAAGAAGTTGTAGGTATTTTTGTTCTGGCCCTGAATATCTGCGTTGGGTTTCAAACCACAATATGGTACAGAATAATATAATAATAAATAAATTAACATTGTATGTATCCAACTATAGAATCAAATCCATGTGAGACAAGGGAAGTGATTTCATACCTGCAAAGCTAGGATTGAATGGGCGAGAATTAGTTTAAGTAATAATTACTACGAATCAATTTTTGAATTCTCGCCTCGGAAAATGATGCGCGAGAGGGTGCGTTCCAGCGCTTGTCGACGCGAGATGTATTTCAGTTCAGTGCGTGATTTGAGTTCTCGCCTATCATATCCATGCCTCGCCTTGCCGGTTTGAAACCACCTTTACGGTACATACGTTAGGTACATTGCGTCTCACACATCAATAGAATGTTCTGCAGAAATGTACAGTCGCTATAATGAAATGACATTTAATTTTATTCATTTGTAATTACATAATTATCCTGTTTGAAACTCAACACACAAGAAACAAATTGATGCGTTTATTTCAACGTAGTTAAGGTATAGTTTAGTTTAATTATAAAATAGAATAATATACAAATGGCGATTTTTATTAAATAAATCATTGCAATCAACTTTGGGCTTTTATTTTAATAACCTTTTTTTCTAAATATTAATTACAAATACACCTACTTCAAACAATAGAGGTTGTAAATTATTGAGTGATGTGTCATTACAATCGAGGCTGGATTATAGCACTAGTGCGGTAATGTAATTTAAAAAGCACGCGTGCGTAATACACCGCGGTGCAAAAAGAGGAAATGAGTAAAAAATGAAATTACTCGACAGACAGTTACTTTACAAAAAATGAAAGTGGATATTGAAAACTTTTTACATAACTGGGCACAAAGCGATTGCTGTATTGCCAACAAACGCCGCCATTTTCCTCTTCTGAATAGAAATGGTCTCCTTTTGTCGCCAACATACCAAACTTGGCAATTAAATAACATTGTATAAGAATGGAGGTAATATTTCGACATGTTACCGCGTCACGATCATTGTGGGTGCTTTAGAAGGTCTCGCACGAGCACGCTGACGGAAGACCAAAGTAGTTCATTTTATTTATTTTCGAATTAAAAATGCGACTATTGCATAGCATTTTGGTTTTATACGACAATCGCAATTGGTTAGCGTCTACTTACACCAACAATTAATTGGCATACCTACTTTTAATGACTTCAAAACGCTTTTCCCCCTATAGGTGGGTTCGATTCCCACCCAGGACAAACTTTGTGTGATGAGCATGATTGTTAGTTCTGTGTCTGGGTGTGATTTATCTGTAATATGTATGTATTTATAAATTATATAAGCATGTATATCAGTTGTCTGGTTTCCATAACACAAGCTCTGCTTAGCTTGGGATCAGATAGCTGTGTGTGAGTTGTCCCAAGATATTTATTTATTTATTATTTATTGATTATGTAGTATGGCAACAATAAACTGTAATGTCACTTTTTGCCAACTCATTCAATAGTAACTCATCGTCATCTGCACAGCTTTTTCCCAACCATGTTGGGGTCGGCTTCCAGTCTAACTGGATGCAGCTGAATACCAGTATTTTACATGGAGCGACTGCCTATCTGACCTCCACAACCCAAACAATAGTAACTATTTATCTAAAATTAAAAATCTAATTATACAGTCAACTAAAAATTTGTAAGATTTTTTAAGTTTTTTGGTTAATAGTGTTTATTACGCTGTTGACATAAATTAATAAATATTATATGTGCGTTTCAAATTCAAAAATGGATCGTAATATTGATAGAATATCACGTATCATTCGCGCGTTTGTGCTAGGCTCACCCAATATATATAATAACGAGAAATTGAAGTTGAGCAATGTTTCATTTATTTAGGTGTTTAGGTACGCTTCATTGGTTTTCTTGTAAAGTAAGAATGAAAGCCTTGGGTTCTAATAGATATTAGTATTTATAAAACGTCGAGGGAAACCGCTGGATGCGGACAGCTCAGGAGCGATCATTGTGGCTATGTTTAGGAGAGGCCTATGTCCAGTGGACTTCTTTCGACTGATATAATGGTAATGATTTGTAAAAAAAAACCTACGTCAGAGCCAAAAGGGCAAAAAAGACAGTTTTGGAGAAGAGCGATTAGGGCTGAAGAAGACGTCGTAGCTAAGCGGTGATCTAAGGTTTTAGGGCGGTCAAGCACCTGGCTAGGGTTCGATTCCCAGGTCCTAAACTGCTATTGTGATTTATGATAAAAAAATCACTTAGGTTACATAACAATATTAGGTAATCTATCCGACAGAATGTCTGAATCAGCAGTATATTTTTTACTGATATGATTTCATTGTTGGTCTCGTAGAAAAAGCTGTTCTTAATGATGAGCTTAAAGACCCCTTTTCAATTCAATTACCTACACCTCATTTAATTGAGGACTTTTACATGCAACTAGACCTCAGTCCGCTGCTTAAAAAATACAGGCATCATTATAATTATGTTGTTGCAACAGTAATTAGCATTTTCATAGATGCTCGCTTCACTGTAATTTCAATAGTTCACGGCTTTGTGTTATGTAATTGTTTTGTTCCAACAAAATGAATGAGGTGCGGCTGTCGACAATGAGACGTAGCTAATTGATCAATAGACGCTTATTAACGCAGTAGCTTTATCTAGCTAATAACATTAATGGTTTTCAGAATGTAGGTAAGTTATTGACATTACCGAGAATCGAGTACAGTCAATGAAAGCGATAGGTGTCCAGTCAGATATGGAAGCGGTGAATGCTTATGTGAATCCCGCACTCCAGGTTACAGGCACAGGTGGAACACTGCGGCGGATTAAGCCGGTAAGAGTCCGTCACCCCCACAATGGAGGAAGTCCATGAGGATTTCCACCGCGCACAAAAATAGGGAAAAAGAGGTCGTCAGGTCAATATAGTTAAAGTTTTCTTAGAAACCGATGGATGCCTTCGATTTACATTTATCTTAATTACGCAAGTCCCACGTAATGAGCCACAATTGATTTTCTATTGTTCTGACATACCGGTAAGTCAGCCGGACTTTGTCCGTATAATTAATGAACTGTTTACTATCTACTTTTTAAATTAAATTACATTTAAAAATATCTATCAGTTTCTAAGAAAACTTCAACTAGGTATATCTAACGAACCTGCATAGGTACCAAACTCTTTTGTCGACTGTACATCTAGTGAATAGTTAGGTATTAAATCATTATATACCTACGAGCTAGGTATTAAATTATAATATACCTACAATAAAATACTATGTAGGTATTAGAGACTGCCCCGTTGGCCTGGGTTCTAGTTCCAGGTCAAGCATATTATTAGTTGCGGGACGTCTTAACAGGATACCGTGGCCCCGGAACGCAAAGGGCAACAGAAGGAACAGGGTAGTTTTTTAGTCAGTAACAGTCTGACAGTCAAAAGGAGTCATTTGATGATTTTTACCACCTAAAAAAGAAGGCATATTATTAGGTTTTTCCAATAGCAATATGACAAAGAATTTTATATGTTTAGAAGAAGATATTATACCTACCTGTAAAATCATGAATATGAATACAGTAAAATTGGCTAATGGGTATAGAAATAATTGCTACCCTCACGGCCACATGTTATCGAAAGGCACAATTATCAATGAACAATAATAATTATTGTCTGTTGCAAAATATGGGTATAATTAACCTAGGACAATTTGGTCCTTGGTATCAGCGACCCAAATAGTGCAGTTTATGACGCGGGTTCGAATCCCGCATGCTGTTCAAATATTTATGTCATAGATTTAGCCGACTACGGTAAAGCTAAAAAGAAAGGTTATTCTTTTAGCTGTCTTTGTATGTATCATAGAATATTTAAACTTGACACTAATAATAACAGTGCGCGAAATTCCGGCCGGCCCCGGGCGGCGAAGATCCACGCTACGCCACTGAATTGTACCTGTTCTTGTAATTACTTATTGTATTACTTATTACTTGTATTTATAGCCTCGTCGGTCTAGTGGGCACAAAGCGCGACTGCTGAGCATGAGTTCTTGGGTTCAATTACAAATCAGGCAAATTGTTTTTGGGTTTTTCCATCAGGAATTTCTCAGTAGCAGCCTCGGAGCCTAGATTTGAGCCCGGTTTATGGCAATAGGCTCGCCCCTTATTACATGGGACTTAAACATAACTGGCGAAATATTGGTGTACACTTCTCCTAACCCTTCGGGGATTACAGACGTAACGTTATGTATTTACTTATATTTTACCGTAGCGCCTAAACTAGTCATTCGATTTAATGATAAAAATCAATCAATCGATCAATCGATTCGACATTATAGGCCGGGTAACATAGGCTACAAGTTATAAGTGCATAGACAATAGCACGCCGTTTAAGTAGTTAAGTTTCGGTTCTCGATCATGTGCCTACTATCATTTAGCAGCTATACCAGTCACCCAGTAAATATTGTCGGTCCAATTAGCCATAGGGTTGTTTTCATATACTATTACTATTATTGAAGAACAAGTCTACCCCCAAAGGGAATTGGTAAAATATCTAAAAGCCCATCCAGTCCAAAAAATGTGTAGTGCTTAAATATTATTTAAGCATGACATCATTGTTTAACGTCTGTACTGACTCTGATGACTCAAACGGCAAAAATATTACCAACGGTTTTACGAATCCGTACCGGAATGAACAAGAACTTGTATGAGATAATAGCTGCTTAGGGCGTTGTCCTGTCATAGGCTCACGTTTTTGGGTAACAGTTTCAGAAAACACATACCTTCTAGGGGCGGATCGTGATCTTGTGAGCTGATTGAAAAGAGTGCCGTGGAGTTTCTTGCTCGTACTTCACCATAGACGCCTACTTTCGTTTTAAAACGACCAACTAGCTTCAACTTTCTGACTAACTGACCGACTCCGTGACAATTCAAAAGTGCCTGTAACTAATCTAAGTAATTGAAATAAATGTTTTTGACTTTGACTTTTGAAGAGATCGGTTATTGGTAGCAACTATCTGTCCTATTCTCAATCACTGCTCTCCTAAAAGCCAGTATAACAGTGACGTCAACCAAAAAAAGCGCCGAGGTAATGAAGGTCCACAAGTTCCAGGAAAGTGATTCAACTGTCCTCCAAACAGTGGAGTAAGAAAAACAAAATCTCCACCTTCATCTTGTTGGCTCCAATATTCGTAACAAACAAGCCAATCAATTACTACACTCTCGGGGTTCGCTACCGGATCTTCAGCACTACTTGGTAGCCGGGTTCAAAGAATGACGTCAGATTCGGAAGAGGTCAAGGTCACCGTATACAGTGTTACGTTGCTGAAGTAGGTAATATTCTTAGGTAAATACGGGGTGGAAAAAACAGCGTAAGGGAAACTTTTACCATACATTCCGTATGTAATTCTAGACCCCGCCGATTTTTCTTCGGTTAATACCGCCCTGGGTGGGGCGGAAGGGACTGTAAGACTTTTACTGACTAAAAAACCACCCTGTTCCTTCTGTTGCCCTTTACGTTCCGGGACCACGGTATCCTGTTAAGACGTCCCGCAACAACATCACGCCCTGTAATCCCCGAAGAGTTAGGCAGAGGTATTGTATCTATTAGTACATCCACATTTCGCCAGTTATGTTTTAGTCCCATGTAACCACTGCGACATAGGGGCGAGCTTATTGCCATCGATTGGGCATAAATCCAGACTCCGAGGCTGCTACTGAGAAATTCCTGATGGAAAACCCAATAAAACTTTACTTGACCTGGGAGTCGAACCAGCAAAAGCGCTTCGCGACCACTAGACCAACGAGGCAGTTGTACATACCATACAAAAGTATTATAGTATTTTTTCATGTACCTAATTTTTAAATGATATAAAAAAAATGGATAAAAAATGAAATGGATGGATAATTTAATGTAATGTAATTATGTTTAAAATATTATAATGTATGAATGTTTAATTAAATTGTATAATTAGGATAAGTTAGTCTATAAGTCATTGTTGTCCTTTAAAATAATAATAATAATGTATTTTGCTGTGCCCTACAGGGTCCACAATTGTGTCTACAATATTGTTTACCACCACCTATTCATGTACATTGTGGAATGCAATAAACGAATTGAAATTGAAAAAAATGTTTTTTTTTTTCACAATTATGTGTAATCTGTGATAGTACTTTAAATTAAATTTATTATTGTGTAATCTTTTTTCGTAAAAAGTACGAACGTCATAAATAATTTAGGAAACCCCTGCAATAGTGTCCTGTTTGTCTAGTAGACGCAAGCGCAACTACTACACGTAGGGTAGGCTAGAAGGTCCCGAGTTCGATCACCGGTTTACGCAAAAAACACCATACCAGTTAAGTTCTGCCCTGAAAGTATACCTATAAGCTGGTAGGTACCTTTTGTGTTTTCAGCTACTAACACACAAAATTGGTAAACTAAACAAACAGATCGTTCAGTTCATCACAGTGACTGTAGTAGTCCATACGTCACTCAGTGAAACTTTATAAGCTTTTATATCGTACGACAGCGATACGATTTATGTTTATTTATTTAATTATGACACTCCAACGACTTATTCACTAATACATTTTTTGGGGCAATACGTTTTTATATGTTTCGTAATATTACTATCTACTGTTTGTTTCATCACTAAAACTTAGCTAAAACATTCACCCCTTTTTGTTATTAAAAACTAAAACACTAAAATTAGGTTTAATGAGGTCTTGGGTTTGATTCCCAGGTCGGTTACTGGGCTTTTTCAGCACGAATTTCTCAGTAGCAGCCTCGGAGTCTGGATTGTGTCCGGTTAATGGCAATAGGCGTGCCCCATTACATGGGACTTAAACATAACTGGCAAAATGTGTGTGTACTTCTTTGTTGCATAAAGTTTATATAAATAAATACAATATAAAATTCTCACCTGTGTAGTTCGCCTGTAGAGACGTATTGGTCTGGTCGGCGATCCGCATGCTGCGCCTGTACGGAGACACCTTGACCCTGGACTTGGAGAAGTTGGTGTCAGTCTTGCTCCTCTCCTTGTCTTGCACCTCCTCGCCTGCAAAGATATGTCACACTACACATATTATAAAACACTAGCTTCTGCTCGCGACTTCGTCCTCATGAATATTCTTATGCCCTACATAACATAATATCAAGCCTGTAATCCCCGAATGCTAAGGCACACACACATTACGCATTAGTACACAGTGTCTACGTTAAGGTTACGTTATTAAGTTTAAATGTGATAAGTGCGGAAATGGAATTTTCAAATTATACAAATCAATTGAATTTGCGTTGCGTTGAGTATTCCAGTTTGCCCCATCAAGTCGCCACCATACTGTGGCAAAGTAGACTGCTTAAAATCTTGCCCACCAGGGTTGGCATATCAGAATTTGTGTAGGTTAGTTTGCTCGATTTTTTTTTCATATTTGTTCGTTAAATAAATAAATATGTACCTATCTGTAAGTAAAACGTTTTTAGTACTGGAAACTTAAGACTTTTTAAATACTTATAACGGCTTGATGGTGCAAAGTGGAACTACTCGTTACCCCGCGCCTCGACCGATCGTGCAGTCGAATCGTAAGATATAAACGTACTATGATAGTATACACTGGGGGTATGTATAACCGAGGCCGGTCAGTCAGTCGCAGGCGAACTGCGGGACACAACACTTTATTTTGTGAGTACATTATCTATTATACACTTACTCTATTATTTATTAAATAACGAAAATTTAAAGGGAATGTTATCGTTCAAAAAATCTTTTATTTTTATTTTGAAGTGTGTTTATATTCGTTCCGTTTTTAAAAATTGTTTTATTTGCGTGTGTGTTTTGTTTCCTGGTTTTACTGTGTGAAAGAAAATTATTGGACAATACTGTTAGCTTGTGTTATTCGAGGATGTTTTTATTAAAATTATTTGAACGTAAATAACAGTTGGCAGTGGCAGTTCAAAAATAATTATCTAAAGTAGGTATAACATGAATACTTTCTTAAAGAAATTTTGTTTTTATAATGGGTAATTTACTGGGTAAGTAAACATTTGGGTCTAGGCTGATATTTTTTTAATATAATGTATTTACCTAGGTACTGTAAAGTGTCTGACTGTCTGAGTTGGATACAACCTCTTTTAATTATTTAATTTTTATTTGATGCTATTTTAAAATAAGAAGAACTTAGACGGTGACTACGGCAGACAGGCTCGATAATTAGGTAAAAATATGAATATTAATAGTAGCTTTTGCCCGCGACTTCTTAGCCGTATGAAATATAGGAAGGTACTTTACGACCTAATTAAGTATTATATATAAAAAACATCATAAGAATCGGTCATGCAGTTTCGGAGGAGTGCGGCCACAAACACCGTGACATGAGATTTTTACATTTAACATAAAATGTATTTAACATAACGAAATAAAGTCTTTCTATCATACATAGATTGATAATCCCGATACCAAGTAGGTAGCAGGTAATAATCCCGCAGGGATAGTACAATACCTGCCTACCCACCTTCAATAATAATAGCCAGGTACCCGCACCTACCTACTTGTTACACCTACCTACTTAGTGAGTTCAATAGTCAATTACCTAATCAGCTAATCGCAATCAGTTCTTTAAAGATTGCTCTCAGTAGATAACATTCTAAACGAGTACATACCGAAACTAAATCGATGATTTATCTCGATTGTTGTTTATTGGACGTCATGAAAGTAACTCGGTGGTCACATTAGAAGTTCAGTTGTTACAAAGCGGTTCTTATTTAGAGACATCATATGTTTTTAAACTTTCTATTTATTTAATTATTATAATTTTGACTTTATGTACTTGCGATTTCGTCAACTTGAATGTCAGTTATCGCGGACGTAGACAAAGTCGTGAAATGAAAATCCATTTTTATTTTATTTTACACTCTTTAGTTAAAAATCACAAAAATGAAGTCACAATTGTCTTTTACCGTACAGAATCTATGGGAAAATCGCGTTTCGACAGGTCAGGATAATCATATTTCCAATCCAAAAAGCGACTTAAATCTTAATAAAAAGGAAGGTCACTCACACATCACGAAATAGAGAAAACCGCTTGACTAAAGATGAAATTTGGCAGGGCGGTAGTTTATAGTTAGTAGACGTTCCAAAATTCAACGCCTAAGGGGATGAAACGGGGTTCCACTGTTTGTATAGGTACAGATATCAACTTTGACGCGGACGGTCGCGGGCAGAAGCTTGTTAAATATATAATTATATGTAGTCGCACTCGTGATAAGTAAATCTATAGTTTTAACGTACTAGACCTACTTACTTATAAAATTAAAACAGACTCGAACCCTGAGGCTACCAGCCGATGACTTAACATTAGAAATTGCTCCTCCAAGTCTAGAGCGAGGAGCAATAACCTCTTGTGCAATACTTAGCTCACCACTGGTTCAATCTGATTGAATGTAACTATAGTTAATGCTTCGTATGAAGGCAGATTATTTAACTAGTTACTACTCAGCTGTCACTGTGCTGTTTGTGTGTGTTTAATGTACTTATATCTATACATGAATGAATATAATTGAAGTGTCTTTTTGTCGACTGCTGAGTTTATGAGGTCTTGGGCTCGATATTCAGGTCGAGCAAAGTGTTATTGGGTTTTTCCATCAGTAATTGGTTAGTAACTAAGGTAGGGTAGTAGTTGCTTATTCATTCCTCTCCTTAAGAGAATACCTTTTGTAAGGTACAAGTAATTCAATAAAACTTACTATTAAAAATGAAGTTCGGGAGTGAATATTAATGGTCAAATTAAAATTATTGATTTTGACTTTTATACTTAGTTTACTAATTAAATAAGTTAATCTTACCTAAATTCCTTAACTGAATCGATTTTGAAAATTCTTTTGCAAATTAGAAGCTACTTTATCACTGAGTGCTTTAAAGGCTATATTTTATTATAAAAAAATTAGGGATCCGTAAGAAAAATCACGCGTACGAAGTCGCGGGGAGAGTACTAGTATATTACAAACTAACACATTTAGTAGTGACATAACAAAAGCTATAGAAAAATAATTTTCTCTATTTTCACGTTTCACGGCTTTCAAAAGGCAGAAAATGTTTATTTTTCGTTAAAAAATAATAACGAAAATAACTTGAACATGACTTGAACAAACAAATTACACAAATTGTTTCGCTCCACTTGTTTTATTGTGATGGCGATCAACATCCAAGGACGGATGACCGTTTCAAGTTTCTGTTTGTAATGGTAATAATTACTTTATCATAAAATATTGTTTGAATTCAGTTATATTTGAAAATAAAACATGAGGCGGTACTGAGCTATATTAATCAGACATTTACACACACACACACACACCCCTACCACACCCCCAAGACATACATTACGTGACAATGCTAGCTCCCATTACGTGACATGCCCGACTTCTAGTCAGAAGTAACAGCAGCGGTGTCCACACACACACACAAAAATAATATTACATATTCTCTGGACCGAATTTTGGTCACGATGGCCAATATCAAAGGACACTAGTCAAGTAAACAGGAGATATTATAGTGCACAAGAGTGTGTGCAAACACGAGTGCACTCCCTCTTTCCTCATAGTCCGATAGGACGGCATTCCGACACCATTGTGGACAGTTTATAGGACCAACGGCTTTATGTGCTTTCCGAGGCACGATAGTGTCACAATTCCAACCACAAAATTCTGGGTGGCTGCTGAGAAATTCCTAAAGGATAAAAGACAAGAACACTGCCCGAACTGAGAATTGAAATCAATAAGACAGCAGACACATACACACACCACTGGCGTTAAGGTCGATATTCGGGACATCTACATCTTATTAGACTCACTACTCATAGGTATGTCCCATCGGAAGAGCCCGTCCGGTATGTCCAATATAATGTTTCAATTGTTTTATAGCAGTTCGTACCAGTCGTAAAGGGGGAAAGCGTTTTGTACACTGGAATCATTGAACTATTTGACACTGGATTTCTACGGGCTCATAAAATAGAAAACTCACATTAAATCAGACTTTCCACAGTGTCGGGAAATTAGGAAATGAACAGTTACAGGGCAATGGTAGAAAGACCTTTGAGATTTTGACGTGACCCTCCCTCACAAGATGCTGGAGTAGTATACAATCATGGAATTCTCATGTTCTTTCCCAGACATAGCAGTTTCCAATCTATAAGTTTATTTCCACAATTTTAAACCATCTCTGATTTGTCTTGTTTCTCTATACACACATTGCACTCCCGTTTCATCCTCTTAGGAGGTGAATATTGGAAAATTCGGAAACTACCTCCTTGCCAAATTCATCTTTATACAAGTCAAACGGTTTTTGATATTTCGTGATGAGTGAGTGAGTGATTATATATTTCTATTATGTATAGTATATAAACAACTTTTTTCTTTAAGTAATATGTACAATATTTACATTCTTAATTGTAACAAAAAAAAATATAGTAGGTATAGTATAATTTTGAATTGTTTTACTAAGTAGGTAATACCAAAAATGGACATGGTGTTTTTAAAAATAACCGTTTTTTCTTTAACAGACAAGACACTTAGATTCAAGTCAGTAGTAGTAGTACTCTCCAGAAACCTATAAACGAAATAATTGAACTAAATCAATGTGATCACGAACTCGTTTAGCTAACCGCTGTCATTTCCGACGCCCGCGCCGCCACTTGAGAACCGTCGCCGCGTCGCGTCGCTCGGAAGCAATCGATAAGCTTTCACGTGATTATCTAGATATCTTGATAACATACGGAATTACCGACACTTCTATGCATTAAAGAAGTTATAAATATATCTGCTTGTTGGTAGGTGACTTATGAGCAAGAGATTCCGGTTCTTGGGCCTAATTTCCAAGTTAGGCATGATGTTAAATTTCTCGATAGCCTTTTTTTTTCATGGTGAAATCCTTGTGGACCGCATCCTCTTCGGGGAAGGCCGAAAGGTGTGTCTGATTTCTACTGACTCCTGAAAACCCCACGGTGATCCTTGCCAGGGCACGGGGGTCGCTCGGACTTTAGACTCGTGCCTAGTTGATGGCGGCAAAAAGCCCATCCTTTTCTATATGGGACTAAAGATGACTGGCTAAATGTGGTTGTAAGTAGGATCTATACATAAATCTTAAACCTCTGCATTACAAAACCTTCCGCGAACAGTGTAAAGGCGACAGCATCTTAAGACTGCAATTCTTGATAGCTTTAGTGAATAATTCTGGGTGTTTATGCTAAAACTAATATATCTAATCTTTATTATTTATTTATTTATTTATTTATTTATTTATTTTACTTTAATTAAAACGGTTAAATAACCA
The DNA here is from genome assembly GCA_949774945.1 of Hoplodrina ambigua. Lineage (NCBI taxonomy): Eukaryota > Metazoa > Arthropoda > Insecta > Lepidoptera > Noctuidae > Hoplodrina > Hoplodrina ambigua. The sequence goes on from OX458988.1 coordinate 10,514,748, forward strand.
ATTAAAATAATTAAAGACACAGAAGACATAAAAGTAAAAATATAAAAAAAAGAAAACACGAATATACATTTAAAAACAGAACAAAATAACTTCATCCCTTTCATAAATTCACCTCACAGTACTTCTGACATACCGACAAAATCTTCGTCCATTCATCCGCAAACAGATTATTAGATTATATAGTCCTTACTTTTGGTGTTGGTTATCTTTGAGGTGTCTCGCCTACCTTTACGTTATTTTAGCGCCAGAGGGCACTATAGACCGCTTACGTAATTGCTATGTGACTCTTAGACCTATACAATGTTATATTACTTTCTAAGTTATTCTTGGGCACAAATCCTTTACAAATACGGCGTACTGGCTATGAATTGATACATGTGTATAGCAATAATGTAAGTGAAATCGCCACTCCGCCTTGAGCAAGCGTTGTGATCAATGCTCGTGCCTTCTCTGTATGAGAAGAGGCATTTGACATGCAGTGGTACAATAATAGCCTATTAATAAAATAGATGTGTCTGTTTGTCATGTAAAAAAAAACACATTTTTACAAAAATTATGAATGGTTTACTCGGTACTTGAAAAAAATAACTTCTTAAATCTCCGAACCCGAACCATGTCTACAGGACTTTCACTGGCAGATAGCTGATATTATAAGGAATAACTTTGCCTTAAACATAAACTCATTCGTGAACGAAGTCGCGTGCACAAGCTAGTTACACCACACATACATATCATTGACATAGGTAATGCTAAAATGAAGAACAAATATTGAGCGAACAATGCTATTTTTTGAATCAATAAGCATTATCATAACACATCGTTAGCATAATTTATGTAAATACAAATTGTGTGAATAACTCAATCAGGTTTTGGAAGTTCATTGGCATGACACTAACAATACCTATTATAAGTGTGTTTCTTACGTTCATGTGATTGTTTAATGTAATTTAGATTTTTCGCTTTTTAGTGATGCATAATTATTGTGAGTAAACAAAACAAAGACGTCCTGTATCAATCTATACCCATACTAGCTTTTGCCAGTGATTTCGTCCGCAAAAATGACGGTTAACGCGGACGTTCGAAGTCGCGGAATATAAAGTAGCGATTGTCCTTTCTGGGGGTTCAAACTGACCGTGTTCCAAATTTCATCAAAATCGGTTTGTTGGTTTAGTCGTGAAAGCGTAACAGACGGACAGACAGTTACTTTTGCATTTATAATATTAGTTTAGTATGGATTATAAAGCTCTGAAGAGTTTGTTTGTTTGAACGCGCTAATCTTTTGAACTATACGGGTCGGTATAAGCGGTATAAGCTATACGGTATAAGCTACCTTATCCTTAAATGCTTTAAGCTATATTTTAATATCAAAAACATTATGGTTTCGTAAATTAATCACGCGCACAAAGTCACAGGTATCACTTAACTTTAAGCGTAGCATCTATTATTATTTATTGCAGTAATTTATTACTTTTTCATTATTGTTGTGTAACACTCCGCTGAGTGATTGCAAGTTCGATCGAAAACGTTTTCAGTAAAGCAATTTGACAAAAATAGCTTTATTAAAAACATTATGGAAATAAATTGCTTCGCTTATACTTATTACTATTGTACGAAACAACGCACCTTGCTGCCCGACCTCGACACTGCCCTAACCTTCGTGATACTGACCTCACAATTATTTTATAAGTAAGTACAGTTGACAAAAGAGATAGGTCTGCAGGCTCGTGACATATAGTTGAAGTTTTCTTAGAAACCGATAGATGTCTTCGATTGAAACTTGACTCAATTAATGTACTGTTTAATATTGAACATAACATTTCATAACGCCTGTAATCCCCGAAGGGTTAGGCAGAGGTGCACCCATTAGGACAGCCATATTTCGCCAGTATGTTTTGGTCCCATGTAATAGGGGGCGAGCCTATTGCCATCAACCGGGAACAAATCCAGACTCCAAGGCTGATACTAAGAGATTTCTGATGGAAAAACCCAATAACATTTTGCCCGACCTGGGAATCGAACCCAAGACCCCATCAGCAGCTCAGCAGTCGCGCTTTGCGACCACAAGACCAACGAGGCAGGTTATTATATATTTTTTAATTTAAATTATATTTAAAAACATCCATCGCTTTCTATGAAAACTTTAACTTTACTGACGACCCTGCATAGCTATTTGTTTTGTTGACTGTACATGCTGCGCTCTTTTACAATGTTACGCAGACTGGACATGACCTACGATTCGTAAGGAAAAGACAGGTGATATAAATATCTTCGACGAACAGTGCTGAAGATTGTAGGATAATAAAAAAACTGCTATTTTAAACACTTCTAATTTTCTATATTTTTTTTTGTAAAATTTTGTAAATATATAATTATGTATTTTGAGTTTATCTTTTTTTCTAATTTTGTTGTTTTACGCTCATGAAATAATTTGCACTTGACTTAAAACTCTTCTCCACCTTTGGATGACTGGTAGAAAATACCCAAGGCATTAACTCTGCCTGGGTATATACTTTTTGTTGTATAAAAGTTTAAATAAAATAAGACAATATTTAGTTACCCTTGAATTTATTGCCTTATTGCAGTATTTTTTTTATTTCTTCACCGTTGTAGATTAATTTATTAACACAGTTTGCAATAAAGAAAATTAGTAATCAAAACCTCAAAACAACATTCCTTTTTTGAAACACAATGAGGATTCATAAGCTACATTGTCTGCGTCTAAATAAAAAAAATCAAGACGTCAAACATTTATTTGTCTACGGCTTTTGACAGATTTCACAGTTACGTTTGAAGTTTATATAGATTTTATTTGTAGCGAGAATATTTTGTTTGGAATTTATTTAATTAGAACAGTGAATTTTAATATATTTATGTGCGAATTATATGGTGCTATGACATGAAATCAAGTTTAACGGCATATCGTGAGGATTTGACATGGTTTTGTTAATTTTACGAACATTTAATGTGTTTTAGGTATGTTTGTTTTTTAAATAATTTATAACGAAGAATTGATCAAGATTTTAATGAAGAAATATGGTTAGTGGCCCACGTTGTAGATTATTGGTATTGTAAGTATCAAAACGCGTTAAAGTATACTTCATTGTCGATTAAGGTATAACATACCTGTTGGTGCAATGATAGAATTTTAATTTTACTACTGGCAAAGAGTAAGTATATCTGTACGATTTTCGTATCTAGCTCATGGTTAGGATTACAGCCTACACCATGGGGTAGCATAAAATGCGCAATTGTCTCCAGAATCCTCCTGTATGCTACTGGTGACAACCAATTGGCATCAGAACCTCCTGCTAACGCGTAACATGTTAGGCAAAGTTTCTTCGTCAATCTTCATTGGGAGACCCGCCTTTTTCATCAGTAAAAATTTGTACAGACCAATAGGTATTAATAATACTATGACAAATGTTACTGGCGTGGTATGAGATTAAATATTCAGCGTTTAAAAAGATACAATCACTGTTAGAATATCACTGTTATCACTGTTAGATACAAGCGCTGTGTTATTTATTTACTTCTAATATAAGTAACTGATTACTGATGAAATGATGTACAATGAAATGGCTGATTGCTGTTCTGGTGAAGTCGCTGCTGGCGCGTGCGACGAGCGTAGATCACATAAACATAATGTAACATCAGTAAGGCTGGGACGATAAATGTATTTTTGATGAAAAAATAATTGTTAATGGTAGGTACCTAGGTAGTACGTAATGAAACGTAAAACATAGTGCATAGGTAGGTATGCTAGGGGGGGGCTTTACAGGGGTCGCGGGGGTATTTATAGTTTAGTTACAGTTATAATTTGCTTTCCGTTTTTTTTACCGTTTAGAACAAAAAGAATATCCCGATGATGGGAAGTACTTATTATACTTTTACTTTGTCACTTTCGACTTTGTAAAGTGGCTGTGGCATTATTGGTAAAACCCTGAAGACTAGTTGCACATAAACTTGAGGTAAATGCTGTTCAATAAACGAACAATAGGTGATGCAATTATGATGACAAACAGACAATCAATTATCTTTATTTCTATGAGGTAACTGTCTCGTGTGCGTGGTTGATCGTAAAACTAATTATTGTTTATTTTACTAAAGGTGCTCGTAAACGTGCAATATTTTTAGATCAATATGTAGCTGAAATATTTTCGGATATAACTCGACAATGTCTAAAACATTACTGGTATTGCATTGACGCGAAAGGATGGCCCGTTTAGGAGCACCGAAAAATATGGCGTGAGGAGTGATCATATCAAAAGTGTTGCAGCAATACTTTTACCACGCTGAAAATATTGCCGAAAATATGGCCAGTTTAACCACACATGGACCATATTTTTCCACTATTCCATTTTCACCATATTTTTATACCATTTTGACAATATTTTGGGAAACTTGGCGACATTGTTTTTTGTTTAAGACAGTGTTGGTTTAACGATAAATATAAGCTTTATATATATAATCTTTGGCATTCGTTTTTACTACTACTATTTAAGGACTAAGATCTCAGAACAGACAAGTTTACGTAACTTTAACAAGGCTAAAATTTTAAACAAAGATTTAAGAGGAATACCTATGTCGTTAAGAATTTTTGCTTACTTTACTAGTTAAAATGCTGGGCCCTTTTAGGTAAATATAACTAATAACAGGTAGGTACCTTACTAACTGACGTTTAAATATTACGACTCGTTTTCATACATCCATAAATATATCTTCAGGATATTGTAGCAGCCAGCCAGCAGCCCAGCAGTAGGGTAATTCAGTCTTATAATCATAAAATGGTATTCTCTGTAAAATGCAGTCTTTTCGGGTTAGTAGGTAGTTTACAGTTGCTATTTTTGACTTACGCGGTGTTAGAACAAGAGCAACGATAGGTCGAAAGTATTTCAATTAGTAACTTTGGAGTGCACCTTTCTACTGCCTCCCGGTACCGGTACCGATCGCAATGTTCAGTGGCGCCGTCGTGTGTTTGCGATAGTACCAATGGGCGCCATTCTCTTGTACTTTCACCTGCAGTTTAAAGTTCAAATGTGTTATGTTATTTTAAGTGCACAAATTTAAATAAAGTAGGTACCACTGTGAATTTTATTAATTATTGGCGCATGCTGCTTGTGTTAAGTGTTTTTGAAGCTTTTTTAATTCTGGTTCTTTTGTAAACTGGCTTTTGCTACAGACTTCGTCCGCGTAAGTGTCAGTTATCGCGGACGCAGACAAAGTCGCTAAATAAAATGTAGCCTAATCCTTTCATGTGGTTCAAACTTACCCTGCATAAAATTATATCAAAAAGAGAGAATTATATTAGTAAGAGAGTAACACCATGACGACGATTTATATAATTACTTACGATAAATTGTAATTTGCACTAGTGCACAATGACGATATCTTTATGCATTACGGTTTAAAGGCGAGGCGACAACCTCAAAAATAACTTTACAAACAAAACTTATTGAGGTAAACTTGTAGATCTTCAAGGCGCTCGGTAAGATACTGCCAATAAAAGTCAAGTTCTTTGCGTGAACAATAATATTATGTACAGACACTTAAATACATACATTTATGTAAACATTACTGCATTAGTATGCCATGTGTTCCACATTTTATGGTAAATAGGTACATAGTTGGTCTGGTGACTTAATTAATCTGCTGATTAGCGCTATTCAGTTCCGAGTATTTAAATAATGATATCATTATGCGAGAGTGACGGCAAACGAATGAGGTAACTGATTAGATTATTGGAAATCAATCAATTTATCCGGATTTTGTTTCTATGGCCCCACGGTGAATTCAGCCGTGTAAGAAAAATGGTTAAAAACTCAAAAAAGCGTTTGACAAGAACTTCCTGCTTCTTGAATGTCAATAAACCTTCTTGTTTGAGACATTATTTTTAAATGTACATGGTGATTGTTAATTTTCCAGGAATATGTTTTACAACACGATCATAAAATATTGAACAGTTTATTTTTCTTCCGATGAAAGCTTAAATGTTTTCCCGTGTTGTGACAGTTTCCCTACAGAGCTAAAGTAACCCACATTTACAGTACATAGACGTCCTGTGTTTTTAATAACTTGCTACATCGGTGTCACGTCGCGAGTAAACGAAGCGCTAAAGTGCTTTTCTTGGCATTCATGTTAAAGATTAGGATCACGTCAGAATTGTAGACAGAACTAGTTGACATGTGAGTGAGAAAATTGTCACGCTACACACATGTTAGCCCTGTTACAAATAGGTAGATGGTAGACCTTTATATTATAAAAGTTATGTTTAAAAAGTTACTTTTTTATTTAATTCCGCCGTTGTTTTCTTAGACTTGGATGTACACTTAGTGACTCAAATCGGTTGAGCCGTTAAGTAGCTACGAGCCGACATAGAAACGGACATCCAAACATACATACAGGTCAAACACGTACCCCTCCTTTTGGGCTTCATCGCAATTGGGTAAAAAATTACCTTGTGAAGGTTGTGTGTTTGTATCCGAACACCGGCAAGTACCAATGTAACTTTTTCTATTTCAAATGTTTATCTAGACATAAATATTTTCATGTCTAGGTATTTGTTTATTTTAGACATCGGTGAAGGAAAACATCGTGAACCTGGATTTGTAATAAATAAAATCCACCTTGAGCAAGTGTCGTGATAATGCTCGTGCCTTCTCTGTATGAGAAGAGGCCTTTGCCCTGCAGTAGGATAGTATAGGCTAATAGTATTATTATTTTACTTAAATTCCACAGACCACTATACCATCAATAAACTACCGTCCTCATTTTAAAATGCATAACTAATACATAGACTATTAGCATATAGGTAGGTACACTCGATATTGATCTACGTAAGTGGGTACATTAACTTTCTATGTCGCTGCGGGTAGTAACGCGGCCAAGGGCGGCGGGGCAAAGGGTTGTTTTTATAGTAAAATAAGTTATTTATACTTTGGACTTTAATTTAGGGGGTAGTGAACTGATCTGGATTTTTTTCTTCCTGATGATACATTTTATTTCTTGAATTATTTAAGCACGTTTGTGAACATTATACCTACTGTTGAAATTACTATAATATCAGCCTATTCAAGGGCCTTTTCTCATACAGAAAAGGCACGAGGATAGATCACCACGCTTGCTCAAAGCGATTTGGCGATTTCAGACTTTATTGACCGATGTTTTTTTCACCGATGTCAAAGATGTCCAAGATAAACTAATAAAGTACATGCTGAGATGTAACCATTACTACACCCACATTTCGCCAGTTATGTTTGCTGGTGAACCAATTGATTTCTCAATACAACCTCGGACATCGTTTACAGCCCTACAGGTTCTCATATATGATCTGAAATTTAAGAAATTGTATGAGCTTTAAAAGACTTTGAGTTCCGAGTATTTAGCTAATAAACTAACTCTCATATAATTTCAAAATTGACGTGTAAGAGTGCAATTTTCAATTTAAAAAGAATAAATGTAATTGAATAAGTTCCGTTTCCCCAACAGGCACAATGCGTTGGCTCCACACTGTAGCAGTAGCATGCCTGCTGCACCTGGCGACGCCTGCAGAGTACCTGCTGCCAGGGGACGTGGTGCCCTACCACTACGACCTGAAGTACGCCTTCGATATCGACCCCAACACCAACTTCAGTTTCTACGGAGTTGTTGAAATATTGGTGAGTACCTTTTTTTTTCTAAGTTTTTCCTAACGGTTCCACGATCACTTTGCAAATCGCTGGCCGTTATCTTGGCGGATAGTATCTGGCCACTGTTACTATCTTGAGTCGCTTCTATATTTATCGTCATCCAGGCCAATCGATGCCGATCGAGCTTGAGAAGCCTTAAGGAACCTAGGTGCGACTTCGTCCATCTGTGTGTTTGTTTGTTACTACTGCTTATTATGGCATTTTTCTTTTGTGTATGTCCTTTTTTAGCATCTCGTAATAACAATAGCGATTAAGTTTAGGTAAATCAAAAACTTTTTGCGTCACTAAGACGATGGCCTCATAAATATCTAGCTTTTTTTTCTATATACCGTTTTATCACGATAATCTTATTTAAAGGCACAGTTTTAATTTGAAGTTTACCAATAAAAAACTTGATGAGAAATACCATAAAATGTTATGACCCAAAAATTATGCGTCTAAAATCTAGATCGAATACCGTAATTATGACCATAAAGGCTATAAAAAATATAAAAATCCTCTATAAATATATCATAGACAAGTTTTTATGGTGTTATGCATAGTCAATAACAGAGTATTCCGTTATAAACGGTATGGCGGGAATTAGCATAAAAATAGTTTGGTGTCTCTTGCTTGTCGCTCGATAACCGATTTGAATTTTAAAAAGCTTTTTTGATTTGTTTTGTTGACTAGATATGTTTGGAGTTTGTATATTGTCAGTTCGTTTTAACGGGACTAAACATCTCGCCTACATGGTTGGCTGAAGGGTCAGGCAATAGTGTTTAGAACACACACATTATGCCACTTACGTTTTTAAGCCTTCATGTAATAGGGATTATGCCCTATTACCATTTACTAACCACATATCCAGACTATGGTGTTCAGAAATTCTAAATTTATAAATCTATTAATACAACCAATACTCGTGGATCGAACTTAGAACCAAGTGTACTAGATCTAGACTAGAGTCAAAAGCAAACACATCTCAATTAGCGCATTCAAACAATAAAACAAACTTTTCAGCTTTATTATTTTTGTATGCAGATAGTGTAGAATACTATTAGATAATACGTGGGCGGTCCACGACAATGGGTAGGTAATCACAGGTCAGAGACCTACGTCAATGTGCAGTTGGAAATGGGAATTGTAAGTGACAATTCTATTGTGACCAGGTACTGTGGTCCCTTATGGGGACATTACACCAAGATAAACAATCAACATGATTTAAACACTTATAACATCACGCCTGTAATCTCCGAAGGCTTAGGCAGAGGTGTACCCATTAGTACACCCACATTTCGCCAGTTATGTTTTTTTAGCCCCATGTAATAGGGGGCGAGCCTATTGCCATCAACCGGGCACAAATCCAGACTCCGAGGCTGCTACTGAGAAATTCTGATGAAAAAACCCAATAACACTGCCCGATCTGGGAATCGAACCCAAGACCTCATGCACAGCAGTCGCGCTTGCGACCACTAGACCAACGAGGCAGTGATTTAAACACTTAAAGATTATTATTGCTTAAATTAAATCAACTAGCTTCCGTCTGCGACTTCGTCCACGTCAAAGCTTATGTATTAACCCACGGAAACTGTACATTTTCCGGGATACAATTTAAGATTTCTCTGTGCCAAATATTATCCAGATCTGTTCAGCCGTTCTGACGTGAAAGATGAACAAACAGCAATCTATCCCCACAAACTTTTGCATTAACAATTTTAGTGGGATTATTACTTTAATTCACTACTATTATGAAAGTATGTGGGGGGGTGAATGCACGGATGAAAGTATAAGTGACTCTTGAACTCCAAAACGGCTGAACAGACATAGTTAAAATTTGGCACACATAAGGGAAATCTAGATCTAGCTTAACACAATAATTTGTATCCCGTTTTTGTGATCCCGTGGTGTAATTTAAAACTTCGACTTAATTATGAAGTCCACGCAGACGAAGTCAGGGGCAGAAGCTACTATATTAGGCACGATAATAAAGTAGGGTGTTTTATTCTTGCCTCGCCATCTCCTTTCGTGTCGGTACAGCCTAATAGACTATTACGCGGTAGTCAAGGCCGGGGCTGGGCTTACAGGGTGCGCCAAAAATAAGTAGGTACCTGTAGCACACGCAAGTGAAGTCACGTGGACGATTCTAACTAATATTAAAAATACGAAAGTAAGTTTGTTTGTTACCATTTTACACCTAAGCTATTGAACCGATCATCCTGAAATTTTGCACATACAGCCAGGTGTACAGGAGCGAACATAGAGTACCTTTCATCCCGAAAAAAAGTAGTTTCCGTAAGAAATCACAATAACGTTCTTATGATGATAGATGGCGCCACATGTCTTTCGAATTATGATCTAATTAAACTTAATTTGCGAGCGAAGCCGCGAGCGAAAGCTAATAGATATATAAATCTCGCATGCGGCCAAGGACGTTTGTGGTCAGAACGAATAAAGTACCCAAATATATTTTTTGATTTAATTTACTGTTGTCCTTGCTACAATTTCACGTTTCGGCTACCTACTTTCACTAAAACGATTTTTGAAAGTTGTTTTATTATGCGAATTGAAATTCAGTTGAAAATTGTTTGAAGTTTGTTCAATGTTTGTTTTGAGAAGTATGCACTGACTTGAGATAGAGAAGAATGGAGAAGAGGAGGCCTTTGCCCAGTAGAGGTACAATACAAGCAAATAATAAAAAAAATAGGTTTGATGTATCTAAACAATTTTATTCTATGACATAACATCACGCCGGTAATCACCGAAGACTTAGGTAGAAGTGTACCCATTAGCACACCCACATTTCGCCAGCTATGTTTAAGTCCCATGTAATAGGGGGCGAGCCTATACCATCAACTGGTCACAAATCGAGACACCGAGGCTGCTACTGAAAAATTCCTTATAGAAAAACCCAAAAACACTTTGCCCGACCTGGGAATCGAACCCAGATGTTCATGCTCATGCTCATCAGTCGCGCGTTACGACCACTAGACCAACGAGGCATTTATTGGCTAATGGTGTCAACATACCCATCCCCCCTGTGTTCCAAACCCTTGAGTCGTTGACTGTCGTACATAAAAGAGGTGTTTGTTTCATGTACCTATGTCCAAAAAAATGTTTTGTCTCCCAGACTTGTGACATTTACTCGTATTTGATGTAAACTCATCAGTTTCGCCAGCTGCTAACCGCAGCGCAAGCGGCTCACACTAATTGCCATGCGCAATAGAACGCCTGCACACGACTGGAATGACAAACTTATTCGAAGGTTTTCCTCTAGTTGACGTTCTTGATCAGCTTATACGTACATACGACACTACTTCTGCTCACGACTTCGTCCGCGTGGTGTTTTCCACCTGCGTTTGTAGATCAGGTTCAACCTAGTTCAGGCATATAAGCAACTGTGTTGTATTTTAGATTCTAAGATTTTTTTTTTAGATGCGACTGTTCAAATAAAACGATATTATTATTTTGTTCCATTCCCGTGGGTAGCGTGATGTTATCTCATAGTGTTAGCCTATAATATTCCTCATGGCTTTTGGCATAGTTATTTTTAAGGATAGTTAACTTGTCTGCTCCTCTGTTAACTAATTATATTAACTTGTGTGTACTTTCTTTTTATCAACTTTATTTAATGTAATAAGTGTGAAGGCTTGTAATTAGCTATTTGTTAATAGCACACTCTTTATATCATTGGTTTGTTAGTTTGTAAGCCTTCTGTAAAATAAAATAAATAAATGAATCTGGCTATCATATTATTATACTAAATATTTTTTCCAATCCACCTGGTTATTCGAGGTGCTTACCGCGTTGAAACAAACAAACGAAAAACTCTTCAGTTTTATTATATTAATTTATATAGGTATATGTTATCATCATCTGCCTAGCCTTTTCCCAACTATGTTGGGGTCGGCTTCCAGTCTAACCGGATGCAGCTGATTACCAGTATTTTACATGGAGCGACTGCCTATCTGACCTCCACAACCCAGTAACTGGGTAATATGATACCCCTAGGTTAGACTGGTTGTCAGACTTTCGGGCTTCTGACGACCCGTAACGACTGTCAAAGATCCACGTATGACAGCCGGGACCAACGGCTTAACGTGCTTTCCGAGGCACGGAGGAGTCTCGTTGTGTAAAGATGGTCACCCATCCACGGACCAACCCCGGCAAGCGTTGCTTAACCTGACGGATCGACCCGTGCGGCTGTTATTACTTAGCCACGAGCTCCATAAAGGTTTATGTTATACAATGTACTTACTGCCCATAGTTTTGTATGTGTCGTGTTTATTTACAGACACTTTATGACGTATACTGGACATGCTTCGAGGCTATAGGTAATCGTTGTCGCGATTATTCGAGTATATAAGATGATTGATGGCTGACAAGATAAAAGGGAATACTTATAGTAATTAGATACAATTGAGTCATTTACTATACTTATGTTTATAAATAATGGATCTATTTAGCTTTTTATAGCCATTTTGATCGGGTAAATTTTCTTGATGATCTCAATTTTTTGTACCATACTTAAAAATCATGGTGTTTTAGCCGCATTCCTCCGAAACGGCTGGACCGAGCTTTATGAATTTTTTTATGTTTTTTTTTTTGTATTGACTGCTTCGTTGCTCTAGAGGCCGCAAAGCGCGATTGCTGAGCATGAAGTCTTGAGTTCTATTCCCAGATCAGACAAAGTGTTACTGGTTTTTTTTTATCTGGAATTTCTCAGTAGCAGCTTCGCATTACCTATTAGATATTTCAATAAACTAAACCTCTGAATTCTTTGAATTTTTGTCTCAAATTGATTTTGCTTTATTTTAACAAAATTAGTTTATCGTTTATAGAGCACCTACCATGATAACGTTCTAAATCGAATTGAATCAGATTCAAATGAATGTCAAATTGCCGCTAACTCATTGGAAATCCGTGTCAAATTGTAATTGATCGAATCAAATCCGATTTGATTCCAACTCGGACATATCAATTATGCGTGCTCCCTTTATTTTCCAACTAGCTTCTGCCTGCGACTTCGTCCCCGTCAAAGTTGATATAATTATCCCACTAGATATTAAAGCGAAAGTGAACTATCGAAAACACCTGCTTTTAATCTTAATACGTTAGTATTAAGATTAAAAGCAGGGTGGTAGATTATAGTTAGTATAAGTCAGCTAAGAATGGATTTCTCAGAAATCACCCCCTAAGGGGATGAAACGGGGTCCAACATTTACGCAGACGAAGTCGTGAGCAAAAGCTAGAAATATGATAAAGCTGAAGATATTTTTTGTTTGTTTGTTTAGACATGCTAATGTTTGGAATTACAAGTCGGATTGGAAAAAATCTTTGTAAATGATAGACATAAGGAATAGTACCTATAGGCAATTAAATATCACGCTACAACCGACGGGAGCAGAGCAGTAAGCAAAAATGTTACATAACGCGAGTGAAAAAAAGCGCAGGCGAGATCGCGGGTAGAAGCGAGTCCTACCGTCTATTTCCCCTAGTTCAATCAACCGCTATGACGTCATGTAATAAGTAACTGTCACGCGGGATCCCCGTCCACTTTCATAATACTTACCTACTTTTATATTATCTATGTAGGTGGTACGTTGTTTTTATTGAGTAATGAATTTATGATAACATTTCGAGGTCGAGGGGTCAAGGCTCAGAGGTCGACAGATAAAGTGGAATCGACTTCGGAGTACCTACATTTTTCTTGTAAAGAAAGTTTCGATCATAATAATAATGTTTTATTGAATTTCTCAGACAATGTCCATTTATAGTTTTTATTGCTTCATTTTTATGTTTGTTTACGTAAATTATGACATAATCTTTTCATGTAAAAAGCAACCGTTACTGACTGACTGATCTATCAACACACAGCTCAAACCACTGAACGAATGGCGATGAAATTTGGCACGCAGATAGTTATTATGACGTAGGCATTCGCTAAGAAAGAATTTTCCAAAATTCACCTCCTGAGGGAATGAAACGGTGATCCAAAGTTTGTATGAAGGAACAAGATTAGATCGCCAATAATCGACATTTACGCGGGCGAACTCGTGGACAGAAGTTTGTATTTTATGTAAATATTCTATCTATAACAACATAACAATGAAACGTACCGACCGTACCGTTAACGTGTTTTTTTCTAACATAACTGGCGAAATGTGGATGTACTAATGGCTACACCTCTGCCTAACCCTTCGGGGATTACTGGCGTGATGTAATGTTATGTTATGTTATTCTATCTATGTTTTAATCCGTCAACGTCGATTTCTTTTCACTTTGATGTCTAAAGTCCTGTCAATTGGTTCGCTGGATTTTGGTATTCCAAATAATAAACTAAACGATGGGGCGGCTGTACCGCCCCATCGTTCTAAATGAGATCCTACTACATTAAAAACAAGGTTGGTAATATGCTAGACAAGTCTTGAAGTTTAACAAGGACCTCACAGCGCCATTACAATTTGAACCCTACTGCGCCCAAACCTCACCTTAAAATCTAAACTATTGAACTGACCCAAAAAAACCTGCGTGTACTACCTACATCTATTCTAAGGCATGCCACAACAGCCTTGACGAGACCTAGATGTCGCAACGTACTTTCAAATAACAACAAAAGGTACATTATGTAAAAAATAATAATATAGGTACCTAACGGCTATTTATAAAGCACTTAGTGACAACAAATGATAGAAAATGAAACTAGTTATATGTAATTTATGTTTTTTATTGTGTATAGAGAAATCTTGTGGTCAAGGTTTGTCTAAGGAAGGTTGTATCACTGTGACCTGTGTGTCTGGCCATTCTAAACGATTATCTGTACTAGCTTCTGCTCGCGAGTTCGTCCGCATCTAAGTTGATATGTTATACCACCGGATTATTTTAGCCTATGTGCTATTCCACTTACCGCTTTTTCTCCATACTAGCCCACGACCCATTTGCATGATTTTTTTCACTCGCGTTTAAGCCCAACACACACAGAGGGCGGGAGCGGGACGTGAGCGGGACGGGAGCGGGACGTGAGCGTGACGCGTAGGCTTAAATTTCGTCTTTATTTACTAATCCTCTCTCATAGGTCGCAGCGTAATGTTATATCTATAGCCTTCCATATTCTACTTTCCTCGATAAAAACGCTAAACATATAACTCAAAGGATTAATAAAAATGTTGTTTTAAACAAACAAACTCTTCAGCTTTATAATATTAATATTTATGTGTTATCAACTAAAAATCTCTCTCTTCTCATCCCCAGCTCCACGTCAACAAAGCCACATCGAAGATCGTACTCCACGCGAAAGACTTCTCAGTATCAGAAGATGACGTCACCGTCACGGGCCCTCAGGTGTTCAAGGTGGCTGGGGCCAAGCTCAACGACACCTATAACTTGATGACCATCGCGCTGGACTCGGAAATGGCACCGAACCAGAACTATACGCTGACAATACCCTTCTATGGCAACTTGAAGCCCGGGCTGGATGGAGCGTATATTAGTACTTATGTTAATATGCAGACCAAGATGAAAGAGTAAGTACATACATAAACTCACGTCTTTTTCCCATTGGGGTAGGCAGAAACCACAGAACGCCACCTGTTACGATCCTTACATACTCCTTTCGCCTCATTCTCGTTCATACAAGCACGCCGGTTACGAGTACTGCGCACCTGACCTTTCTGAAGAAACTCACCAATAAGGTCAATGTAGTAGGTCTTCCTAAGGCGACCCCTTCCTGCGTTGCCACTCACCACTGCCATAAGCCTCTGCCTTTGTTAAAAATAGTTGTGTAAAAATTAATAATTAACATAACATCACGCCTGCAATCCCCGAACGGTTAGGCATAGGTGTATTCCTTACACCCACATTACGCCATTTATGTTTAAGTCCCATGTAATAGACTTTAATTCTATATACAAAATGTTGTCAAGCTAAAATTCTTATTGACACGAAATAAAACTTGACCGTTTTTGTATGAAGTGTGATGGCAAGAAAGTTCTTTTAAGGCAGCCTTTTCCAAAATGGACGATAACGCCCCTTAACGCCTAGAGAGGGGCCTTAAGAGACCCAGAAAAAAAATCGGGCGTTGTGTAGAGGCTTGGGGAGCGATTTGTAATTTCATCTACTAGGTGGATTTTAAGTAGGTTAAAAAAATGGGGACGCTTGAAAATAATTTATTCTCAAAGTAGACAGTAGACAAAATAAGTTGGGAAACTCCTGGTTTTTAAGGTATAGAAGAAAGCTAATAGTCGTTATATCTTTTATCTTTATTCAAAAGAGCCTTGTTTACAAGTGGTGCCGTACTCTTTGAGCAGATTCAAAGAATATTATGTCTGAACTGTCAAGGTGCCTTCCTGTCTGGCGTACTGCCAAACGTTGGCTTTACAAGGAACAAGGATGACTGTCGGTTGGCTTACTGATTAATTTATGAATACTTCCTTCCTTTACGCGGTGTCACCTGAATGGTTTTTAAATGTATAACATAGAACTTATGCCTACTTCCTATTTATGTATTGTTGAAATTGTAAATGTGTGAGAATCCATTCTCGTTACGGCAGAATGTTTGTTACTCTTACACGCTTTAATAGCTGAATGAATGGAATTAACTGACAGTGAAAAGTTACAGCTTCGAACTTCGTCGTCCACAAGATACAAGACTATTGAAGATTTTTTTTAAACTGAGTTTCGCAATATGGTGGACAAAATATATCTGAGTAAAAATAAATACCAAATAAACTACCTAGGTTGTGAAACAAATTAAAAAACCGGCGTGACAAAGTCAAAGTCAAAGTTAAAACATTTATTTCAATTAGACCATTTACTGGCACTTTTGAATTGACAAAAATGAGTGGGCGTGAAAAGATAGCAAATTACCTCCTATCGGCCAATACAATTTGACAAACGATGCACCAAACACCCCTATTATGTAGCTTCAATTTTCTGACTGACCGACTCCTTGACAATTCAAAAGTGCCTGTGAAAGGTCTAATTAAAAATGTTTTGGCTTTGACTACTTCAGCTAAACTTAGTTATTCCAAGCTTATATACGTTTTCCTCCTCAGATACCTGATAGCGACCCAGTTCGAGGCGATATCAGCACGGAAAGGCTTCCCCTGCTTCGACGAGCCGATGTACAAGGCTACCTACACGATCACCATCGGACATCACAAGGACTTCACCGCTATATCCAACATGCCTCTGGCGACTGCTGTCTCTGAAAAGTAAGTATTTTTGCAAAGAATTTATTTTAATAAATATCAGCTTATTATTTGTCCGCGGTAGACCACTAAGGAGATGGCGGAACTACTTAGACGGTTTCCTTAAGAGTTGCAAAGACGTAGTGCAAAGTCGCAACCGATGGAATATAATAATTGTTGTCCCACTGAAAGGGAAGGCCTCTTTTCATACAGAGAAGGTACGAGCATTGATTACTAGACTTATTCAAGGCGGATTGGCGAATTTTAGACTTAAAATAACTATTATAAGTGTTTCTTATCGATGTTTTACTTCACCGATGTCAGTGATGTCCAAGATAAACTTATAAAGTACATCTTAATGGAAAAAGTCACTTTGATTTGTTCCCGCAACCGGACTTACAACTTCATTTATGAGAAGGCACTGCGCCATCAAAATCGAAGTCATTAATACGCATTATGTTGCATTATCTTATAGCAAGCTATACCCACATCCTGAAGTGGTCCCGTAATGCCGTTCTATAAAGTCCTGGTGCTATTTTAATTAAGAATAAGTCTCAGCTCCTCGTTCCTCTTTAATCTTTGTGTGATTTCTTCCAGCGCCCTTGAAGACATCTGGCCATGGACTCAAATTGAGGAAACTTTCAAGTAAGTACTCGAGACTTCATCTTTTAAATCTTTAAACGTTTAAAATACCTATCTATATATCTTGTTTTAGTCAGCCCTTGAATTACATTTACTTATTATTCTAAAGCTATGTCCACACTATCACTAGTGCGCTTACATGATCATCTTGCGTCTTCAACATTAAATTCTTCTCGCATCTAGCGCATGCGTCGTCATCGTCATCAGCGTGCGCTATGGGCATGCAGTGTTTTGAACTAGTTTTAGCGCATGCCTTATGCATGCGTCAAACAAAGATGAACGTGAAAGCGCACTGGTCTGACACAGCTTTATTCGCTCAAAAGTCATCACAGGGAACAACCAAATTGTCGGATCTCCCGAATATTATTCTAAATCAGCCCTTCCCAAAGTGTGTCAGAACACTCCCTTGTGGTTGCTGCATGGCAAAAGGGGGGCGGTAAGAGACCCAGACAAAAAACAATCGGAGCGTTGCGTCGAGGCTTGGGGAGCGATTTGTAATTTCATCTACTAGGTGGTTTTTAAGTAAGTGAAAAAATGGGGGCGCTAGAAAATAATTTATTCTCAAAGTAAGTTTAAGAACCCCTGTTCTAAATCATAAACTTTTTCGTCATTCAGGAAACCCAAAGGCGACTTCGTGTGGGACACATACGAGAAGTCGGTGCCAATGTCTACGTACTTGGTAGCCTTTGTGGTGTCCAAGTTCGCGTTCGTCCAGAGCCCGGCTGAGCTGTCCGATACCAAGTTCAAGATATGGGCTAGGAGTGATGCAAGCGATCAGGTAAATTGGAAATTCAGCTAGAGCTAAATGAAATCCTTACCTGCTAACACAGTTCACCGGTAACTACTTTGACAGGTGCACATTTCGCCTCTTGTGTATCACGCTACGAGCCGCATTACAAAACCATTCAGAAAAAAAAAACTTTTTTGTCAGATATTCTGTACTTTAGATTAATTAGTAGCACATTTAGGTAAATTTCATAAAAAAATTACTCATAGTAGGCATATATATATGCTTAACTGCGAAAAACAGTTAATTTATGACAGTGTTTATTAACCTTCTTTTCTCTGCTCAACAGACTGCCTACGCCTCAGTGACCGGCCCAAAAGCCCTGACGTACTTCGAGCAGTGGTTCAACATATCGTTCCCTCTGCCGAAGCAGGACATGATCGCCATCCCCGACTTCGCGGCCGGAGCCATGGAGAACTGGGGCCTCATCACGTACAGGGAGACGGAACTGCTGTACGATGAGAAGCAGTCCTCGTTCTTGAATAAGGAGAGGGTTGCTGAGGTAAATATTTATTAAAACGGTAGATTTTTGGTGTGGTAACATTTTTTGTTTAAAGCATTAAGAATTTACTGGCGAAATGTAGGTGTACATGGGTACACCTCAGCCTAACTCTTCGGGGATAACAGGCGTGATGTTATGTTATGTTATTAATTTCTCATTCCCTGTGGGTGCATTTACAAACATAAACTCACATGCATAAACAACCAGATTCGGAATAATTATCTGTAGGAATCGAACCCAGCATAGCATGTGGCTGACCGTAGCACTAAATCGCTCAGCCATTGCGCCTTTTATGTATAACATCAGGTGATCGGAAATACCTTCGAAAACAACACTTTCTACAGTCCAGCAATTCTTCAGCTAAAGCTAAAAGCTTCAAACTCAAAAGTAACATCTACCTAATCTGCCCACCCCCAGGTGATCGCCCACGAGCTAGCCCACCAGTGGTTCGGCAATCTAGTCACCATGAAGTGGTGGTCAGACCTGTGGCTCAACGAGGGCTTCGCGACCTTCGCGGCCTCCGTGGCCGTCAACCACGTGGAGCCGACCTGGGGTGCTCTCATGAGCTACGCTGTGGACAATATGCTGTCAGTGCTCAATCTGGACGCTCTTGAGTCTTCCCATCCTGTAAGTATATAGCTTTTATAATACACTAGGATATTCCCGCGACTGAGTCCGCGTTAATGTCGGTTGTCTGCATGGTTTTCTAAATACAATTAAGCCAAATCCAAATACAGAGAGAGAGTAACTAACTGTTACTCCTGATAATATCTGCTATCTGCCAATGAGATTAATCAGTTAGTTAATCAGTTCAGTCGTTTCAGAGATTTCCCGGCTCAAACGGCTAGAAAGACAGTTTTTTTTTATTGCTTGTTTTTTTACTATGCTGAAAATGTACTCCAAAACCAGAAAAACCTATGGTAAAAAGTCACATAGCGGTATTTACGACCCAGAAAAAATCAGCTATGTGCCCAAATTCACTTAAAAAAATTGTAGCCCCTAGAATACCATAATAAACGGCAAAAAAAAATATCTGGATATCCAGACATAAAGTCTAATTTTCTGCATATTTAGTTTTAAAATGTTATTACCAGTTCGGAAAATAAACAGTTTTTTGCTTCTCCTGAAAAGTTGGGTTTTTATCCATAGCGGATTTTGCAAGCACAGCGACGATATGCTCGGTGGAATTCATATGCATTTAGTCAAAAGCTATTATTTTAACATTACAAACAGACACTTCAATTTTATTTATTTGTATAGATAACTGGTAATAATAGACAGCTGCATAGCAATAGGCTCGTATGTAGGTATATTATGGTTAGGGAGCAGAATAACTTCTAATATTAACTTTTAAGACACAGTGTAACTAAAGCCATTACTTCCAGGTCTCAGTCCCTATTGATGACCCGAAGCGTATCTCCGAGATCTTCGACGAGATCTCGTACAGGAAGGGCTCCACGCTCATCCGGATGATGACTATGTTCTTGGGAGACGAAATCTTCAGAAAGGCTATTAACAAGTAAGTTTCTTCGGTAATTTTATAGTACATCTATATTTATTTAAGTCCCTACATGTTCTCTGGTTGCGGTGTTGTTGAAATCTGGACTTCGTTTGGAAGTTAGACGGTCAGTGCTATAGGATGTAGGTTGTTAGCTTTGCAAACGCGAATGCCTGATGTACAGTCACTAGCAAAAACAAGATTGATTAAAATGTCATGTTTTTAGGAATTCTGAATTTAATACTACTACTACTTCACAAGAAAATCGCTTTTGAATTTTGTTAGGTGTACCTATACTTGTTTTTGCTCGTACAGAACAGAAGAGATAGGTATCCAGGGTTGTCAGATATGGTTGAAGTTTTCTTAGAAACTGATGGATGTCTATACTATTCCCTTCCAGAACAAAGGCCTCTTTTCATCCAGAAAAGGCATGAGCTTTATCACCACGCTTATTTAAGACGATATGTGACTCTAATTTATTATAAGTACCATCGGTTTCTCTGGAAAAATATTCGTGACAAAACTGCACTCACAAAAACAATTAGCCATTCCCTTTATTCATTCATCATTAATACATTATCTTCTTCTCTTTCGACTCACTCAGTTACCTCCGCAAGTACTCATACAACAACGCGGAACAGGACGACCTCTGGCGCGAGCTGACAGCTGTCAGCCAGGAGTACGGAGGTCTCACCAGGAACGTCACCGTCAAGGAAATTATGGACACGTGGACCACGCAGACTGGGTACCCGATCCTGACTGTCACCAGGAATTATGAGGACAAGTCGCTGAGTATCACACAGGTGAGGTTCGAAATAACGAAAAGAGTTAGATGAAGTGAGCAGGTACAGAGCGAATATTCTTTGGGAAGGATTTTGATTTGCTTAGATAAAAATATGGGATTCAAAAAATACAGTCAAAAATATTGGAGCCGTGCTCATAATGCGACTCGTAAATACAATTGAATATACTTCTTAAAAACATAAATGTAAAAATGAGCCAAGTTCAATATTTATAATAAGCGTGGTCGTTGCCTTCGTCGAGAAAAGAATTGATATCTAAATGTTTTTATGACCTAAATGTTCATTATTTGGAAAATATGTAGTATTAAAAAATATAGATAAAGTTCCTTGTACAGTCTACCTTAAAATTAGGCCTGATAAAGTTAAAAATTCAAATAAAAGGCCTGAAATCATTGTGGACTTTGGTCACTCCTTTTTGTTTCAAGTTCATGCTAAACCATTATTCCCTTCCCAGCGCCGCTACTTCTCCCTGTCCGCCAAGTCGTCGACGCGCTCCTCCTGGTGGGTGCCGCTGAGCGTGCGCTGCGAGCCCGACGCGGGCGCCGCGCAGCCGCTGCAGTGGCTCGCGGCGCACGAGGGCCGCGGGAGCACGCTGCACACCTTCCAGCACGGCGCCGACAAGGACCAATGGGTGCTGTTCAACTACGACATGATTGGTGAGGCACAGATATAGCTATCTTCTTCTTCTTTATCGTGTGGGCAGTAAGATCTCACGACCCTACACACCTTAGTGGCAGAATTTCTAAGCCGCCTCAGGAGCCTCTGACATGGTTTGAGTGGGACAGTAAGTCCAGGTTTCATGTTTTTAAAAGATATAGCTATAAGAAAAACAATTCACGTGGAACTCTTCTGCAGACTACTGACGTTAGTTAGAATGAACGTAGCATGTCATGATGGCTCACGGCTGTACACGTAGAGATGTGTGCAAGAGATATCTTGAGATAAGTCGTGATAACTGTTGACCGTCCAACGATAAATAATAATAACAATACCAAACTGTTATTGTCCCATTGCAGGGCAAAGGCCTCTTTTCGTACGGTAAGGCACGAGCATTATTTACGACGCCCGCTCAAAGTGGATTGGCTATTTGAGACTTATTTTAATTTTAAATCCAGATTTCCTCACGATGTTTTCCTTCTCCGATGTCAGTGATGTCCAAGATATACTTAGAAAGCTCTAAATTAAAAAAATAATATTTTATTGCCCGGTTGCGAAGTCGCAATTTCATGCGACACTTGACATCGATCAATAAGTTGTAAGAATTTTCGTAAAGTTTCAGTATGTAACTACTGAACCTCTCCCTCCCTCAGCCCCGTACCGCGTGACCTACGACGCGCGCAACTGGCAGCTGCTGACGACAGCGCTGAAGACGGATCACACGCGCCTGCCCGTCTTGGGGAGAGTTCAGCTGCTGTCTGACGCCTTCGCATTGGCGTGGACTAACCAACTCGACTATAGTACTGCACTCAGGTACCTAATTGATCTAAAGTGCTAATAAGTAAAAACTTTTTGACTAGATTTTTCATTTTATATAATAAATAATTGTATATTTATACAATTTATTTATTTAGGGAATACAAAACAGAATACATACAATACATTGCATAGGTAACACAGAGTATTAAAATTCACATCGAGACTATTCTTAAATGACAAATTAAATCCGGATTCTCAAATCATCACTGACCTACTATGTTTATTTGAAAATGTGATAAATAATGTTAGCCAGGTTCTAAGGAAAGAATTCAGAGGTCACGAGTCGAATCAATGGTCCGGTACACATGTCTTGTAATATGTAGTAAGATAAAACGCAGCAATAAGATCTATTTCTTCCCGTCTCCAGTCTAACAAGCTACCTTCAGCGTGAAAAGGACTACCTGCCTCTGTCCACTGGTCTGAAAGCTCTCGCCAAGATCGAGAATGTCCTGAAGCGCTCCTCGGACTACGGCGCCTTCCAGAAGTTCGTGAGGAAACTCATCGGCGAGACGTATGAGAGAGCGGGAGGACTCGCCACTAAGAGGATACTCAATGGAAAGGATTTGAATAGTGTTAAGATGCAGGTTAGTTTTTGTATGTGTATTTTTCTAAGCATTTTTTAGCCTTTATGTAGTTTACACAGGAAAACATAATTTGGTTCAGATTAAAATGAAAAAACAACGCTTTTAATGTAAAATAAATTCTATGAAGGTTTTCTTCACGATGTTAAAACTATTTTCATTGAATGGGTGCATGGCAATGTACAGCCAAGTTCTAAACAACACTGTTGAATCCTAAAAGCTTTGAAACAAAATGTTAACTTAATTTTTCGTTCTAAACTACTGCTATTTTCTGTGTAGGTAGGTATATTTTTAATGCAAAAGTAAAATTAAACACGTACTGTCCTGCGAAATCATAAAAAATCTCAGTAACATTTATCTAATTTTGTAAGGTGACCAATAACTTTCTTATCTAGGTGACGACAAGTGCGTGGGCGTGTCGTATGAAGGTGCCCGGCTGTGAAGAGAACGCCATGCAGCTGTTCCAGCAGTGGATGGACACCGAGAACCCTGATGAAAATAACCCGTGAGTTAGCTTTCATTTATCTAACAGATCACTGTGCATATTTTTCAAGTAATTAAAAATGAAATAACACAATTATTTAAGGTAAATTTCCCCAAAATAGCTCTATTTATAAAATGTTTGTTCCATACTTCCATGCTGGAATCATTATTTTATTGAAAGCTAGCTGCAGTCATTTGTTAATATTGTGTGTCAATTCAATTAACTAGCACTCAAGAACCGTTTACAAATAATTACCAAATCTTTAACTTTTTTCCCCCACAGCATCCCCCTAGACCTGCGCCGCACAGTGTACTGCGTGGGAGTGTCCCGCGGCAGTGTGCTTCACTGGAGGTTTGCTCTCGCAAGAGAACAGAGAGCCAATGTCGCCGCCGCGAGAGACGCGTTGCTGCAGGCTCTTACTTGTACCAAGGAGATTTG
Organism: Hoplodrina ambigua; assembly: GCA_949774945.1. Classification (NCBI taxonomy): domain Eukaryota; kingdom Metazoa; phylum Arthropoda; class Insecta; order Lepidoptera; family Noctuidae; genus Hoplodrina; species Hoplodrina ambigua. The sequence goes on from OX458988.1 coordinate 10,538,811, forward strand.
GATACTGGCGCAGTGAGTATAATGACTTGAGTATAATGGAAAATCTAATGTATCATTTTCGTCTTCTTGTAATGTGTGTCGTGCAAAAGAGTTTTTTGGGTAAATTGCATAACAGAACTGGTTATCATTCACTTCCTCAGGTACCTAGAATGGACAATAACAGAAGGTTCAGAGGTGCGTCGTCAGGACGCGGGCGCAGTCATCGCGAACATTATCCGCTCGCCCGTCGGGTACTACGTCGCTAAGGACTTTGTATATGAAAGGATCGAGGACATTTACAATGCGTGAGTTTTTTTTCAACAGTAAAAAGAAAATGAGTAAAACTCATCCAAGTACCATCATGTCTCGATTTGATTCTGGCGTGAGTGCTGATGTAATTATTGGCACATGAGATATTCTGCATTGTCTCTGGAAACTAAGGCTCTTTAACATCAGGCAGGCCGTTCGCTTATTTACAAGCGAATAACAGAAAAAAACAGAGTAACTGTATATAAGTTATAATGTATGCACAGCACATAGGCTATTTGTATAACAAAGAGAAAATTCAGCTTTCACGTGACCCAAACAGGTAGGTTAGGTAGGACGTGAAATAACTGATAAAGTCCATCGTGTACGCTATAGACTAGGACATGTTTTACGACCTCAATGTGTTAGGAAATAGAAAAACTTTAATTTTGTGGCAATGGTTTCGTCGATGAAATCCGATCCTTAGCAATATCTTGCAGCTGGACTCTATACAATATTTATCAATGTCATTTCAAAAACATAATTATACTATCACAATTACGATTTTCATCACACATATTCTTATATTTCAGTTTCAAGGGCCAAGGTCGTCGCGTGGGTCACATAATTAAGACTCTGCTGGAACAGTTCACCACGCAAAGGGAGCTGGAAGCTGTAAGTTTATGTTTCATTGTTTCTTTGACTGATCCTAGGGGTGTATATTATTGTATTGTCTTAGCCGATTAATATATTATTTATTGAGATGGCAACGCGAAGAGTAAAATTAGTTTTATCTCACAATTTTCCAACTCAACATAGATTCACCTAAATGGTTTTGATTGCCGATAACAAAATATGACTTCATTTTGTTGCAATCAAATGCCTGCTTCTGATTTAAACCTGCATGTGCCATAGACCATCACTAGACACATTATCAGTAATAGCATTTTTTACTTCTGTATAACAATATCCTGCATTTTTTAGGTATTCCCCGAATATTTTTTTCAAATTTACTCTATCTTTCATTTCACTGTCTACAGTTCCTAACTTGGCGAGAGACCAACGCCAAGTACCTGGCTGACTCGAAGCTGAGCGTAGAACAAGCCATCGAGAAGGCGAAGGTGAACATCGATTGGATTTCCAAGAACAGAGGCGCCGTCATCGACAAACTGAGGGAGTTCGCCACGTAAGGACTTTGCTTACGTCTTGCACTAGGGACTTGTCAGGGGAATATCAAAGACCGGCCAAATTTTTACAGTATATGTACGGGATTTTAATCTTCTCGTTTGCTTATACTATAAGAATCGCGTGAGGCGTTTTGGAGATTCTGCCAGCCCCTATAATAAGAAGGCTTGAATTTATTACTTGATGGTTTCGAAAAGTCTTGGCTAAACAAAAACTGGGTATAAAATTCATCCTTTTAGTATAATTTACGACTGACAAGACATACCCTAATAATAGTAAGTAGATCCTTGTTCTAATTCGCGAGCCAACTACTGAGCTGTGCAGGCTTTGCTTATATTGGTTGGGCTTGAGCAATGTTTTGTTGCTTAAGCGTTATTAACATTTAAGTATTCCCCTGACAAAATATCCTAATAGGTACCTATTAGTGAAAATTGTGCACGGAGCGGTGTCCAAATTGGGGCTAAGAACGTTGAGTGTAAAATGCTTTGTAGTAGCTCTAAGTAGTTAGTTTATGTAGACATAATATACAGGTACTTAATGTGGCTGCTTTTTGACATGACCAAAAGTTCCGCTTATACGGGCAACTCAATTGTGTAATTTTTGGCAATACCGAGTAAATAATGTTTTTCAATTACTTACAAAGAATCTCCCAATTTTAATTGCCCGTTTAATGCAGATTTTCTTTTTATTTATGATAGCATGTTTTAGCTTTGTAAGAAATTGCGTCAAACTATCTAAGTAGGTGTTTATTTTTAAGGCTAAATGCGTTGAGTTGTTCTACTAGAAAGTTGAAAAGCTACTTTTATACAATGACTAGTTTTACCAACGGAAATATAAATAGTGTCGAATAGGTTTTAGAAATCTATTATTCGTTTGCTTTTCTTTTCTCGTTCTATTTGCGAAAAAAAATATGTCGATTCATCTTAAATTTACCAAATATATTGTTTCTAGCATCAATTTGTAGAAAGTACTTAACTCTTAGAACAATAGTAAATTTTCAGATAATTTTAGAACAAAAAGTAGTTAGACAAATCGAGTTATACAGGGCCTTTTTGAATTCATTGGTGAAACTTCACAGACTTCATCGGTCAAATGCCAACGCATCTAACAGCAATATTACGATAAAAAAATCCTTCAAAGAACAATTGATGACGGGGTCAACGCCCTCGTTTCGCGTAGACAAAAAAAATGTTTTGCTGTTATTAGCATATCTGTGAAATTTTGCCTGTTACTTAAAAATACCCTGCATAACCTTTAGTTTATTTTTAGTCCGCGCCGTCAGCCTGCAACTCCGTGGAAGGGACGACCTAACGTCATGTTACATTCTATTTACGCTATACACAACATATCTAGAGAACGACTGAGGCCGTTTGCGTATTATATTGAAAAATAATATCAAATCATACCGTTATTGAGCTATAAAATCTGTGATAACTACAAGTAGTTGAGGAATAAGCTATCCATTTGCTAAGCTTTGCAACGCTGAAGGAATTAAATGAAACCCAAACCAGTAAATACAAAGATGGCCTTTATTTTATAAACGCTTTGTAAAATATTATCAAAAACATCCGCCATTGACATAAAAATCGTATTTTAAAAACCGTTTATAAAATAATGCTATTTTGTTTGAAACTTGGCTGTGCACACTACCATGCACGAATTGCTTTTTTTATGTACGATACAATTATTATAAAGATTGTTGGTTACTTATGATTACTAATTTGTTTATGGTTTTCATGTTTATTTTAGTTAAAAAGGAACAGTTGAACAAGCTATTTGTTTTACAGACAACAATAATAATATATTGTCTTTCTGCTACATGGCCATACATTGTTATTTTGTGTTCACTCTTTAAGCTTGTGGTGTCAAATAAATTTGAAACCTATTTAGAGTGATTTAAAAGAATTGTCACACTCGAAAGTAGTTGCAAGTTAGCTGTCTGTATACCAAATAGTTTGTTGGACTGTACCAGAGCCGAAAATATTTTTATTTCGTTATACGCAAGCAGCCTCTTAACATACATTTTATTTACTTATTTTTTGTTGATATTTGTGTTAATGTCTATAATATTTAAGTTTTAGATGAATCTTGATAGTAAAGTATAAATAATTATGTTTCTTTTTTTTTTAATTATGTTCACTTTGTTATGCAATGATGATTTAATTACCTACTTTATGAGAATGTTCGAATACTGTTGGCATAATTTTTATAGTTATTAATTTATTGTGGTATGACAATTCCGTCCAGTACAATACGAAAACAATCGTTACTTAATTCGTAAAAATAGAATCATTAATAAATATGTTATTATTTTATTGATTTGTTTTATTTTGTTGCTTTTTTTTTCTCTTCTTTTGGTTAATATGCAATTGCACGTGAGCACATCTACCTGTGTAAGTACCTATCAATGTTTTTTTTTTCAAGAATATAATTTATTAATTATTTTTATTAATTTAGGTAATATTTAATGAAGGTATTCCTACTGGATTCTTACTTCATGAGTGTATAATAACTGAAGTAACGGAGACCGCGCAGCTGCGGCCGGCGGTCGCTTGTAGCGTGATACACAAGAGGCGAAATATTCACTGGACAGTTCTTAAGATATGTGACGTCAAAGTGTTTAACGGTGAACAACACCAACAGACGGAAGACTCAATTAAGCGGTTAAGCTATAGATACAGGATTCCAAATAATAATAACGCTTCTTCGAATATTCCAGGGAAGAAACTGACATGGAGCGACAGCAAGACTTAACGTTACGGCTCAGCCTGACGCACAACGCGGCCGCCGTCACCAGTGTGCAGGTGTTATTCATTCTGCTGACACCCCTGTATCTTGTATGAGAAACTATTACTATTTATATCGTGATAACTAAGTGTTTAATTTTATTATCAAACAGATTATAGGTTCAAATCATTGATTCATGATCATATCAGACGAACGACGACTACTACTGGACATAGGCCTCCCCTAAAGATGGCCACAATTACCGGTTTTAAGCTGCCCGCAACCTGCGGATTCCCGCGACCTTTGCCAGGTTTTAATGGTGTCTAGAGGTTTATTTGTGATAAGGGTTGAGTTTTTATCAAAAGTGGTAAATAAATAATAATTAAGAGTTTGACCGGATACCACTGACTCACAACTGACCAGCCCAAAACAAAATAATCATATCCTTCACAAAAAAAAAAATATATATATATATAAGCCTATATAAACCTATGCCCAGCAGTGGGAAGATACCCTCAGAACTCTCCTGCAGGTTTTTAAAAACTACGACTATGTTGGGTTTTCAGCTTTTTTAAAATATTGCAGAAAATAAAGTGGAGAGTCATATTTATGTTATGCGATAATTCCAAAATACAAAACCATTAAAAAATTACTTTCATTTTAACACTGGAAACCCGAATTTTCATGCAACTATAAGGCGCTTTGCACACGGAGCAACTTTTGCAGCAACTGGCAACTGGCAACTTTCTGGCAACTCGCTGTTTACATGTAATTCAATTGGACTGCGCACACAGAGCAACTCAAGTTGCGAGTTGCGGCAATCGTCAACAGTTTCCAGTTGCGGCAACTAGCAACTTATTTAGTTGCTAGTTGCCGCAACTAGCAACTGTCAAATATTCGATTTCACACCCTCCCTCCCTCGCCCTGTGCCCGGCATAGTGTTGCCATTAACTTAGTGGTTTTTCCCACTAAGTAAACACTTCTTTTTGGGGTAATGTGTAAAATTCTATAATAAAATACTTCTTGATATTCCCTAACTAAATGAGAGAAAATTTAAACCATGCATAAAACGCACACTATCTAATCAAGCATTATTATAAGTTAGATGATTATATCACGGACAAAAATGCTTGGCTAAATGCTAGTCCTGCTCCACAGCCACTCGGGCTCACTAAATAGGATTGTTTTTTAAGAGAATGATGTTTCTTACCCTCTTTTTGTCGACCTGAATAACTTGTACCGTTATCAGTACGATTACTTTTTCTTTTTTTACATACCATAGTAATCTAACGGATAAGTACACTGAAAGTGTTAGTATTGTAAATTTATTTCAATTTTGTTTTTGAAAACCATCAACCTAAAACTTGCCCACTAAAAAATCTACAAGCCACCAGATACAAATTCTGCCCACCAGAAGGTGGTACCAATCTACCAGATCTAGTGGTAATACCGCAAAGTTTGCAACACTGCAACTCGGCTAAAAAAGTTGCTTACAAATTGCCAAAAAGTTGCGGCAACCGGCAACTTTATGGCATCTAGCAACTTTTACAGGAAACTTTTAAAAAGTTGCCAGTTGCGTCAACTTAAGTTGCTCCGTGGGCAAAGCGCCTAATGACTTAAAAGTCACTAAGGATTTAAAGTTAATAAATAGTTAGTCAATTGGGTTCAAAAATAAGTGTTGTTTGTAGATGAATGGGGAATCACATTATGACAGCTCATAAAAAGTATGTCAATTGATTGATGGTACTTCCCAAACGTGCTAGACCTATCTCTGCTTACGCGTTTTGGGGAATACACATGATTGTTTTTCAAGAAAACTCAAAAAAATAAAATCATCGCATATTTTAATATATATCTATATTGTATAAAAACTTCAGTGTATACTTAGGGCTACAGTAAATAATACTTTACAAAATGCTTCAATTTCGACGTCAACGCAATGGCACCGCGGGTAACTTTAGTATACAATCAATTATATACTTGTACACATCTCGATACATAATTAAAAACCATGAAACAACGAAATAATATAAAACGCTGGCTGCAGACCGGCCACACGCGACAGCCACAAACGCCGCCACCTGAAGCTAGAAGCAGTGTTGTGGCGACTACAGACGCCAACCGTGTGCGGCGACTCTATATACAATGTATGAAAACTATAGAAAATACGTTGGTGGCGGCGTTTTGTGGTTGCGGTCGGTGGCCCGTGTGCCGCCAAGCTTAATGACGCCAATATATCCTTTAATAAATTGTATCTGTAAAGACAGAATTTACTGAACTGTATAGGCGTACTTAAGGTCTATTTTTGAATCACAAATATTGGAAAACAACGTATAAAACGTGTAAGCATTTGTCATTTCACTCTCAACTCCATTTCGCCCTCCCCTTCGGCACGAGAGTATAATGACAAACTTAGCCCACTCGTATCATAATGTACTACAAACGTGCACAAGTAGGAAGCAATTCACAGTAACTATACAATAATATAAACTTTACAATCATACATTAACGTAATCCTTAGAGTATTCAGATCATGACGTTATAACTTAAAACTAATAAGTCACAAATTATTATAAAACATTGTCATAATATCTGGTGTCCGTTAAATTAATAATTATGTTTTTCTAATTATCATTTGTTATAATAGTGGTTGAAATAATTATACGAAAACACTCGGATTACTAATCGATATTTTCGATTGTTGAAATATCGATATAGTAACTTACGACTCGAGATCAGTCAGATAAAAAGAATAGAAAAATCTTGTCATCATGAATGTTTCTGTGTTCAAAATGCAATAAAATCGCATTTTAGAAATAAATGCTTTAATCACAATCAATTTTGGAATTATAAGTTAAACTAACAAAATATACCCATATAATATCAAACCTAAGCCAATTATAAATTAATTTTCAAATTTTTCGATGCCCCCTTTTTATTATCTAATTTGCATTATAATCTTTTTTATACTAGTCAACATTTAATATTTATTCTAATGGCAACACTGACAAAGATGGCGGTTAATACACATACAATTGGCACTACTACAATTATAAGGCACTTTTCATGTACTTTAGATTTACAATTTTTGTATAAAACGTCTTTTTTTATATAAAACCTAATACGTATTTGATATTTTTATATAAAACTTTTTTTTATATTAATACTAAAATGATCATTGTTAAAATTGATATTTCAAGTTCTTAATATAGTCAATTCCTATAGATATGTCTGTCATTATTTATTTATATTCTACCTAGCATCGTATAACATTGTGTTCTTATTCTATTACTATTATAATAATAGAAACATTTAGTATAAAAACATAATAATAGCACAATTTATAGTTAGCTTACTGACCCTAAATCTCTAGGATAAAGTACCCTATCAGCCCTCACGCATCCCCATCCTCCACAAACCCAGGTCGAGTGGTGGTGCGGCGCTTGCGCAGGGTCCCCAAGATGGCGAGCATTTCCTTCACAGCCTCGGGTTGTTCGTCCTTCGCCTTCTTCTCCGTAAACTTCTGGTCGGTCGACTTCAGATGGAACTTGCCGCCTTTGATCTGGTCTACTATTGCATCTATGGCGCCCCCTGGTGAAGAAAAATAGGTTGAAAGAAAAGTAATACAATGCGAGCACATTTAAAGTTGCGACCAGATGTCAAAGGCACACGAGACATTCGAGCATTGTCTATGGGACGGTAAAGCATCTGCGAAGTGTCCTGGTATAATAGATGTCTGTCTATAGACAACTATTATAACCTATTAAAATGTAGTCTTAATCTCAACTCAGCGAAATTTGATGTCAAAAAAATTATAGTGTGGGTAAATTAAAGGTGTACAAAATATTGGGGTTCACTGCATTTAGACACAGATTAAGACTGAGATAATCTTAAAATAACTGGAGTCGAGTTTACTGGGATTTTGTAAAGATTTTTTTTTTTGTAATCTGTAATATCTGGAAATACTGGTAATACAAGATTTAATTCTCTGATAGGAAGCTACACTTTTGCCGTGTGTCATAGGCTATGTTTTATGGTATCTATACTTGTCTTTCACGCAGACGAAATCGCAAGCAGAACTAGTGGTACATAATGTACCTGCCTAGCCTTTTCCCGACTATGTCAAGGTTGGGTTCCAGTCTAACCCATCCATGGACCAACCTCGGCAAGCGCAGCTTATCCTGATGGATCGTCTCGTGAAGCTGTTACTAAACCCCTAACCCCTCGAGTGTTAAATAATGCAAAAACTATCAACACTTACCACATTCGGCGCCATTCTGTTTACTCTTCCTCAGCGTGCCACTCTTGTTGGCTAACATATTCGCCATATCATCTACTTGTCCCAGCTCAAACGCTACCGGTGGAGGGGGAGGGGGAGGAGGCGGCGGGGGAGGCGGAGGGGGCAGAGCAGGGGGAGGCGGAGGGGCGAGGGGAGCCGGCGGAGGAGAGGGAGGTGAGACGGGAGTGGGGGGCGGCGGGGACGGCGGCGGGGGAGGTGACGGCTCTGGAGGTGTTGTGTCTGCTGTGGATACTGGAAATGTTAAATAAATAAATTATAATTATACAATTTATCTCGACAAGTGTTAAGAAAATCGAGATCTCTCAGTCTTGAAACTTATTAGGTTATAAGCAAAAGGTGGAAACAAATACTTATTTATTAATTGTATGGCTCGTCTTGGCGGGGGTACTGCCTTGCCTCCAAATAATAATCAACCATGATAATATCAAGATGGGTCGTAAATAATTGCTTTGTCTTTGTGAATGTTGAAAAGAGAGGGCTATAGAAGCATTCTTTAATGAAGACATTATTTATACTGAATGCATAATTATCGAAAATACAACCAATCCACTGATTTCGGCCATCTTGCAACCATAAACTAACATTACACATAACTATTCCCGTCAAATGAGACCTAACTAAACCAGTTATTGTATTTCAAGCTTTATTTCCATGCAAATAAAATTCTTAATTAAAAATTCAAAATTATCAACATACTCTCTGTTTTAAAATATTGCAAACTTTATAGTCATCGCAATAAAGTTCAAAGTACAATGGCTCAAAGACCTTTAACCAGTTAGAACTGATTGTGTTATTACACTCACCAACAACTTCTATAACTTCTTCCTTTACTTCCTCAACCTTGTCTTTCTTCTCCCCCCCACTCTCAAAGTAGCTGATCCTAGACATAAGGTTGGACCGTCTCTGAGGAGGCTTGCTCCTCTCCATCTCCTGCAGCCTCTTTTCTGCCTTCTCAGCTCTTTCTACCGCCTTCTGCGCATCTTCTTCTGCCAGTCTTATCTTCTCCTCCCACAAGAGAATATCGGTGTCTTCGTGTTTTTCTGCTAGTTTTAACTGTAATATTAAAATGTTTGTATTTTAATGCTACTTGTGCATCTATCACCGAATATAACTAACTATACGAAAAAACGAAATCTATGCGGGCAAAGTGCTACTCTATACCTTTTTTTCGTGCGTTAGTCTGGTAAAAAGCTCAAAAATGGTTATTTGAATGTTTCATTTTGCCTCAATACTAGAGTGATTTAGAAACATAAAATTTGGCAAAATCCTAAAGGGACAGCCGAAAAGTAGACAAAATCTAAATTGATAATTTTGTACAGGATTTTCCACTGCATTCAGGCTCACGAGAGCGAAGCCACGGGCAGGGCTAGTGACAAATGTTTGTTTGTCCTTCTCTTTCACAGCAAGGAAGCAGTCTACCATCATGATTTTAGACATAGCCCGCCCATCTTATAGCCCGGAGATCGCTATTTCCTTGTTACTCTGGGACACCAACCTGCAGGTCGTCGAGCTGGTCGCGGTGGCGCGCGCTCTGCTCCTCCAGCGCGTCCTTGAGCGAGTCCACCTCGCTGAGCAGCAGCACGAGGCGCTCGTCCAGCGCCAGCTCGCCCAGCAGCAGCGCGCTCTGGTGCGTCAGCAGCTTCACGCGCTTCTTGGCCGCGCGGGCCTCCGTCTTGTAGCTGCAGTTAGATAAAATAAATATTGAAAGGTAAATACACACTCTCCAAGTAGCTGTAGTTGTTTATGTTTATCTCTAGCTTCAGCCCGTCGCTTCGTCTGCAAAGTTTTATTCACCCGCGTTGTGTTAGGCCTGGTTCACATTAGGTCGGACAGAGTTTCATCGGACCGACAAACAACTCACAAATGCTGAGCTGGCTGTGGTAAACCGACGGTCACGACGGTGGTGATCACATTAGGCCGGATTAGCAGCTTCTAGTACGAACAGCAACAACCGACAGTAGGTCAACGATAAAACTGCCGGTCCGACCTAATGTGAACTAGCTCTTACGTCTTTGGTTACCGCTGCGTTCTCTTGGGGCGTAGCGTGATGTTCTACAGCCTGAACTATTCCTCACTAGCGAACTACTCCGGCTTCGCATGGGTGCAAATATCTAACATTACCAGGAGAATTAAAAAAAACGCTTCTTGTCCGGTAAATTACGAACATAACAAAAAAAGAATCATCCAAATCTGTCCTCAAGTTTTTGGACCTTTGACTGTCAATATCTAACGAGAAAGTTCCCAGGTTTGGTCCAGACCAAAAATATGATCGCAATGATGAAAAACTTTTACACCCGTAATAATTAAGTTTCACCAGTTAACTCAAATTAATCCTGTATTTCTATCAGTATCCTAACTAATATTATAAATGCGAAAGTAAGTTTGTTTGTTACCATTTTACACCTAAGCCACTGGGACCGATCATCCTGAAATTTTGCATATACGTTGCCAGGTGTACAGGAACGAACATACACCTTTCATCTTGGAAAGAAGTACTGTTCCCGAGAGAAATAACAATAACGTTCTTATGATGATAGATGGCGCCACATGTCTTTCGAATTATGATTGAATTTTAAACTTAATTTGCGAGCGAAGCCGCGTGCGAAAGCTAGTAATTGTATAAATATAAAGACACTCACGTCTCGGCCATCTCGCGGTCCTTGTCCGCGTTGTTCTTGAGGCCGGTCACCTCCTCCATCAGCAGCTTGGACACGCGGTTGTGCCTCTCCAGCTGTATGCGCAGCTCCTGTAGCTCCTTCTCTTGTGATGACGACTTCTCTTTCTCTGCTTCTAGTTCCTAGAATAAAGACGTTCATATTTTTCAGGGCTCGGAACCGGTTTCAAAAGAGCGGTTAATTTCGATCAAATACCGGTAAAAATATCGTTCCTTAATTTACCGGTTAATCAAGTGAACTGTTTTATCTAACCCAAACGATAAAGGTTACCGGTAACATAAGCACAAACGGTTTTGACACCCAAATTAACCGGTAAAACGCAACGAATATAAAATTAAGATATATTAAACCCTTAGCTATTGCCTGAAATTCTGAAAGCCAATTCATTACGTGTTCAGTGTCTGTTTAAATTATATCAAAAAAGTAACATTGGTAATCGACTTTCGTTGTTATCTTGGTTTTAACCGGTTAATTTTCAGTATCAAAACCGAAATTCGTGGAAAACCGATAAATCGCATAAACCGGTAAAAACCGGTAAAGTGCAACCTTTAACCTAAATTGATTTCGGTTTGGGGTCAATGACCGTTACCGGTTAAGAATTTCAACCGGTTTCCGAGCCCTGATATTTTTATTTATAAGTAATGAATGCGTGAATGTTGGTTGACAAGAATTTTAACAAGACTGCCCGGAACCCTATTTATTTATTCTAAGTTACTCCTTATAATACCAGCTTTTGCCAGTGATAGTCCTTTTAAAATTCAGCCGTTACGAAGATTAGCCGGAAGAAACAGACAGACAAACTTATATTTGTTATAAGTCTAGGTTTCCCAAAATGTTCTGAAGGTAAACTTATAAAGTACATAATGAAATAAAAAAGTGACATTATAACCTGCAACCATTTGCGAACATACACACATACATGGGGTCATCCCTGATCTAAATTGGCGATCATTCAGATGTACCCAACCCGCAAGAGCGGTAACTTGACAAAGCATACGACCACAGAACTTCTTGTAGCCTTCACAACTTTATTAAAAAAGATTACTAAATATTATTATTATACTAGCTGACCGGCCCACGCGATGCTGTGGCTCAGGTTTGCAATAAAAAAAAATTAAGACCCATAATAAAGATAAAGACTATTCTATCTTTCAAGTTGGATCAAACTGCACACGGTGTGCAAATTTGATTAAAATCGGTTATGTAGTTTAGGAGTCCATTCCGGACAAACAACGTGACGCGTAATTTATATATTATTAAGATTAATGGTAAGTTACCTGTCCAATGGCCACGTTGGCCTCCTGCGCCTCGAACTCCTGCAGCTTGGCCGCGTTGAGCTCCGTCTGTAGCGTCGCTATCTGTCGGCTCAGTTCCGACACCGTCTGCTTTAGGAACTCCACTTCCTCGTTACTACTTGTGTCTGATGCTGCAACATGAATAATTGTAGATGGTATAAAATGATATCGTAAAAATTAAGGGTCGAAAATAATAAAAGGTATGAGGAACAGGGTAGGGGTTGATAGGGAAGGGTAAGAAGTCCTCATCATCCATAGAAAACGGAGGTGAGGACTTCCTAAAGGGAGGATCCTCCGACCGTTGTTGTCCGGTATCTCTATGTGTATTAATGTTGCGAGAACTTGGAAATCGCGACGTAGGATACGACAAAGACAAAGAAAGAAAACAGTAAGGATTTCAAGGATATAGATCAAGACTGGTTAACTGATTATCTATGCGAATCTTTGGCGGCGCCGATCACACAAGAAAAGATGCCTGATGACCCGCAGGCCTGGTGTTGACCAGCCTTGATATAGAGGTTAAAAAAAGCAAGATGGCAACGAGAGACTCTGCCAAACAAGTTCATACCTGTATCTATGGAGTCGGTGAGGTCTATCTCCACCGCCTTCGCGGGCAGCGCCTGTATGAGCGCGGTGCTGCGCCGCTTCAGCTGCTTGTTCTGCTTGTACCACTCGCCTGCTTGCTGCATCACCCTGGAAGATATCAGCTTATGGTTAAAACGTGACCAGGAATTATATAAAGATAATAATGATATTCTTTTGAAAGAATTTCGATCACCGTGGCGAATCTCAATGGAGATTGACCAAGTATGCAGAAGCTATTATAGTGCACAAGTGCGTGCGCAAATAAAGGTGCACCCCCTCTTAGCTGACTCTCAAAGTTGGATGGAAGGACAATCCGACAAGCCCGGGGACGCACGCGCAGAACCAACGGCTTTATGTGCTTTTAGAGGCACAGGGATGTCATACCACAAATTCCTAAACTGTGTGCTGAGAAATTCCTAATGGAAGAACCCAAAAACCTGGCAATCGAACCCAAGAACTCTACTGCATTCCTACTTGCGACCACGAGGCCAACAGGGAAAACCCTTGGATAAATTGTATTACTAATGAACACATAACGTGTGGCCCTCTTAGATAAGACAATGTCGGAAACGCATTAACTTTTAATTTCTTCAACCTTTGCCAAGGAATTTGTCAAGATAAACAGCTTTTGTTTGGGTCGAGTGCATTGTTTAAACTGTTTCTTTGACTAAGATAATAGTTTATGCTTCAATCCCTGGTACATTTGATTAGGCGTAAGGGTAATTCCAGTGCTTTGTCCACAATGATGTTGGTCAATCACGCTAGAACGGCTGAACGGATTAGAATAAAATTTGCTGTAGCTGCTCCTCCCTTATACATATAAAAAAAGTAGCCAAATGCAATGCAACCAGAGTCGTTAGTCCACTCGTGTGTCTTGCTAGACTGATCATTTCTGCACGTCGGAAATTTAATGAATTCACTTGTATATCTATGCCCATTTCTATTTTAATTCCAATGACTATTCTATATGTACTCTGATCTGTATTCACTATTCATACTTTCCGCATTCTCCATTTAACCCCCCCACCCCCTAGACCATAGATGGCGACGTCCTTGAGTACGGAACTTTATTTATTTATTATTAGGCTTTTCAACAATGAGTACACTGTTACTATATGTATAATTTGTACATTGCAAACTTAAGTCTAAGTGCCTCATCACTTACAGAAAAGCACAGCGTGCACTACATTATGCGCAGATAAATAAATAATACAATTAAGATAATTAAAACCAGTAATACCCAAACAAATATACAAAATATGACGACTAAAGAGCATAATTATTGATTGTCGAGTAAAATAAAATAAAAAAATTAACTTGTACTGACTTGTGCATGACTCCGGCATCCACATCCCTCTGGTTCTTGAGCTGCTGGTACTCGTTGAACAGCTTCTCGGACACATTCTTGAGCTTGCCGAGCTCCCGGGTGCGCTCGCGCAGCTCGCAGTCCAGGTGCTGGCGCTCCTCGAACAGAATGTTGTATCTGCGCTGCAGGTCATCGTACTCGCGTTTGGCTGAAATGGGAGAGATTAAAGATTAGATTTTTGTTAAAATTACGAGTGTTCGAGGCCGAAAGTAAGATGCACTACCCATCATTGTAGTCATTTTATTGTTCGAATTTTACCTGGGGTACGATCTGGTTATAGCGATATTAGATTAACAGGGTGCAAGGTACCCCCCCTTATATTAATCTGCCACGCTCGAGTAAATCCCCTCTTGGGTCACCTACTATAAGTTCCAACTTTATTCACGTTTTTTATTAAATAAGTTTTTATAATATCAGCCGAACGACGTCCATTGCCTCCCCTAAATCCTAATCTTAAAAATATCTTATTACTATTATAAATGCGAAAGTTTAGATGGATGTTTACTACTCAATAACGCCAGAACGGCGGAACGAATCTGGATGAAATTTGGCTTAGAATTAGATTATAGTCTAGAATTGGCATAGCCTTATATTTATCTCGGAAAAAGTGTATGGTTGTGGAAGCTAGTCTAAGTAATAATAATTAAATAATTAGGTATGTATTACTTAATAAATACATACATTATAATACATAGACAAAACTACATGAATTACGAAAATTGTAAAACCATTTATGTTGCTTCAAAGAATGAATAAAATTATCAATGTCAATAGCGCGACTATAGAAATTAATTAATAATTATGACTTTATGAGTCAACTAAAGAAACAGTCACCTACTGTGTTAAAATGAACTATGAACTAGCGACATGCAGCCCACAGTTTCATTCATGCATCCTACAATAATAATTTCAGATCAATTTATACCAAGAAGACCTATCTGCCCATAATTACACAACATACTTACATACATAACATCACGCCTGTAATCCCCGAAGGGTTAGGCAGAGGTGTACCCATTAGTACACTCACATTTCGCCAGTTATGTTTTTAGTCCCATGTAATAGGGGGCGAACCTATTGCCATCAACCAGAAATGCCTGATGGAAGATCCCAATAACACTAAATACTAAAATAACATAAAGCTAGAGTTAGTTTTGTATTTTTTTGTTTGAACGCGCTTATCTCCAGAACTACCGGCCCGTTTAGGAAAATAGGCAGCTAGCTACGTTATCCCTGTTGCTATGTGCTACACTCTATTAAAAAAAAATGAGTTCCATACGAAGATTCATTCGGACAAAGCCGCAGGAAACAGGCCTACAGCTAATCCATACTAATAATACAAATGCGAAAGTAAGTCTATTTGTCTGTCTGTCTGTTACTTTTTCACGCCTAAACCACTGAACCGATTTAAATGATTCATCTTGGTGGTTAGTTTGAACCCCAAGAAAGGACATAGACTACTTTATATTGCGCGACTTCGTCTTCGTCCGTCTGGTTATCGTAACCGACATTTACGCAGACGAAATCGCAGGCAAAAGCTAGATTGAATATAATGTAGACCTACATCTCTTGAAAATTTTAAAGATCTTGAAGGGGTCCGTTCGGGTGCTGTTGATGGATCCAGTACTCATGATTCAAGCCAGATACGGTAGAACGTTACGTCACAAACAAAAAAAAACGGTCAAGTTCGTTTCGGACTCACATACGAAGGGCTCTTGTATGGCGCACCGTTTCATTTTTAACTTTTATTTATTATTTAGTATAACGGCAATAAAAATACACATTCTGTGAAAATTTCAACAGTCTAACAACAATACTCATTATGTTTCACAAACAACACATTGTCACAAAACACCCATCAGTCGCCACTACTTTCCAGAAATGTGTATTTTGAGGAAATTATAACTGCGTATTTTGTCCTACTTAATAGCTGGCCAACTGTGGTGAACCCACACCCCAGTCTATACCAACCACATTTAAGGAAACCAGGAACAATATATTTTCAACTCAATTAATACTAAAAGCCATTTACTGATTTTTTTATTTGAAATGCAAACTGTTTATGTACTTACTGGGCAAAGTACAATGTGATTTTTTTAATTCATTAGTAATACCTAAGTAAGTTTTCATTTGTGGAATAAAATATAAAGAATTTATAGAATAAGGGCACTAATGTGAGGCTTGTGGTAAGTCAGTTTGCCATAAAAAAAAAAAACAATTTGAAATCGAAAATGATTTTTTGGCCATCTCATTTGAGCACACTGTCACTACAGTTTCCTTAAGTTAATATTTAAAAGTAAAGGGCATATTCAGGGGCCGTAAAAGTCAAAAATTGAATCATTTATTTCAATTACGCTATTATAAGGCACTTTTGAATGTCATACACAAAAAAGAAATTGAATTGAATCTAGTTGCCCCTTCCAAAAGGTATTTTTGTTTGGAGAAGAATGGGAAGAAACTCCATATGTATCAAAGATACCATGGGTATTAGCTGCATCAAAGATATGTAGCTCCCACCCACAGGAGCCCCCCAATACACAGTTAGGTACAGTTGAACAAGCTATTTAGTATACAGGCAGCTAACTTGCAACATTCAAACCATGTTTCCAGGGTGTCAATTCATTTAAATCACACTAAATAGGGTTCAAATTTTTAGACACCAAGCTTGAAAAGTGAACACAAAATAACAATAAAAGGCAATGGTGCAGATTTCCTTGTTCACAAACTACACTAAAATTAAAGAATTTGCATCTCTTACTAACAACATACAGCGAAAGAAAAGGACGGTGACATTTTAGAACTAAGTTAGAGCTGTCAAATTAGTTTTGCCTTGAACTTTTCTTTGTGTAAATTAATGTGTCATGTGTGACATGTCAAGTAAAATTGCATGGAATGTAGCAGTAAAATAATATAATACACAGATAATATTATACAGGCTCAACTTGCAACTACTTTTTAAAACAGTATTTGGACTTTGGAGCGCAGGTTTGGAGTGTGTCAATGCTTTTAGATCACTCTAAATAGGTTTTAAAATCATTTGACACCACAAGCTTAAAGAGTGAAAACAAAATAACAATAAATGACAGTGTAACAGAAAGATAATTATAATTATTATTGTTTGTAAACCCAATAGCTTGTTGGCCCATGCAAGGGCTCCCCTACAAATTTTGATGCAGCGCTCATCTAGTCAAGCTACACCACTGGGGATATTGTACTGTATACAACAAAAACCTTAAACAAGTCATTGTTACTGTGACAAATGCGTCTATTTTGATCACATAACACTATAAAACACAATGCAACTAACAATTGTATCAGACAATACAATATTGTATTAAATATTTAATTATCAGTATGTATAATGAGTCAGTCTACAAATAATTATTTTGTGTACAATTTATACGGGTGACCTAATCCTATATTACACAGGGTGATATCATGAGCCCCTTTTTATTTCTTAGAAGAACTTACATACTATAATATTTTTTCTTGGTATTCCCTGAATAACTTTGTACTATAATAAGAATATATTTGAAAATCTAATAGAATATGAATTGTGAATAAGGTGTAACTTATTAAAGTAAACATGACATTTGCAACAGTGATTCCAAAACTAGGTGGAGTATCTTAGGAGATTGGTGAAAAAATTATTTAACTTGACAAGTTTTCAATTTGATATGCTTGCTATGCTTGGTGTGTGGGGTTGTAAGACCTTACTGCCCACACAATAAAGAGTTTTCAATAAAGGCTTTCTAATTAAAAACACAAATTTATCTTAATCCTATCCCAATATATTTCTTCAAAGTCTCTAGTAAGCATATCCCAAAACGAATATAGAAACAACAGTTCGAATATTTAAAAACACAGTCTGGCAGGTGCTAAATTGCAAATATTGAACTAGACATGAATAATATATGTCTCATTTTCCCTAACATTGATAAATTTGTAAGTAGACTTACAAATAATTTAAAATTGGTAATTATATCACTTTGGAGTAGGTAAAGTAAGTAGTAATAAAAGTATCAATAGGTATTCAATGTTTTAGACACTTTTTCGTAAACTCCATGTAATCTTATCTATTACGTACGATATTGATTTTAAATTATCAATATTTCAGAACATGAATTTAGCAAATGACTGCCAAATCGGCAAAAAATAAGTTTTTAAACTAACAATTTTTTAATAACAAAACTAAACAACTAAGTACAGGGGACTTTTGAAGGAAAAGGAGGTTAAATAAACTTTCTACCTTATAAAAATTAATCACGTTACAAAGCCCAAAAAAAAACTTATCGACTCCGCTATTAGTTTACGACAAAACAGAAATTATATCAAATTATTAAAGATTCAAAATCAAAATATTTACTATGTTGTGACATTTGACATTTCGTCATATTCGTCATATTGAACTCAAAATAGTGTTGCGCAATTAAAAAGTCGATAATATTTTTGTATGAAACTGCTTCATAGACCGTTATTGTTAACGGTATTACTAACTCTTTTATTCCATGTACACGATTAGTCATTATACTTTACGTGTAATGCGTAGTAAACAGATGATACTTAAGCCTTTGTCAATCTTACCTAACCTACAGTAAGAATAATGTTTTGAATTTAATTTGGCAAATAGAAGGTATTAAAAAGTGTAGGTATTTTATATGAGCAAGGATTGGGGAAGATTACGATTTAATGTTTCAGCAACAGGTTATCGTCTGTCATAAACCGACAAATACGCGAATAGGATTTCCAACTTAGTTTTTCGTTTGCATTCGACCCGGGAGATATTGTGACATGCGCAGTTTCAACCGCAAAAAGTCGCAAAAACTAAAGATTTATGCCACAAAAACATGGAAGGCACTTACCTTTTTCGGATTTAAGTAAATAAGCTTTGTGTTTTCGCTCGGCGTCCTCGTATCTATTTTTCCACTTTTCCACGTATGTAGAGATCGCGATGTTAGCCTCCTTGGTGTGTTGTTGCGCGTCGGGCGGCGTCATCCTGACGGCAGTGGCGCGCGGGATCCTCGTGGCCGCGCCGCCGCCGGGACAGAGCGAGACGGCGCTCCGACCGCCTTGACACTGATTGTTACTCGACGCGATCGCAAATACATTATCACCGTTCCTTTTAATCATTTTTGCATTCGATTTTTATTGCACGCGCGCGTCGAACGCTCGCATCCTCTCGTTTTCACGTATGCACAGACGCGACACGTGTTAGATCAACAGGCTGGTGCGTCGCTAGTTGGAAAGTGATGAAATTAATTCGCGAAAGGACTTCTTTGTTCTCGCCTTTAAGGAAAATACGTGTGATATTATACGCGGCACATCGGAGTATGTTACGCGCGTTCACTTGTATAGCAGCCTTGATCGGTTAGAAGCTGCAACAAATAATTCGATATTTAATATAAAAAAGCGCGTCAAGAAGACAAGAATGAGGGCCGAGTGTCAGATTTCAACTAAGGTTACTAACGTAAGCGTGTGGCTGTGATATGATAATGAGGAGTTCGTCATTGTGAGTCATACGGCTTGGTGTTTACGCTTTTTGTTTACGTTTGATAGTTAGCAGTGCTATCGTTCGATCCTTCGTAGAATCTAGTTAGAATTTAGTCGGAAGCGAGTATGCATGGAGCGCCTGATAGGCTATCAATAAGATCAGAGAACCGCCACAATATTACGTATCAATTTAGTGTACCAACTTCATAACTAGTCATTGATTTTTCATTTTTATTTCCTCTATTGTGTTCGTAGATGAATGTTTTTTTGTTTGTTAGAGATTTAAAATTAATTATGATCATTAAAATGATTGTGTAGTTATGCTTGTAGAATCCATAGGTTCCTACGTTAATGTTAAATGTTAAATGTACATTCTAGACTTTATTAGACTCTGTGTATGGATTTCCAAAAATATTAACGAACAATATTAATTTGAAACTCCAAAATAATAATAAAAATGAAGTCAGTAAAAATATGAAAATATATCGGAAAATTAGACAATGTTCTTATTTTTGCTATATAAAATATAAGGTATGGAGAAAATTTATATTACATTTTCAATATTAACTGTAATTATAGGAATTTTGTAATCGTAATACAGAATGGGTGGCCAGGTCATTATGAAATTATGTAGCTTGATAAGTCGTTGTGTGTACAACCCCAATATCATTGCATTTCAACTAAAAACACACGGAAATAAAATAATTAGCTCGACTTTGACATTCTCAACCAACCAGATAAAGAAAAAAAAACTCACCAATATAAACACAAATACTCGAAAAGTTCACTATCCCACATTTGTCAGCGACAAATAAAATACCACTGAATCGAAAAATAAAACAAATTGGCGACACGCTACCACATGTCAAAATCCACAACTAAACGCAGTGCACGCATTATGTCCAAGTAGGGCTGAACGGAAATTCTAAAATTAAACCATTTCCAGTGAAACGGAGAGCCGAACCGTCTTGTCTATGTAAGAGACATACAACGTGTGGCTTGTGTGGGCCGCTCGAATTGTTAGACATCTCAAGTGATTTAATTGTCACGACCGAGATGCGAAGCATTAATCTCTTCTTGTTGCTAATGTCCTCTTGTTTATCTAAGTTTTATTGAACTCATAATGGCCTGTTTTGAGTTTTGGAATTGTCACATTAATTTTACATGATAAATTGATTTTGATAGATTTGTTTTAGAGTTTCGCAGCTGATGACACATTAAAGTATCATTAATTATTTGTCAAAATAAAACTAGATTTTTTTAAATGTTAAATTTGCCTTCCTGGGTTTCATTTATTTAAGTTTCACAGGTACATGACTAATAATGTCTAGAGATTAAATTACAGATGTTAAGATAAAGATATAATTTTTTATACTCATTCTCACAGACCATATCTATTTACAGCTTTGCACTCATGAATAAATAGAAGATTAAAGCTGAATACTATCTTCACATCTCATTTGATCTTATGTCTGTCATAAAGTCACAACTAAGCCTTTAAGAATGCCTTGTTGTTATATCCCAAGTATGCTAAGCACCTGCCTTCAGTTTGAGTCATGTCATCATGTGCCAGTCAAGTATAATAGAGGTGTTTATTAAATCTGCCAGCACTAATACAGAGATATCACTGTTACTGGCTTCATCGTGACATGGTCAGTAAAAACCATTCCTCCGGCGGATCTGTACCATCATACAATACTTTTACAATACATACAAAAAACACATTTTATAAATGGGAATGGTATTTATTTTTTTACTTCTATTCATTTTTATTATTTGTTGTATGGCAGCATTAGAAATACGTGTGTATTTTTGTGAAAATTCCACTTTCTACCTATTACGGTTCATGAGAAACTCATGAAATTTTAAACATGAGTGGGCTGTATCTAATGATGAGATACAGCTCGCTGACAGACAGACAAATGGACAGCGGAGGCTCAGTAATATGCTGCCGTTGGCACCTCTCGGTTGCGGAACCCTAACAAACAAAACCATACAATACAATTCCCGTTTTATTACACCCTGAAGCTCGGAGATGGAGTACTCGCGTTAGAAAATTGCAGCGGTACATAATGTGGGAACAACAAAACATTACAGTGACCCATTTATATCAATTGACTTCAACAACTTCATAGCTCTGTTTCTTTTCTCTCAGAGAAGCATTAATAACTACGTACTATATATGAATAGACGTTGTTTTAAGTGTTTGCTTCCTTATCTTGCAGGTTGCCACTTAGTCCTCTTAATTAATTGTAACAGCTCAGCTTCCCAATATATGTACATTCTTCTGAAAGCTATACGTGATTTAAATTTTAACGGCAATATGTACACGTACTAAAATGAGGAAAAAGCGCTCCAAAATGAGATTGCAATTGCATTAGAGCTTACCGTTTCAATAATTTCAAGCATCCAAGGCACCGCTACCGCATTTAAAGTTCATGAAACCAATCGGATCATAGTAAGGGAGAGAAAAACCAACTTGAAATCATAACCAGACAAGCCTTAAAGAACTTAACCATATTTAGGTAACGAGGTCAAAATGAGGTTCACCTTTGTAAAGAGCTTCGCCAACATTGATATCGGCAAGGTAATCCGATTACTTAACGATACCCAACTTTGTCATATAATGTATTCATTAAATTCGACTTTCGATACTTTAAAGTGATTTGGTAACGATAAAAAGATCGTTATCGATAATAAGCGCGTCACTATTATTAACTACGTGATTTAAATGGTCACTAATTGGAACTTTCCATAAAATAAAACAATTTAAATCATTTAATAAGCAATCATTTTTGTAATCGACAACCAAGCAATCATGCACAAAATACCTCAATATTAAGCGAACAATATGGAAATAAAGGATATTTTGCAACTCATTACCGCTTCCGCAATAAAGGGTGTTCACATAAAAAAAATAAAAGTTGAATATTTTGCGAAATTTATGCGACAGGCAAACGGAAAAGTGTGTGCCGCATGCCGCCCACGAGCTGCTCATTATTTCTTTCAACTTGAGACGCAAACTTTGATTTACTGTGAAATTGAATTTATAACGTGTTGCCATGTTCTCTTTGAAGCTGAGGGAAGGGAAAATTTTATCGACTAGTTCAGTTTAAGACATTACATTTAGAAACATTGCTAGTCCTAGTTTTATAGCGGATTCACGAGTTAACTCAGGACAACATTGTAGTTCTTAAATTTACTCGATGCTATAAATGTGGTTAGTTCCTTAATTTGTTTTTAACGCGTGTAGCAAAAACATCATCGTTTTCAGATTGATTTTTTTTATCAGTCATTAAAATAGATGAGTGAGATTTTCTACTAAAGTTAAATAAGTAATAATTATCAGGCAAATATTATCCATGTTGAAAACTATTACATCCGCTTTCATCTCTGTCCTCTATACATAACAAAAAGCGTGAACATAACCCACATTTCAAGGAAACACTCACATCATTTCCTGTAGCGAGTAAATTCGGCAGATATTATTTTTATGAGCGAATAATAAACGGCTGAGCGACCGTTCACCTCAGTCCTATTTCTGGTCTCTTGTTAACCTCCGCTCGTAAAATCTCGCTACTGGCTGTAAGGAGGACGTAAAAACGTTGCGTATACTGCTTACACCATGTCAATGATGAGCAGTCTTGTCGTGTTTATGGGTGAACGAGTATTTAACTAAATAAAAAACGACTCTACAGTTTTTGGGTGGCAATGGGCAGTGACCGTTTTAATGTACGTCGCTCCATTTGTTTTAAATGGAGGGGGTTTTAAATGGAGGGGTGGAGGGGGTATTGGTGAAAGCGCAAATGCAGTGGAAGTTAGCACTTCTAGAAAAAGTTTTAACACTTATGCCCTTTTCCTTTCAAGGATGCAAAAATAACAGTGTACCTATTCATGCGGATAAACACTATGGAATAAAGGCTTATTCATTCAGATGTTACGCCCAAATAAAATCAACATTTATCCCGGTAAACAACATCCAAACAATCAGCTCTTAACAACAGCAAAAACAGGGAAAACAGTCCAATTTTAAGTCAACTAGTGTCAACTGCCCGCAATTATTTGATTCGATTAGCGCAGTTTTTGCGATGGAGTGCAATTAGTCGTTGTAGTGGCAATCTATCCTGACTTCGAGCGACATTCCGCTCTCCCACATAAAATGTGTCACTTTAGTCTGTCCTTTATTGCGGTGGCTATACTTTGTGGTTCAGATGGATTGGTAACTGTATACTACACAATAATCATCGTACAAAAATGATTTTAATAACTAGGAAAGAAGATGATTTACGTGCCTCTTATTTTCTTTTTCTGCTAGCTATGATTCTTTATCAATAGAAGCGTTGTAAGATGTTTTCTCTTCTTTTACCGACCTAGAGTTTCAATCACAGAAAATCAATCAACGTTATTTGCTATTCTTAGCACTAGGTCATGAAGTTCCATTTATGGATTCAATTCAAAATAAAGTTACCAAATATTAAGCATCTTTTCTGACATTAAAGGTTTCTTAGACAGGATACTTAAACTAATTAATATCCCGTTAGTACCAAGACTTATATCCCCCGCATCGTGTGGGAGGCAACAGGATTGTGTCCGTGTTTATTGCAAAAGTTTTTACGGCGCTCGTGGGTTGCGATCTACATAGTTTCGATATGTTACTGTTAGCCAAATCAAATACAATTACAATGTTCATTTTATACAATCAACAAAAATCGCTTACCATTTATTTTTTTATGTGAATGTATTAAATCTAGAATTTTTATTTTTTTTGAACAAGGTCTTGCAAGCGAAATTCTGAAATAATATTTACATTATAGCCAGCAAACATTACAAAACGAATAGAATTTGAAGAACAAACACAGTTTCTGTACAAACTTTAATTTTCACACGTATTTGCTAATCCAAAATCAACAAGCGGTTCACTGATATTTTCTGCTGTCGATAACTGTAAATGACAACCACTCTACATGATTAATAACGAGTAGTTAAAAACCGTTATGTGAATAACCTTTTTAAACGTTATTAGTTATTTTTCATTATAGAGAAATGTCATTATTATATTATTAAATTATCTATTGCCGCTAATGGAACATACTTAGCTTACATCACGTGCCTAATTTGTAATCGTTATCCTGTTTACTTATCGATCAGTCACGAATTTTTCCGGCTGTTCCATAAATTACTGTGTCGTTCTATTATAAGTATTACTGAAGGTGATTAATCTATTAAGATAAAGATCTAAACGAACAGCTAACTCGTCCATCTATTGTAGGTAGACTGACTATCAAAACTCAACAAATCTTGTCGTCTGTTGCAGATATAAGAAAAAATATCTACCGTTCACAATGATAGACGTTCGTTTTCTAGATGGTGAGACGGATCATTTCGCTTCCATAGTTATGACAATACTCTTTTAAATTACGTCATCATCTAGATGAGGGGGGATCCAGTCACACTAGGGGACGATTTTCTCTATGTATGAAATATTATTAGTACCTTTACCAACGTATTAGTATAGTCAAAGCCCACAGTCAACTGGTTTTGCTCTACATTTAATATGTTCAACCTTGGCAATGAGTCAATTAGAATCCAATGTATGTATGTAGTCATAAACTACACAATCGTAGTCAATATAGCCAGATCTATTGAGAAAAATATTTTTTTTCCTTGATATTACTTATATACAAACATTATTGCGCTGTAGTTTTCAATTTTTAAAGCTGACATCTTCATCTCTAGTTTGAAAAGGTAGGTATGTATACTCACTTAGAAAGAGTCAAATGCTAGATTGATTAGATTAGTCCAGGATAAGAACTTTCGGAAGGAAAATAGAACTAATGAAAATACCATTAGCTTGTAAGTGTAAGGATAATGTTCAATACTTCTTTACAAAACAATAAAATTGGTGCTACCCGACAACTCTTTCAAAAGTTATCTCACAACATTCTTTTTGGACAAACACGTCAAGCACGTTGCCAATAGGACTACCGGCAATAAAATTTAGATCAGTTTGTAGATCCACCGGAAAGAAAACTCGTGGTCCTTGTAGTTAAATTACACGGTTCGACCACGTGCAACAAACTGACATTATACGTAACATCGATTGTGCAAGATCTAAGTAAATATATGTTCAACTAAAAGCTTTCGTTCTAGGAAGTAATTGCTCGTAGTTATTCTAGATTTAACTATTAGGTAATGGATACAAGTTGATATTATGACATGAATGTGTGATTGTCTTCTAAGAAACGCGTGGAGATAAGATAATGAGAAAATATGTTAATGTTCCATCTTTATCGGTGCATTGGTTGTAATAGTAACAAAATGTTATAATTTAGGTAGGTAGCGAGGTGTTAGCTACTGAGATACTCATATTATATATTCTTTTTTTGTTTTTAATCCAAAATAAAGACTGATTTATTTTAATTTTGTTTGATTTTTATTTTATTTTTTGTATACCTGTGTTTTTTAGTATTGTTATCCCGCATCTGTGGCTCAAGTATATATAGGCATTATAATATAAAGGATTTGGTACGTAACGGACTTTTCATGAAATTAAAATTAATAACCTCTGAAGGGTTTTAAATCATTTCATGAGTAAGCTATTAAGTCATGTCGAAAAACCCTGATGACCATTAATGAAACAATGTGTTTCTCTTTAAAATATTTGAGTTACTATAGTAAACATTTTTAACAAAGAGTTGTGTGTAATTTGTAAACTGGGTAAGTGAGGTTATTGTCATGATTCATTTTCAGAAATGTACAATAGGTATTGACTTATTACTTGATTTCTTGGCAATAATGAATTGTTATTGTTTGTAACTTGCCATCATGAGCCAAGCCTCTCTACTATGTTTCTAAATTTGTAAAAAGTCTCAATTACTTACGAAAGAACATCATCGGGTAGCTCCGCAACCCTGGAAGATACCGATAACCTATCTAGTGTTTAGATTTATTCAGTCAGAGTTGGTATTCTTTATTTTCTAATAGGCACCTGCAGTCCTCCAGTCTGTAATTATAAACTGCGTATAGTATTAAATATTGGTACGATTAACGGTTACAAGGCTGTGGCTGTGGTGCCAATCACCAATCTTGGTATATTGGATGGGTGATAGCAAAAATTGCTGTTATAACCGCAAGAGCAAGAAAGTTGAGGACAATCCTCATGATCCTCCCGATATATTTAATTTCATTACACTACTACTTACAATTAAGTCTTAAGTTACCTAATACGATGTTCAAGTTCAAAATGGCATGCTGCTGTATTCACTTGAATTTTGCATACCGAACCTTTATAAATTCCTTGAAGTTAAGTCTATGTTATGCATAACTCAATACGGGCAAGGGTGACATCGTCTACAAGGCGAACACTGTCCGATGGTTCTAAAAATAAACTATGAACTAACTTATTTGCTTTAAGAACAGACATTTTGACCACATCTACGTACGTAGGTACTACATAGTACTCACGAATAGATCCTTGTTACACATACCTTAGTCATATAATTATTGAAAAAATAAAGATAATCTTGTATTACTGACAGTACCTATAAAAAAAACTTCAAGAGATATCGATAATCATCAAGTATAACAAGAAAATCGCTCGAAGATTGGCAATCACTAAAAGCATCCGGTCTTTCGCGATAGCTATACGTACGGTATTAGATAAGACAAAATACTTGTGTTATCCAAATATGTCGTTCGCAGGCTGACTGCATTTACAGCTGATTGTAAGCCTGCAGAAACTGAACCCACGCACGACTGAGCTGAGCTATACATAGAACTATTAATGGAGAACTACGAGACAAGACGCGTGCAATAGGTATTTTACACCTCTACCCAACCCCTCGCTGTGACTAATGTGACTATTACCGTTCATTGAGAGAGGCCCATGTTCGTATGATTACAATAGTATGAATGAACTTAAATTAGACGCAAATTATCCATAATACGAAATAAGGAAGTGAAATAGAGATTGTTTAAAAATCACCCAGTTTTTATGTTCTCATTGTCACAATGACAAATTATTGAATCGGGCCAGCAGTTTTCAAGATGGCAGCACACAAAGCGACGATCTTTATTGAAGTTCAGAGTGGATGCAAGGCCTCCTTTGTTTGTAAATTTTTATTATGCGTCGTACGCATCGTAAAATGCATTTGCATGACCTAAATATTTACGTCTTGTAGATACTATCATTCTGTGGTACAATACTTGTGTCGGAAAAGATTTAAAATCCAAGTTTTTTTTTTTATAATCGATCTTCCTAACGACATGTTTATTCCTTTTTTAAAGTTTTTATTAAACAGAATTTTCAGTCTTACTGTGCTTTGTAGAATCGATCAGTACATTCAAAAAATGGTAAATTTGTTTGCCAAGTGTCGTGAGGGGTTAGTTAAGTACTGTACTACTAGGCATTAATAAGTACTCTGTGACTCTAGCTTAGAGTCAAAGTATAATTATTATTTCTGCCTTGTTTACTAAGAAATGTCTTCTTACGTGACGTAAGCTAAAAAGGTTTTTTGACGATTGAAATCACGCAAATGGGAATTACGGATCCTCTCAGTAATGTTACCGTTGAATAAAGGATTTATTCCAACAATAGAGACACCTTCTAAGTATTATGAAAACAGTTCATGACCTTTGTATTCTAAGTCAACGTACAAAAATATCTTTGACACACCTCTTGTCATTCAATGAATTTCATAATAATTTTAAAATCTGTTATAATATTATGACTAACTAAAATTGGAAAAGTAAAATAAATTGTAACAATAGGTACGCTAAAAGCAAGAAGCTATACGCTTTTTGACCGGCATTCATAAATTGAAATTTTAGGATAGCGTTGCTTGCATAGCAAAAAAGAGCAATGAATAGTAAAATATTGAACATTTTGAAGTAGTTCTAAATTTTGCCGTAGGTCAAGACATATTGGTCACACACTCGGTGTTATGACGCATGCGCTGAGTCAACGTGAAGACCTTTGGTGAGGAAACGAACCGCGTTTTGCAGACCATAGATAACAATCGTCTGTTTTATAATTTATTCTTGCTATACAAATAACTGTATGCTGTGCCCAGTTGAAAAAAAAAAACTGGTTTGAAATTATTAAACACATGTCATGTCGCTTTGTTTGAATATTAAACGACCATGTCTCTGTTAGCTTCAGGTAGAACTAGGTAAAACACAACGTAAAGTTGGATAGTTTATTTTTTTAACTGGTGCCTTAGGAATGAAGCGTAGATGTATAGAATATCCATATGAGGGTGATATGGGTCATACTGACAAATCCCTAAATCAATTGTTTGCCTATGCCTGTCCTGATGGGAATATGTTGGTAGTTGGGTAAGTAGATAGGGTCACATTTCACCGGCAAGTACCTACATACCATAATAGAAACCGGGTTCAGACCATTTTAATATTTGGGAAATTTGTCCGGGCTCGGTTCTCTTGCAACCGGCGCATTCTAACAGCTGCTGCAAGTGCATTCGCACTTATATATTCTAGTCAGTAGATGATGATGAATAAGCACTGACCCGAGCAACTTGACCATTTACTATTGACCTCTCAGATCAACGGCGAGGTCATTGTCATGTGGGAACGTTAATTATATCCCGCAATAAATATGATTAGTAAATTGTAACAAAACAACATATGTTTAGGTACTTATATAATTATAGGTATTATAATTATGGTTGCTCACGCATCGTACACACCGCTTAGCTGATGGATTAAAATTACCTTAAATCTTTACGAAGAATATTATAATAATTTCTGTCCTATAATAAATTGTTAGAAATCTATATCTTTTCTAAGTATTTAAAATTACTCAGTTTAATCTATTTCCATTGTAGAAAAACATATCAATTCCATTAAATTAAACGTCAATACATAAAATACTTGATCAAATCAGCTGTCTAATTCCATAAAAAACATGACTCAACCAAAACATGAACACCAAATTAAGGTCAAAGTAGTTATCAAATGATTAGCATTTTATAACTGATAACTAAGAATTAATTATTTGATCATTGATAACGCCAACACACGTCCACAGCCTTGTATTTACAATCCATAGCTTCATTGGTACGTAAAATAGTGAACATTTTTGATAATAATGCAGTGATGGATATCAAACATGCAACGTAACAAAACTCTTTTATTTTACTGCACCACTAGCCAGCTAGCGACATCTATTGAAAATGAACTGAATCAATTGTAAACTCATTCAAGTGGAGAACGTTACATAGAATGTTTCTCTGCTTGATTGGTCATTTAGTTTCATAGTTTTCGATAGATGGCATTACTTGTAGCGAGTAATTTATTTTGAAGGGGACTTTTCTTGCGCGTTAGGCCGTGTGCGTTTGAAGTGAAAGCCAAGTTCGATTTAAAATAGTAGTTATCTGATTTTAATGTCCCATCCTGGAACATGTAGGAAAAGCCTTAGAAAGTTGTAGGACTTCCTAATTGAAGCGCTTGAATCGAGGCGCCATTTATTAACTTGAAAAGCGGACTCTACTTTTTTATAGGTACAGATAATATTAGGGAGAATATATTATTGCCCGAGTTTGGTCTTCTATAGGGTTAATCGAGATGTTTTTGATAATTGTTTATCCCTCGTAGACCCAGAAGAGATAAAAGGATGGTTAGTTTAACCTATTTGAACATCTGTGGACTTCTCTTAATTACTCAAGTCCCAATGCCAATTTTTTTTGAGGTGGTAAAAATCATCAAATGACTCCTTCCGCCCTGAGTGGGGCGGAAGGGACTGTCAGACTTTTACTGACTAAAAAACCACCCTGTTCCTTCTGTTGCCCTTTACGTTCCGGGGCCACGGTATCCTGTTAAGACGTCCCGCAACCCCGGCAGGCGTTGGCCACGTTGGGGGCCCCGTCCCTGTGCTGACAGCTCTTTGAGGCGCGCGCGAACAGAACGCGCCGTCGACCCGGGCTTGGTCCTTGATCGGACGGCGAGCTACCCATTACTCGCCGTCCGCAAGCCCGCGCCTACGGTGGCCGGATGTCGCCTCGCGACGTCCGACGCCCTGGGCGTCTCCCGCGGCGGCTGGGGCGTGAGGTGGTTCTCTCCCTCACGCGGCAAGCCTTTGCCCTATTGTTAGACAATAATAGGCCGGTACTATGAATTAAATTATTTATTTATTTCATGACCCCTTTCCGCAGCTCTTGCTTGTATTGTCGAAACACATCTTAATTCTCTTCAAAGTACATCGTCTCTTAAGATTCGTCACGGCAAATCAAATGTAAATCAATTCTTACTCAACCCCTGTGCGCCGGGGGTTAGTTTTCACCACTCAACAAACGACACAGGGGGTCGCTAAGACCATTTTAGAGAGTATTACCTTCTCCCTCTTGTATTTTATTGTTGCGTTTTGTTTCCTGAGAATTAAAATTAAACGTATTTTTTTTTAATATTTCATGTGTTCCATAATCAAAATCGCCCAACGTTTTTTGCGATAAGCCAGTCAATCTGTGCCAATATAGAATAGAATAATTATTTTAAAATATGATCTAGCATCTGCCCACGAGTTCTCCTGCATAGACTTAAGAATGAAACCCAATATTTATTTTATGTGTGCCTCATTTGAGCTTACTATGCGTTAAGCTTGAAAGAGTAACAAACATCATCCAGTCATCCAGTTATTCATCGATCCTCCCAAACTTTTGCGTTTGTAATTGCATGATTTTCGTGTTATAAGAAATTAGGTTATTTTTTTTTAAATATGCGTACTTAGTCACTTACAAAAGGGTCTTGTGTTGCGTACTAATCGTTTGTAGGTACCAACTGACAAAGTGACAATCAACTTCCCATCAAAATCGTGTATTCACAACAAAACCACCGATCAAGCTAACATAGGCAGAGGTTAGGCAGAGGTGTACGTATTAGTACACCCACATTTCGCCAGTTATGTACTTATGTGTAAGCCCCATGTAATAGGAGGCGAGCCTATTACCATCAACCTGACGCAAATCCAGACTCCGAGTAGATGGAAAAACCCCAATAACACTTTTCCCGACCTGGGAATCGAAACTAAGACTTCATGCTCAGTAGTCACGCTTTGCGACCATTACACCATCGAGGGAGTCCCATCAACCTATTAAGTTTAATATTCAACTAAACAAAACATCTTAATCCAAGATTTGACAACGAGCCGAACCTCCCAGCTTCCTAAGATATAATAACCGGACGGTTTCCACAAACCATAGGGGTGCAACCCTCGGTAATATTTACGGCTCACCCCCTGGGGGATGAATGCAGGGGAGGAACGACGATTACCTTAATGCATGTTATATTGAGACGAGGATAACTTGTCACTGTACTTTCCGTAATGTGATTGAGTTTTGGTAAAATGTCGTGCTTTTTTGTATTCATACTAATATTATAAATGCGAAAATAACTCTGACTGACTGTTACGATGTAACGATTAAAAAACTGAACCGATATTCATGAAATTTGGTATGGGGTAAGTTTGAACCTCAAGGAAAGACATAGGCTACTTATTATTCCGCGACTTCGTCTACGCCCGCGGACGTAGCCCGGGTGAAAGCAAGTACTTAGTAGCATAACTTGAGAATTGATTTTGACCAGTACCAGACAGTTGCAGGATAGGTAGGTAGATATAATTTATTCACACCATCCATCCATACATTCATTTCATCATTAATTCATAACATAACATAACATAACATCACGCCTGTAATCCCCGAAGGGTTAGGCAGAGGTGTACCCATTAGTACACCCACGTTTCGCCAGTTATGTTTTTAGTCCCATGTAATAGGGGGCGAGCCTATTGCCATCAACCGGGCACAAATCCAGACTCCGAGGCTGCTACTGAGAAATTCCTGATGGAAAAACCCAATAACACTTTGCCCGACCTGGGAATCGAACCCAAGACCTAATGCACAGCAGTCGCGCTTGCGACCACTAGACCAACGAGGCAGTCAAGACTCCAAGGCTGCTACTGAGAAATTCCTGTAATCTCTTTAAATAGTAATATTGAATAAAATTAAGCTCGATTATCTATGTTTGGCAGAGAGGTACCTAGTTTATACTATAGTTAAACATAGGTAGATTACAAAGTTAAAGTCCGAAAAGAAAAAAAAAACAGAATTCACATCATATGGAAACAAAGGTTGAAACAGATCAATCGATGAAACAGAGATCAAAGTTTGTATGACTGCTGTGCATGAGATCTTGGGTTCCATTCCCAGGTCGGGCAAAGTGTTATTGGGTTTTTCCATCAGGAATTTCTCAGTAGCAGCCTCGGAGTCTTGACTTACTTGTGGTACTATCCCACTCTATGTTAAGCAGATTACATAAAACCTTTTTTATTATGTAATACTAGCTTTTGCCCGCGACTATGTCCGCGTGTTATTTTTTTTACCCGCGTTTAGTAACGTCGTAGAGTGATGTTGAAACTTTTGTAGGTAATAGCCAGTTATATATCAATAGTTGTTTTTTTCATTTTTTTTTTCATTTTTATTTCATTAAAAATCATCAAATGACTCCTTCCGCCCTGGGTGGGGCGGAAGGGACTGTCAGACTTTTACTGACTAAAAAACCACCCTGTTCCTTGTGTTGCCCTTTACGTTCCGGGGCCACGGTATCCTGTTAAGACGTCCCGCAACATATACCCATAGATAACATTTAAAAACATTTTTCCAAATCCGACTGGCTGTTCCAGAGATTAACGCGGTTAAATAAACAACAACGACAGTTGGAAAAGCCACATTGGTACTTGCCCGGATTCGAGCCCACAACCTCATGCATGAGAGGCGGGCGCCTCAACCACTGGGCCATCACAACGCCCACTGCCTACCACGCACCTGACCTTTATAAAAATATAAATAGTCACATTATGTACTTGTCCGTGCTGGTTACGCACGCACTACTTTGTAGGTGTATGAGAGGCGGAAATCAGAAAAACATTGATTGACGTGTATATGAGATTAGCTGCGCCCTGTGACTTCGCCCGCGTGGTCTTTTTCACCCGTGTTACGTCTTTGGTTACTGTCCCGCTCCTATTGGAGCCTAGTGAGAGATTAGCAAAGTGTCATTGGGTTTTTCCATCAGTAGCAGTTTCGGAGTCTGGTTTTGTGACCGGTTGTCGGCAGCTGGCCCCTATTACATGGGACTTTGCCGAAATGTAGGTGTCCTGTAGAGACCCTGTTTGTTATGAGACGACGATCACAATATTGTAAACATGTGAGCACTGTGTATCTACAAAAAATAATTTAGCTTTCATTTCTAATCTTCGTAGCAATTGGTACGTTATTGTAGCACTTTATATGACTTATTCTAAGTACATCGTCTTCACATTCGTATAAATAGAATTAATGTACCTACTACTTATTGTAAACCATATCTATTTTTTAAAAGATTAAGTATGGAGTTTCTTGCCCGTTCTTCTCCATACGAAACTACCTTTTGGAATGGGCAACTAGATTCAGCAGAAGCAGCTAGAGAAGCAGACCGTGTGTCAGCGGCTGTCAAGCCTAAGCTAAGATCTAGAATTGACATAGAATAATTTATTTAAAAGTGAATACAGAGTTTTAAAGATCAATAAGTCTTTCAATAATAGACAAATATCCCCGTACAAGTAACGACCCACATCTGGGTGTTACAGTACTACTGGATACACTTCTGCCTAACCCTTCGGGGATTACAGGGCTGATGTTATGTAATCAGCTACAGATTGCGACTAGATTTTGCATGTGTGTAATAACTAGAATTTACCATCAAAATTAAAATGTAGGATTAGAATACAGTCAATGAGTGAAACCATCGAAAACTCAAACGACACTTAACTTTAAGACCTTCTTCAATGTATCTCTGTCGCTACAATACACCTTAAAGTGTCAGAGATGGCATAAGATTTCAATCTGACTTAAAATTGATTTTCGTTTGAGGCCGTAAGATAGTCGATTGTCTATCATACACAGCTACACCTGAGCGTGGGGTCAATGTATCGTGTGTGACATGTGCTGCCCCCCGGTGTTGGCTGTCCAAGCGTACACTGACTGACGTGTTACCTCGTTCGATGTGTGTGTGTAACTGTAAACTCAAACAATAGTAGGCATATAGTGCACGTCTATGAAGCGGCTGAAACATATAGACACATATATGTATATTTAGTTGGTACACCAACCAGTCTTACCATGGGGTATCGTATTACCCAGTTACTGGGTTGTGGAGGTCAGATAAGCAGTCGCTCTATAATACTGGTATTCAGCTGCTTCTGGTTAGACTGGAAGTCAACCCCAACATAGTTGGGAAAAGGCTAGGCAAAGAGAGAGAGAGAGAGGGTACCAACAGCAATACATAGAAACAATTCAAAAACAAACGATGCAGATGACTGCCTTGTTGGTCTAGTGGTCGCAAAGTGCGACTGCTGAGTATGAGGTCTTGGGTTCGATTCCCAGGTCGGGCAAAGTGTTATTGGTTTTTTCCATCAGGAATTTCTCAGTAGCAGTCTCGGAGTCTGGATTTGTGCCCGGTTGATGGCAATTGGCTCGCTCCCTATTACATGGGACTTAAATATAACTGGCGAAATATGGGTGTACTAATTTACCTACACCTTTGCCTAACCCTTTGGAGATAACAGGCGTGATGTTATGTTATGCACACGCAGATATTTCGGGTATAAAACACACACACACCTATCGAAGCCGAAAGTTAAAAAGAAAAACCAATAACACTTTGCCCGACCTCGGAATCGAACCCAAGACCTCACGCTCAGCTGTCACGCTTTGCGACCACAGACGACGCAGTCGAGAAATTATTACCTACACTCAAAAAATCAGGTTGTATTAAAATATCCATTACCCTCTCCAACGTACAAAGATTATGTGTCCCACATATGCCCTTAACCAGTTAATTGACAAAGACAGCCTCTGCCCACCCCTTCCCGCCAAGCGTGATTATTATTACAAAAACGTAATAATACGCTCCGTACATTATTATTTATATATGGCGTAGACGCGTAGCGCCGTAGCGTCGTAGCGGCGTAGCGGGCGGGGTCTACGGCTACACAGGGCGGCGTAGTAGGGTGAGTTGCCAGAACACAAGTGGGAGTTTGATTTTTATAGTTTTAGTTTTTAAATTTTTTATAGTTGATATTTTTATTTTTATTT
Organism: Hoplodrina ambigua; assembly: GCA_949774945.1. Lineage (NCBI taxonomy): Eukaryota > Metazoa > Arthropoda > Insecta > Lepidoptera > Noctuidae > Hoplodrina > Hoplodrina ambigua. The sequence continues at coordinate 10,574,801 of OX458988.1, forward strand.
TAATCTTGTGGGTTTTTAAAGTGATTTTTAAATATATTTATTGCATAACTTTGTACATTAAGTGGTTATTAATAAATGATTTTTTTTTAAATTTCTTTTTTCTTTTTAGTTTGAATACAAAATCTCCATCTGAGCCTATTTTATTTGTTAAATATTAACTAAGTATTTAAATATTAATAGACGTTTATTTTCTCATATATTTCGTTATACTTAATTTACACTCAAGTTAAGCCAAGTGTTCTAAAAATTTAGTTAAAGTATTCTATGGTTTACTATTTCAAAAAACTACCCTAAAATGTGTGTACGGCCACATCTAAAAACTTTAAATCTCTCCCAAAAAAGCTGGTAAATCTCCCTCAAAGCGCTTCCACCGCCAAAACTGCTTAGTACGAACCCGGCCGCGCCGCGGCAAGCGCGTATTGCGCTCCACACGACACCTACCAACACAAAGTAATCATCCCTCTACTAAAACACACAAAAAAACATTAAAATAAACTAAAAACTGCTCTAAATAAACTGGTGCAAATAATTAAGAGCTCTAAATTCGTTTTTCAAATAAATATTGGCGACGATTCAACAAAATTGACAGTAAAAAGAATTGATTTTTCGTGCGGTGTTCTCTGTTCGATTTTTAAATTTGTTTATTTTTTTGGATTAGGATTTATATTCGGCAGTGTCACGGACTTATTGGTTGAACGCGTTTTTTATTTATTTTACTTTTATTTATTAAATGGTTTTTATTATAGATATTTTGCCTTTTTTATTAATTTATTGTTTTTTGAATTTAGTGCGGTTCGTGTTTATAATAATATTTATAAAATGCCGCTTCGCTTCGCTTTAAATTAAAAAGACAACAAAATAATATTTCGAAGTAATCTCTTGGTTTTTTTTTACAATGAGTATGTACCTATTATTGTTACCAAAGTAAATATCACAACCAAATATATAGTTATTTTACTTATCTAATCTAGAAAAAAGCTGGAGAAAAAATCTAGAAAAAATCTTTTTAAAATACAATTTATTTGAAGAAAATATTTCAATCACCATATTAAAAGCACACCTTTTTTCCATATATTCATAGATGACCTTTCAATAAAAAAATGTCGTGAAAATGTTACAGTTTCAACATTTTACAGCTACATAGTAGCCAATATGGCGGTGTGCTGTAAGAATTCGGACGCAAAGCCTTCAGAAACAGTGCATTTTGTACCTACATACATGATTTCTGAAACAGTCTCAATTTGGAAACTTACATCTTTTACAGTACGTATTAACTGTAAGTGACTCTAAATTGACAGTGGTTTTACAGAAAAAAATAATGTTTTAGGTTACAAAATTAGGACTCGAGCTAGGTATTCCTAGAATTCATTATTTTTACCAGATTTAAGTCTGCAAGGAACAAAGGAAAGAGAGAGATGCAAGATGGTTAGCGTTGAGGAAAAAAGGCTTCTTATACCTCAAGTGTTTTAATCCAAATCTTTCAAATCATTCTTTATTATTGCAGATATTTTTTTCTTATCTGTATATTTGTAGTATCTTATTTCTGTCTAATTTAATCGTGATTAAAAAACAAGTACACACAGCAAAACAGATAGGTGAAGGGTCGTCATATATAGGTGGAGTTTTCAAAGAAACCGATGGATGTCTTTGGCTGAAACTTAACTAAATATTTAACTGTTCGTTATCTACTTTTTATATTAAATTACATTCGTAAAAATATATCGGTTTCTTTGAAAACTTCAACTATATCTGACGACCCTGCATACCTATCTGTTTTGCTGACTATACATACACACGAAACGTGCATATGAAACATGAGATTCATATTCATATTCATTTTTTTATTTAGATAAAAGTTACGAAATATACATTTTCTATAATTTATTATTATTTACTGATTATGTAGATTGTAGGTACCCATTTACATTTTTAAGACAGTAATTTAGGTATACTCGAGACATTAGCATGTATTTCTTTGAAATATGAAACGCATTAATTATATAATTTGTAGAATAGAATATAGTAACTTAAGATTACCTAGAAAGTTTTACTTCATTCATTCATTCATTCGTTCAATTATTTTAGTTGTCAAAAGCACAATGCAATGATCAATATTACTTAGTTTCATGGGCATAGTAAACGGGTCTGTCATGTCTCTACAAGCTTTTATTTAGCTTGAACTGTTTGTAAGTATGTAAGTTAGCTGTCCTTTCAACATTTGCAAAACATTTTTCGACCATTTGTTGGTATCCAATTGAGCTGAAATTTTGCATACACCTTTAGTTCTGATGACAATACAATATCCAATACTCAATATTGTAATAATTTGAAATTATTGCTTCTTTTTAAAAATGTTTTTTTTTTTACACCTTGTATAGATAAAGTCAAAGTCAAAATAGTTTTTACTAATAGACCGTTAATATAAAAGGCACACTTTTGAACGACATTTACAAGCAATATAGAATTGAATCTAGTGCCTCTTCCAAAAGGTAGTTTCGTATGGAGAAGAATGGGCAAGACACTCCATACCTACGTACTCTTTTATTCTTCTTGCATGACGTATTCATGTCTATTGCTTAATTTTTATTTGTATTCTTTAAGTAAGTAGAAGTTTAGTAGTTTAGATAGATGAAACACGTACTTACCTTTTTTCTTAAGACAATTTATTTATTTATTCTTTACAATAAGAACAGCTTACAGACTACTCCAAGACGATATTGTTATACACACAAATCATATCTTAACATACAATTCAATAATTAAAATAAAATAATCAATCAGATTAGTATAACTCCTTCAATGCATCTTTGTGCTCCAGATAAAAAATTCGGCAGGCTATCAAAAATATCTTCCGATGGCATATTATTAATAACTAGTACTCTCCCCGCAACTTCCTTCGCGTGATTTTTCTTACGGTTGCCTATTTTTTTGGTAATAAAATATAGCCTATAGCACCCAGTGATAACGTAGCTTCCAATTTGCGAAAGGATTTTCAAAATCGGTTCAGTAGATTCAGAGATTACCCCCTACAAACTCACAAACTTTACCTTTTTAATAATATTCTTTAACAAAGACTCTTCTTGACAAAAGGGCAAACAAAATCTTGCATAGATCTTTTGAGTACATCCTAGCCCAAAAGTCAATGTACTATAATTATATAAGTACCTGACCCGAATCACGATTAGGTCGAGTAAGCATCGGCAGTCACCTTGATGCAATGAGCATCAAAAAGTGAACGGTGCGGGTACAGACAGCAGGCTAGGTCGTATTTTGAATCAGAAATATTTTAATATGAATCAATGGAATATTATTAAGAGTGGAGTGATTATCTAAGAAATTATCTATTGTCTATTAAAAGGTGGTAAATGGCTTATTTTTTTAATTGAAAGAAAAATAAGCTCTAATTTAATACACAGTACACAGAGAGTACAGTACAGTAATACAGTATTATTTTAATATTATTGCTACGCGCACTATTTTTCGGATTTTCAACTCTCGACGCTAAGCCAAGCGCTGAAAATCCGACAAAAAAACAACAAAAATTTACAACAACTACAGAAATTACAAATATTAAAATTGTTCTTATATTGAGTCAGCACAAAACTTGGCAACGAGTTTGGCACTCTCAGTAGCGTCCATCAGCTCCGTGATGAGCAGACAACGGGACAGGCAGGACACGATGTCAAGTGTCTCGTCGTTTGTGAGGCAACACGACCAATAAAACTGACATAATATAAAATAACACAAAAAAAAAACTTTTCCGTCCACCATCTCACGAAAAATGCAAAAAAAGTGATGAAATGACGCATAAAATCAATATAAAAATAAACTTTTAATCAATATATCATAGACTTCGAGCAACTTCCATTAGCTGCTGTCTGTACCCGAGCCGGCACTCTTCAAGGTTCTTCGTAACGTCTTTGTTAACGAGACATAGAGAATGATGAGCCTCTACCTGACTACCGAGAAATAGAAGGTAAATAACATAATTAACTAGGAATTGTGTACCATAAACAAACAGTGATCTGACAGTCTATGTAAACTTGTTTACTTTGATATCATTTAATATAATAAACTGAGCTAGCTGGATTTGATTGTTTTTCGTTTGTTTGTTTAAACGCGTTTATCTCTAGAACTACTAGTAGTATTGGAAAAAATATATTTGTATCTGATATCCAGATTCATAAGGAATATTAGACGTTATATTACATCACGCTACTACCCACGGGAGCTGAGCAGTAACCAAAGACATAACATAACGTAGGTGGAAAAACCACGTGAACTAAGTTGGGGGCGAATTTAGATAAGGCTTTTTCAGTAAGGTAAGGGTATTTTGTCGGAGAGAAATGTATAAAAGCGAAAGATCACTCACTCAAAGTCAAAGTCAAAACATTTATTTCAATTAGATTATTTACAGGCACTTTTGAATTGTCAAGGATCAACTCACTCACTCATCACGGAATATCGATCACCGCTAGACGCATAAAGATGAAATTTGTCAGGGAGGTAGTTGATAGTTAGTAGACATCCGCCAAGAAAGAATTTTCCAAAATTTACCGCCTAACCGGATAAAACGAGGGTCCCATATCTACGCGGACGAAGTCGCTGGCAAAATCTTGCCTATTCTTCTCCATATGAAGTAATCTTTTGGAAGGGGCAAATAGATTCAGTTTCTTTTATCTGTCTAATTAACATAAACAAATTTAATTTGACTTTGCCTTCAAACAAAATAAATATGAAGCGTGAAACAGGCATTTTCCTCTTCCCTTCTTATTTTAATAAGATAAAGTTTCCTTTACGTTGACTCCGCACGCTTGTGCTAGGCCTTTACCCGTGATGTTACGTCACAAATGATATTGAAGGATAACCAAAATGTCACAAAGTTATCCTCACACTATCATAGTAAGTAACGAGCGAGTGGGAGGTAACGTCAAAGGTCACAAGTGCGTACTCAGCATATTATTGGAACTCCCACGCATATTTGGACAATAAACAACTTTGAGATAGTGTTGACAGTTCAACTATCACAAACGCGGGACGTTACAATACAAAGGAAAAGTTAAATTTGAAAATAGAACGAGTTCGAAATTTCAAATTCGGAGTATTTATTTTCATTTTTTTTTGTTAATGAATGAAATTGATGTGTCTGTTTGTAATGTCAAAATAACGGATTTTTATAAAATAAATATGAATGCCAATATCACGAAAAATCCATTAAAAAAAATTGTCTATCTGTCTGTCTGTTTGTTCCGACTAATATCCGAAACGGATAGACCAATTTTTACGGGCCTATAACTAGCAGATACCTGATTTTATAAGGAGTAACTTGCAGATACAGAATCAAAACCCGTAAATCGAGGGTTTCTTAACTACCAACCTATATAATTTTAGAGAAAATCAAACAAGTTGCATAATATCCTCATTATGTCAATTTCCCACAATAAGTGCAGTTATATTATTCGTGCTGGTGTGAGTTACTCAATGCTGCTCAAGTTACGACACAGCCATCCCAGTTAGTTACATAGTTAAGTTAGATCACATTAATTTCCTTGTTCTGTTCTGCGATGCATGACTTGTTTAGATTAACATTGAGGATTTAGGCATGTAGTATGAAATTACGCTAGCATGTAGATATGTCGATTTATTAATATTTTTGAGTTTTTTGTTTTGAACTGTCAATTTGATTCTGAATTCGAATCGAGATTATGTCAACTCAAGTTGTTTATTTATTAACTTTGTATTTGTTAAGGTATTGTGGTTCAAACCAACATGCAAACATATCGCACTAAAATTGCTGAAACAAATGTACTCTGAGAAAAATTGTATTATTGGTTATAAAAACATTAGTAAAAAATGTATTAGATAGGTACTTAATCTTGTTAAAAAATAATTTACGTATGTTCCTATTTTAGCTTTTTTCCCGTATTCATTGACAATGTAGCAATTAGCGATACCCAAATTGGTGAAAGCTATTTGATTTAGTGAAAAAAATAACAAAATATATTTGCATACAGCACAGGATTTATAAAATCCCTTCGAAAAAGTTGAAAATATTACTTTAGTGTTATCATTTTTTTCGTGCTACATTTATTGAGAACTGCGAGTTTTTGCTTGTGTATTTCAGTATTTTTTTCATAAATTGGAGCTTTAGCTTTACTTTGATGTATATTTTAGTGCCGACCAAATATTTTTCCGTTCATTCTGTGTTTTAATCTATTAAACAAGTAAAGCCCGAAAAATCTATCTAGAGGATATTTTCGGACAGTTAATTTAACTGCGAGAGAGAGAGAGAGATTTTGATAAAATCAAATAAAATTAAGCTCTCTCTCTTACAAAAAAATAATTAAAAAAAAAGACGACAATTTTATTAATCAGAACTGTTGCTTAAAATATTAGTAAACATATTTATAATAATTAATACTTGTTAACCTTTCAATGAGCAGATTATGATTATAAAACGCGTGTTTAGACGTTTAAGTGCAGCATTTTAACAGCAAGTCGCAGTCACGATTGTACTTATTCTAAATTAGGTTTAAGTCCTAGATAATAATAAAGTAGAACTATAAACATAGTCTTTTTCGTAATGTCATGCTTGCTTGCACGTACTTTTTTCGCTTATGCAACGTTTCGCCCGTTTCGGAGTCAATGACCGTCCTTCGTGGCTAAGAAGAGCTTTCGTGAACAAATCTTATCTTGCATAGATTCTTTTGAGTAAAATTAATGATAAAAATGCGACGCACCAGTTTGTTTAATTAAGAAAACAAAGTAAAAATTCGAGTGTAATTTTTTAATAATTTGCCGTTAGCTTTAAGGTACTTCGGTACCTCAAAGCTAAACTTTCGTTTCGTAAGCAAAGAGTTCACTGAACTCTCTTTTCCTTCTATCCAACAGAATTCAGTTCCCATGTCGACCCACGCAGCCAATTCTAAACCAAGACTGTACAGAAACTCCGACAATAAATAGTTCGTAAGTTAAACGGAAAAATTAAACAATAATCTCGAATGTGACTGATTATAAGTGAAAGTAAACAAATGACGCAATCAGCGTTTAGAGCGCGAGTGAAAGTGTAGTCTGTGGCGCGCGGCGGTTGAGCGCGAACGTATCAGTGCGCGGTTAAAAAATCAAAACGTCAAAGTCAAAACGCGCCAAAATTACTGTCAAAATTTAGTTTTTTTTTATGGAGTGAGTGTTGTATTGTAAGAAGGTTTCGTCGGTGAAGGCTGTGTTGTTATAGCTAAACCGCCCCTATTGGTCGGCCAATGGCGGGGAGGGTCCCGCCCCCGCGGGGGTCGTCGCCGCACGTCTGCTTCGCGGTTACGATCCTGGTGCTCCTTGTCGGTAAGTCGATTTTCTTGTTGTTGTGTTTGAGTTTCTTTTTTTTTGGTAAGTTAAGACGAGGAAAGTAACCTCTTTTGAGTAAAGTTGGGAGTTATAATTAAACGTGGCGTAACGATCCTGAAAGTTGTGAACTTATCGAGTTACTGAAGGACGTTCTCGTAAATGTTTCTTTTCTAGAATATTTCAGAAATATCTAAGTTTTAATTAAATATATTATAGGTTATGTTAAGTTTTTTTTTAGCTTATCCACCTTGATAGAATTTCACATTAATAAAAAGACGACGCACTGACCAAAAAATGTCTTTCAGAAAACCAAGTACTTAGGACAACTCCGTAAATAATTGATCGACTAGATCCCTACATGAAATGTCATTAATGTCAACTATCTATTGACAATTAATAAATCTGTTAGAAATTTAAAATAATGTTCGTTTTAGGGCTGATTTTTCGATAGTCAGATAACTTTTATCTGAAAAATAAATACATAAGTCAGTTTGACAAAAAAATCTATAGAAAATCGATATAAATAACCCATTCTCAAATCTATTTTACAATAAATTCATAATGTAAAACACAGGTGTTAATAAATATAAACAAATAAAGACCCTGTGTGTAATGTCGTGATGGCCCAGTGGTTAAGGCGCCCTCCTCTCATGCATGAGGTTGTGGGTTCAAATCCGGGCTAGTACCAATGTGAATTTTTCAATTCATATGTACTTTCAAAAGTTTATCTTGGACATCGCTGGCATGGGTGAAGGAAAACATCGTGAGGTAACCTGGACTTACTGTTGCACTCTAAACCATGTCAGAGGCCCTTGAGGCGGTTTAGAAACTCTGACACTAGGGTGTGTAGGGTCGTAAGACCTTACTGCCCACACGATAAAGAAAGAAGGACCCTGTTTTGCACAGCAACATACTTTATCATTATCCTAACTAATATTATAAATGCAAAAGTAACTCTGTATGTCTATCTGCTACGCTTTCACGTCCTTGAAATTTTGGTATGGTGTACACTTGAACCTCCAGAAAGAACATAGGACATATTCTCATAGCTCATAATTGCAACTTCCTTTGCGACCGCGATATTCATCGCGTCATTCACGCGGGCGAAGTCGGGGCAAAAGCTAGTTACTACCGATTTTTTTTAAATCATATCATCATGACTGCCTCCTTGGTCTAGTGGTCGCAAGCGCGACTGCTGTGCATGAGGTCTTGGGTTCGATTCCCAAGTCGGGCAAAGCGTTATTGGGTTTTTGCATCAGGAATTTCTCAGCAGCAGCCCTCTTCAGCAGCCTCGGAGTCTGGATTTGTGCCCGGTTGATGGCAATAGGCTCGCCCCCTATTACATGGGACTAAAAACACAACTGGCGAAATGTGGGTTTACTAACGGGTACACCTCTGCCTAACTTTTCGGGGATTACTGGCGTGATGATGATGTTACATTTGACCTCTTGGCTTTAGAAAATATACCTTAATTTATTCATTTCAATTCTGTGAACTGCAAATTTAATTGTGACGTTCCCTGTAAAGCAGTGTTCAATTGTGATTGATTGTCCCGCCACGCGCACACGACACACACGAGTATGTACCGTGTAGGTGCAAAAACAGCATTTTCTGTAGTTTGTTAAAATTCTCAGTAACTAACTTAATAGGACTTGAATAAATAAAACATTTAACCTAAAAGTTGGGTTTTAACGCAAAAAGTAGCAGCTTTTTAATATATTAAAAAAATTCTGGCAGAAATCGTCACGTAAAGAAAAGACGTTATGCCTCCTGGCGACCTTCCCACGCTTTCTTTCTCTCCCTTTCTATAATATACGGGTGTCATAGTTTTTTTTTAAGACAGTGGGTACTGCACTATCCCTATCCTACTTATTAATACTATAAATGTGAAAGTTTGTAAGGATGTCTGAATGTTTGTTACTCTTTCACGCAAAAACTACTTGACAGATCTAGATGAAATTTGGTACTCTTAAACACTATAGTCTGGAATAGCACATAGGCCACAGTTTATCCCGGAAAAATATACGGTTCCCATGGGATAATATATAAACTTTGACGCGGATGAAGTTGAGGGCAAACTCTAGTTATTTTTTATATGGCAATATCGTAGGTCCACAGGTAATGTATACTACTATACTTTGGCTTTATATTTATAACACGGTCATAAAACTGCATCATGTAAGTAAGTCAAGTTTAAATAGACAAGGTTTACCGGTCTATTAAATCTAGATTCTAGATTTTTATTGTGTCTAGAATACTAAGCACTATATATTTAGCTAAACTAATCTACATCTAGACTAATATTATAAAGGGGAAAAATTTGTATTTTTGTTTGTTTGTTTGTAAAGGATAAACAAAAACTACTGGACCGATTTTAAAAATTCTTTCACCATTAGAAAGCTACATTATCTGCGAGTAACATAGGCTATATTTTATTTTATTTTTGAGCAGACGAAGTCGCGGGCAAATGTTAGTACTAATACATATTAAACTTAAGTCTATTTATTTATAATACTGAAGAGTTTGTTTTGCGCGCTAATCTCTTTTCTTTCGCTAATAGAAAGCGACGTTATCCCTGAGTGCTATAAGCTGTTTATTCTAAATATAAAAGCGAAAGGTTACATACTTACTCCTCACGAAATATCGAAAACCGCTTGATGTATAAAGATGAAATTTGACAGGGTGGTAGATTATAGTTTGAAACGTCCGCTAAGAACAGATTTTCCATAATTCACCCCCTAAGGGGATGAAACAGGGGTCCGACATTTACACGGGCGAAGTCGCGGGCAAAAGCTAGTTTTACAATAAAAAGAAATAGGAATACATTAGAAAATTCGCATGGACAAAGTCGAGGGAAGAGCTAATATTTAAAGCGTTACTAACCTTTAATTAACCTGCCTTTTCCCAACTATGTTGGAGTCGGCTTTCAGTCTAACCAGATGCAGCTGAAAATATTTTTCATGGAGCGACTGTCTATCTGACCTCCACAAGTCAGTAATTAGGTAATAAGATATCCCTTAGCAAGACTGGTTGTCAGACTTTCAGGCTTCTGACGACCGTGTGATTTCTCTCGGGAATTGTATTTTTTTTCGGGATGAAAGGTAACCCTACTTCCGTTTTGTACACCTGACTTTCAGGATTATCAGTTCAGTGGTTTAGGCGTGGAAACGTAACAAACAAACATACAAACGAACTTACTTTCATATTTTTTATATTAGTTAGGATTCTATAGGGCTTCTAAATCAAATGTTACAATCAATATTAATATTTTCAAGTCCAAAAATAACATTCACGAAATCATCCTAACGTATTGTAAAATGTTCTATCTGTGTCTGGCACGTCTATTGATTAAAATTCTATTTTAGGTTTGACTTTAATAAGGTACAAAGTCATATTAATGCTATTGTGAGGTTTTATCCATACTAATATTATAAAGAGGTAGTTTGTTTATCACCACTTTCAAATACGATCCAATTAAATTACTTGGTACATCATAATAAAACAAATTCTTTTCTTTCTGAATATATTTTGAACTAGCTTCTACTACTAGCTGTTTTGAAAATAATCCCACTGGAACCGTGTATTTTTCCGGGATAAAAAGTAGCCTATGTGCTATTCCAGTCTATAATCTATCTCAGTGCCTCATACAGATCCGTTCAGACGTTTTGGCGCCATTAAATAACAAACAACTATCTATCCAAACTCTCGCATTTATAATAGTGTCTACTAGCTTTTGCCCACGATTTCGTCCGCGTCAAAGTTGAAATATAATCCCACGGGAACTGTAAATTTTTCCGGGATATAAAGAAGACTTTGTGCTATTCCAGTCTATCCATCTGCCAAATTTCGTCCCTAGCCGTTAGCACAATATAAAATATTTCAAGCATAAGACAATTTAATAAAGCGCTGTTCCTCTCTCTACTTATTTAAAAATTAGCTGTGCCCCACAGGGTCCATGACTGTTTCTATTTTTATTTTACCTATGTGTACATCATTTATTGCAATCAATGATTTGATTTGATTTGTCTATCTATTCAAACAGAAGCAAAAATATTGTACGCTGGAAGGCTGAATATTTGCTCGAAATTTTTGTTTAACATCTATATTTATACCTGAATTCGCAAAAATGAATTTGAATCACGCTTTCGCATTAATAATAGTCTCTATTCAAAGGTAGAACAAAACAGGTATAAATTGTCTTGTAAACCAGATTTGTGGTCACCATATGAGAGAACAAGGAAAAAGTTTAGCTCAGAGCTTTATGAAGATACACTTTTTGCGTAGGTAGGTATAACCTTGAGCTGTATTCCCAGTTTTTATTGTAATTAGAGGTACATAAAGCCCCATTAACCTTGACAATGTCACGTCAACGTGCCGGATCTTGTCGACCACCGGTCTACATCGTCATTGAGTCAATAGTACCTACGAAGTGTTGTACGAACATCTTTATACGAGAAAGATTTTATTTTAATTCAAACTGGTTTTTTAATTCTCGCAATTTCACTTTATTTTTATTAGAAACTGTAGCTGCTTCCAACGACTGTGAACGCGTGGTTTTTTCACCCGTTATTTATTAAATAAAGTACACAATAACTAGCATATTAATAGAGTAATACTAAATACATACAAGAAGAGAGAGAAGAAGAGAGGAGATTACGGAATTACGCTATGTAAAGATAGGTTCGCTCGCCCCCTATTACTTGGGACTTAAACATAACTGCCGAAATGTGAGTGTACTAATGGGTACACCTCTGCCTAACCCTTCGGGGATTACAGGTGTGATGTTATGTGTGATATGGCAAAGATTACAACGTTGGCATCACATGATGACTGAAGTGATCAACGCTTTATCCTGAATAAAACTTCAGTATTACTAAAGCATCCTTTTAAATCATGCAATGTGCCCCGAATCCTGTTTGTTTGTAGAGCTTCCCTTTCTCGCGAACTCAAACGAACAACAAAGCCGCAAAAAAGTTACATTACAGAGTCCCTAGTCGAAATTAAAACCCTCTTAAAAGGTCAGACTATGTAAAATGGTCCTCAAAAAGTTAGAATGGATGAATTTTGGACTTGTTTTTTTTAAAGCTTGATTATATATGGTATATATAAGTTTATGTATAGTCATTTATACATGAATTTTAATTATTTAGTACTTGTGTACGTTTAAATTTATTTAGAATATTATTTTCAATGATTTTTTTTTTATTATTTTTGCTTGTACAATTATTTGCACCTACCATGTTTTCTCTTCACCACCTCTGGTTGACAGTTAGAGAATGCCTAAGTTGCCTAAGTGCCTTTTGTTGCTTAAAGTTTAAATAAATAAATAATAAATGAATGTATCTGTTTATTATAATACAGCTGTTTGTAAAAACAAGCTTCTTATGATACTTTACAGAAATAGCCCAATGATTCCATTTCGAATATTAGTTATTTCGTTTAAAAATCTGAAGATTTTTCTTTTCTATTACAAACGTAAATCCGTAACAGATGTTATCAATTAATAATTGATTTTGATGATTTAATAATATTACATGGGACTTAAACATAATTGGCGAAATCTAGGTGACAAAATGGGTACACCTTTGCCTAACCCTTCGGGAATTACAGGCGTGATGTTATGTTATGTTTATCGTAGGAATTAAAGGCCTCTAGTCCTGAAAATGTCTATAGTCCGAGGAAACAAATTACCATGAGCAGGAAGGCTGTTCGTCAACCAATATTTGTTGCTAGTAGCTCACATTTCACGAGTTTCCCCTGTACGTAAACATTTTCTTGAAACAAATCGTGTCTCATATCATTGTGTCCTCATTGTGCATTGTTACAGTATGTTCATGTGAAAGTTCTGTTGGGGTCAACGTACCATTGTTAAGGATGATATTATTATCAAGTACTTCGAATGACAGTTCATAACAATAATAAAAGCTTTTATTGCTTTCTTATTGTACAATAATTACTTTCATTCAATTCAGTTAAATATAAATATTTTAAAATAATGATAAGAAAAATTTGATTGGTACATTGTTTCAAAATAAACAAAATATAACTTATTGAAAAGTACTTTGCTTATTAAAATTACTTCAGCCGAAAATAAACGTTGACACTCTCAATTTCCGAATTAAATTAAATGATTTCAGATTTTTAATGGTAATTAATTAAAAATCTATTCTTAGCATAAGTTTGAGACCAAGGTAAGGACATTGAACTACTATTGCTGGATATTAATTCATCACATTTAGAATCTTGAATTAATTTGACGTCATTAATGTTATTAACAGATGTTTGTGTGTTGGCTCATTTACGGCAAAATGAAGCTAAATTGTGAAAGAGTTACTTAAATGGAAAATTAATAAAATCCTTCACATCTATACAATATCGTCATGGCTGGCAGGCGCACCCATAGAAAATTTCGTCAGTAATGTTATGACACACATGTTATAGGGACCGAGTTTATTTCCATTAACCTTGCGTCAAATTCGGACTCTGGAAACTATACTTGGGTTAGTTTCCAGAGTCTGGATTTGACGTTACGACCAGGAGTCGTTCCTACGACCACTGCATTAACGAGAAAATCTTTGGATACTTACAATATATACAAACTGATTCCTAGTCCTTTTTGAGATGGTTAAGGTACTCATAAGTACGAACCTCTTTTATTTAAGAACAAAACCTGAAAAGCTTTTCCAAACAGTTTGTTATTACAGTCTAAATGTTACATAATCTTATACCTACCTACTTAGGTACTCTTATTAGAATGCAATATGACTAAAATACCTCCCAAGTAGAAGGAAGATACACAGTAGAAGGATTTTACTCTGAACAAGGCTTTGAAAATTAATAATAAAAGACAGCGTAGAATGACTTTTATCTTACCATTAGAGTCTTTAAAAAAACCCATGAAAATCCATTCACTAAAGATTTTGTTCCAGGTAAATAGCAAAACTTTGAACAGGACTATTTTACACACACAAAACTTTAAGAAGCACATTATAATACACATAAATTTTAAAAGCACATCTAGGTATATAATGGAAGTAGATCGGTGGCCATAAAACCGTATGCAATATGCAGTAAATCATAGAAACTTAGATTTGCTCCCACACCTACCTATATTAAGTAGGTAGTACACGCGGGAATGATCCCGCAATCCGTAACTACTTATAACAAGAATGAATCTCTCTGCCTATCTACCAACTAACTTTCCAATAGCTATATTGTGTAGATTTAACACTATAAGGTAAATGATTGTGTGGTTTTTTCTTAATATGACATAGGCATTCGGTAAATGGTCGTGTCTGTAAATGGTCCAATTGAAATTAAATGCTTTGTCTTTGAGTTTGATAAGAAAGAAATTTCAGAAATTCTACCCCTTTTTCTTAGGTGGTAAAAATCATCAAATGACTCCTTCCGCCCTGGGTGGGTCGGAAGGGACTGTCAGACTTTTACGGACTAAAAAACTACCCTGTTCCTTCTGTTACTCTTTACGTTCCGGGGCCACGGTATCCTGTTAAGACGTCCCGCAACCCCGGCAGGCGTTAGCCCCGTTGGGGGCCCCGTTTCTGTGCTGACAGCTCTTTGAGGCAAATTCTACCCCTTACGGGGTGGACAAGTGGGGGACAAAGATTAACGTAAAAAAAAGAATAATAAATCGTATAAGAACCATTCTTGACTTCTACGCGGACGAAGTCGCAGGCGAAAACTAGTCTCTTCCAAAAGTACTAGAAGCCAGTTAGCGTGAGTAATAAAAACAGCTAAACAATTCACAAACAAAATTCATTGCTATCAGCTTATTACCCGCTCATATCAGCCGCATCTTTGAGGGGGTGTAAAGTGCAGCACAAACACAATACTGTCTAAACTGGGGGGCGGACACCCCCGCACACCCCCCTCACAGCCCCTACACCCCCTCGATAAACATGCGCACACTGCTTATACACGAGACTAGGATATTGAGGACATTTACTTGCACAAGTCAAGGTTTCTGACATTAATTTTATAAGTGTTCCAAAGAGAACTTCGTCGTAAAATATTATTAAGTATTTGAATGGCATTACTTGTATTAAGTCATCTTGTATATCATTTATTTACGACATAATAATAATGCTCTTTATTCTTTGAACTAGCTTTTAGATTTAATACAAACTTGTTTCTACTTTGCTATTATGTACAACAAAAACAAAAACAGTTATGTAAAACATTACTGGCGAAATGTGTGTGTACTATTGGGTACACCTCTGTCTAGCCCTTCGGATATTACAGGCGTGATGTTATAAAAAAAAAATTACATAATACATACATACGTATGTATTATGTAATTATTTTTTTATGTTGTTTGCGTCATTTTCGCGTGAATAAACAGTTTTTCTTTCTTTCTTTCTTTTGCCTACGAATTTGTCCGAGTGACATTTTTTACGGATCTCTATTTTTTTTATATAGTCTGTAAGTACATGGAACTTAAACATAACTAACGAAATGTGGGTGTAGTAATGGTTACACCTCTGCCTAACCCTTCGGGGATTACAGGCGTGATGTTTTGTTATGTGTATGTAAAATAGTCTATAGTCTGTTTCTTCTATAGTACGTAGCATTCTAGTAGCGATTTTAAAAGATGTTAGAGTGCCTTATCTTGAAGAGAAGACAGAAAAAATGAGAATTTAAAACATATGGCTGTCAGCCAACACTCTAGTAAATTTTTACTGTCAAAGAAAAGTTTCATAACTTCCCAAATGCAACCCTAAATACGTTTTTAATAAACACGGATAAAATCCTAACCCTCCACCTGCTACGTCAGCAATAAGGGGCGATCGAGCACCCCATAGCCCCGCATAAAATCTATAACCGACCCCATTTATCCCATGATCTTTTTGTATCAATCAAATCAGCAGTTTCCTAACGAAATTCCCTTAGAGACCGTAAATTGTATGCACCCTAGTCATTTGTCTTGCGAGGATGGTCACCCTAACTGTTGAATATTAAAGACGATACGTTTGAGTGTTGCCATTATTTTCGTGTGAAATTGGCAGTTTCTTTTTTTTGTGCGTGTGGGTGGAATGGGAATGTGGTTTACGTAATGGTTTGCGTTTCCGTTGTGGATTTTTTTTTACTGAGTTTCTAGGATGATTGTGTGGATGTACGGTGGATTAGTTTGGTAAATGTACAGGCTTTTAAACAATACGTACTGAACTTTTGTGGATAAGAAGTCGTATACGGACTATGCGAATAATAATGTAATATTAGGCATTGCATGTCAAAAGTTGGTTCCATCTATTTTTAAGATTTTATATTTCCTTATACTATAAAGTTTAAGAGTTTTTTTGAACGCGCTAATCTCAAGAACTACTGAGAACTACCGATTAAAAAAAAGCTTTTTTACAAAAAAATATGACCGCCTTCAAAAATTACAAAATAAAAAATAACTTTAGCTCATATTTTTTTTGTAAAAAAGCTTTTTATTTTTCACTTTTTAGTGCTTGTGTGTTAATGTTTGAAATCCTTACATAAAGCCCTTTCAAACAATACCTCACACGATATATTTAATTTTGGAAAGTGGTAGGAAGGGGGTTGACGTTCCCCCTCCCCACTTCCTTCAGTCAGTCATCGACTACACGTATAAACAAAGCAATTTTTCTTGTTACGGCGGTTCTGCTGTGATTTTTTAAGGAGTTCCGTTCCATATCTCCAAACTTCATCATCAGATCATAACAATATTTCTATGGGACCTATTCCGAACTATACTCTTTCAAACAAAAAAAGAATCATCCAAATCGATTCATAATTGGCGGAGTAATCGTAGAACAAATATACAAAAAAAAAAAAAAAAACATACGCGTCGAATTGAGAACCTCCTCCTTTTAGAAGTCGGTTGAAAAAAGACGACCCCCTTTAAAAAGTATAACTAATATCCTTTAAAATTAAAAAGATTTTTCGAAATCGGTTGATAAATTACTGTTTTCTGAGATATCAACTATAGAAAAAAATACAACGATTAGAGATCCTCGTCCTTTTTGGCAGTCGGTTAAAATTATTTTACGTTAGATAGCGCATTTATCGAGGAAGGTTATATAAGCCATGACCCACGGGAACAGAAGAAAAGACGAAATGACGTAACTTAACATGGGTAAAACCTCAGGGTACAGCTTGTTCTACATAACTGTCAAATGTGGGTGTACACAGCTGTAGTGTGTAGTCTATAAATAATTTCAGAGCGACAGCACACGCTCAATGCTAAGTGCAAGGCAGGTGAGCTTGCACAAAGTTCAAGATCAACTGCTCAACGTAATATGTTAACTTTCGACCCGTCTCAATATTGCACCATATTTATAATTATCTTGAAATAGATTCGACCTCGATCTTAAGTCAATAATTTTGTCCAAAATACGATTGTGACGTTGTCAGAATAATGAATATAGAGTTTTATCTATCTATTCTAAGATAGAGGAAAAGTTGGTTTGCTTTTATGTGTGTTTGTTTTGTTTGTTAGAGTTCATTCCGTTTTCAATTAAATCCTGTACCCAGCCAGATGACGCATTTATTATTAGAGCCCACACATGCAATGCGCAAGTTGACCAATGCCCCTGCCCTCCTCTAGTCAGAACAACACAGGTCAGGTACCTTGGTATCATAATCTCTGGATGTTGTTTCGATTACAATTGTTTTTCTCTGATAGTTAGCCATACTGTTGCCGATTGTTCTTGACTATGTTTAATAGTAATGTAATACTTGACTTTCACGCGGATGAAGTCGGGGGCAATATTAAGTGATTTGAGACAGGCAGCCACGTGAGAAACTAGGAAAAACCACATAATTTTGGGTATAAGGACACATACATTAGCACATATTTGACGGTTCTGGCTTTGTAGATAGTATAAGCAATTATATGCTACATTACCATTCAGCAATAACAATTCATCATCCTAAACTTATTACAATTATTGCAAAAAATTGGATAAATTTTGACATGTTGATTTTGACTCAATTCTACTAAAAAAAGCTAGTTTCAATACTGTCACATAAATTACCCGATCGTATAGCTTCCACACTTCACCAAATAAACCCCCAACATACAACACACAAGTACCTACCTACACATTTAAATTCGAAACACTCGCAGTGAGCTCTTAAAACGTTGCGTGAAGAGCGGCGTTAACTCCAAAACCTTAGGTTTTATTGCCCTATTCACTTTTATTTGAATAGAAAGGGTTATTGGGCGAATTCATATTCTTAAATGTACACCGAACAACCAGCTACGGGTTTAGTGTTTCATGATTATTTTGGCTTATGATGGCCCAGTGGTTAAGACGCCCGCCTCTCAGGCGCGAGGCTGTGGGTTCGCAAAAATCTTTCTGTATTTGATAGCCAGATTCATGAGGAATAATATAGGCTATACAACATCACGCCACGAACCACGAGAGCGGAGCAGTAACCAAAGACATAACATAAGGCTGATGATATTATATTTTAGCTTGCTTGGTTTTAGTACTAACTAACTACTTTTAGATGTTTCAAGTAACTACTTTTCAAAGTAATTACTTTTAGCTATTTCAGTAACTTTGAAATTAAATAATACAGTGCCGGAGATACCTGTGTATCACTGTAAAGGCCCAGCCACACTATAGCGGACAACTTGAACCGTGCGGTCAGATAATTTGAATTCAAATGACCCCTTCCGCCCTGGGTGGGGCGGAAGGGACTGTCAGACTTTTACTGACTAAAAAACCACCCTGTTCCTTCTGTTGCCCTTTACGTTCCAGGGCCACGGTATCCTGTTAAGACGTCTCGAAACGCGGTCAGATACTGCAGTCATATTTATGTATAGGACTGTTGCAGGGGCTTGATCTCTCATACCGCGAATCCTCACCGCGCTCAATGTTCTCGGATAAATGGAAGGTGATCTTGACAGAATGCTTGATTACCGCGAGAGGATTGCATAATAGGTATGCGACTATATTCGAATTTATATTACAACTTTGTAAAATTGATTTACTGTAATTGGTGATTAACTAATCACAATATATCAATCGTTATAAAATTAACAAATATACTAATAAACAAGACACCAACGCGGGTAACATACCACTGTGGTGTCTGACCGTTACCGGATGTTATCCGCTCCTGTGTGACCGAGTCTTGAT
Organism: Hoplodrina ambigua; assembly: GCA_949774945.1. Lineage (NCBI taxonomy): Eukaryota > Metazoa > Arthropoda > Insecta > Lepidoptera > Noctuidae > Hoplodrina > Hoplodrina ambigua. Next base: position 10,594,273 of record OX458988.1, read on the forward strand.
AGTTGTGTTTTCGTTTTCTCAATTTTCAATTTTCACACTTCGGTTATTCAAAATCTTGTTACTCTTCAATTTTTTTTTGACACCACTGACATAACTTTAATAGGAAAATATCATAAAATAGCATTTTCCCCGCGACTATGTTTGCGTGATGTTTCTTACGGCTCTCTAATTTTTTTAATAAATATGTCATCCGAGGATAGTGTAGCTTCCCAACAGTGAAAGAATTTTTCAAATCTGTTTTGTAGCTTCGGAGCCTTCCTCAATCGAATCTTTTTTCTTTATAATATTAGTACAGATATAGAAAACCGTGTGAATATGTTGTCCTTGATCAGTGAAAAAGCTCGGCTATGGTTGAGAGGCCTTCGCCGAACGAGCGACACAAACAGGGCTATAAAAACATGCAACATGTTGCGTTTTTTGCAACATCCGCACATTCGGTAGCTCCTAATCATGGCCACGCTTGGCTGGCGGGGTCAGTCGGGCGAGAGGGCTCGCCTATCTACCTACAGCACCTACGTGATGACTAGGAGCTTCATAACCTCTTTTATGAGGCAGGCTTGTGTTCAGCAGAGGTTGGCAATGTTACGTGTTAAATTTCAGCTACCGCGACTCTGTGTAGGGTTTCCATAATTACGTAACGTATATACGGGAATGTCACTGTATCTGTCCCGTAATTCTCTAGTATTTCAAAAGTTTTGTCAAAATTCGAAACTTGAATCAAACACGAGGTCTTTATAAAAGTAAAATCAAGCTTGAAATATGACTGTTTCAAAAAATACTTCAACATGATAATTTAAGTTACAAATTGTTATAAATACTTTATTCGAATTCCCGATTTTGACTTTTTGATTGAATTGATTTGAAATGTCCCGTATTGATCCCTGAAAGTTATGGCAAGCCTACATCTGTGTGTACTGTGAATGGCAATCATGACGTATAGTCTACAGTATTTCCATAGTTTCAGTTTGAGTTTGACAACGCCTTGATTTCGAAGCAGAACGTGCGGTTTTTTTTATTAGGACTTGCTGGATACTAAGTAACAGCTTAGTGATACATTTTACCGTAATCGTGGACACAGCAGCAAAATGCTCGAGCAATTTCATTGATTGATAATAAACTAAATTACAATAGCTATAGAGTTGAAAATTACAAAATTGCGTGCACATTAATAAATGCCGCATGAAATTATATCTTGCAAACAATTTTTGGCTCTATTTGTTATAAATTTTGGTTCATTATTTGTTAACAAATGAAAACTGTTTAAGCATATCGCGGCTCTGACCCTTTGACTTGGTTTTTAGTAGATTATATTTCTATGTCCTGATAGGGTGAGCCTATTACCATCAACTGCCAGAGGGGTGAGTTTCGGTTGAGTATTCCGCAAACCATTTAAACTTTTCGCTGCCTTCATTTATTTTCATTTGATTGATTACAAAATCAAGTTAAATAAGCCGATTTATCATTCTCTGGCTGTTTATTTCGGCTGTTGTCTTGTTTGCCTCTATTCGTGGGTGGATTATAATCCGTGGGTGACTGGGATAAGGTCAAAGGGCAGCGTCTGCCTGTCTCACAATCTCTACTTAGTATTAAACAAAGTCGCTTGCCGCCATCTTGACGCTTAGATCTTTAAGCTACGCAACGGATTTTAATGCGGTTTCTATCAATAGATAGAGTGATCCAAGAGAAAGGTTTTTAAGAATACTTTATAGTATCTACATTGCACCCGTGTGAAGCCGGGGCGGATCGCTAGTTTAGTTTTAAAGCAAAAACCTGCCAAGTGTAAGTTGGACTCGAATAATACTTCTGAACATTTTTTCCGGATTTTAATGCGATTTTCATCAATAGACAGAGTTTTTCCAGAGGAAGTTTTATGTATCTACATTGCACCCGTGCGAAACCGGGGCGGCTCGCTAGTTAACAATAAACTACAATCATCAATCTGTCTGCCAAACTGTTATGAACGTGACCATGACGATTATTCTAACCCACATTGTGGAAGATTCGAGTTCAAACATAGATTTTTCGTAACTGATAAGTAGGTAACTATGAAACCTCTTTATTACACATCCTATTATAAATGCGAAGGTTTGTGAGGATGAATGGATGGTTGAATGTTTGTTACTTTTTTACGCTTAGACGGCTGAACGGAATTAAATTAAGTGACGACACAGAAATGTAAATCATAGGATATTTTTATCACATTTTTGCGTCTGTAGGATACATTAGGACTTTGGTATAATTGAGAAGTGTACACAGACGAAGTCGCCGGCAGAAGCTAGTCACATAACATAACATCACGCCTATAAACCCCGAAGGTTTAGGCAGAGGTGTACCCATTAGTACACCCACATTTCGCCAGTTATGTTGCTAGTCATACATAACAAACACGATTGCCAGTTTTAATATAATTTGTTATTTGCCGGATAACCTCAGAATGGACGAATTTCCACGTAGGTATTAAGTAGCCCGAACCCGAGATGTTAATATAACGTAGAGTAGAAACCCCGATAAGCTTAAAATAACTCATAAAACATGTCTATCATAAGATTACTCATGTAGTGCCGAAAATTCACAGTTCGTTGATTACGGCCCCACGTGAGGGGGGGCGGGCTATTGTATTGAGTTTAGTTCTAATCTCGGCGTGTGTGAAGCTGACGGAGATACGAATCAACTAACTACATTGTTTTGTTTAGAATACAATCTTTGAATTCAAATTGTAATCGTCTCTTGGTGGATGATTCTGCCATTTTTTGGAGTGAATTCATAACGGTATTACTACTTATTTATACTATGATACAAGCGAAATAATACTTAAATATTACAAAAATATAGGGAGGGTATCTATATACGTACTTTTGTTTCCTTTCGTATGAACCTTCTTCTTACAATATTTTTTTTCATGGTAGGCATTGTGATTCAAATTGCAGATAACCTTATATATTCTACTAACTTTTAAGTAATCTGTCTCAATCTATTTATTATTACCAATATTTTTGGGCTGTAATTGTCGCTGAGATGAAATTGGGTCTAGATTTTAATTAGTAGAATAAATTGGCATTTTGATATTGTTAGTTTATTTAGCAAACAATTGTACACAGATCATAATTATGTGAATTGGATATTTTTTTAGTGCCTCACACTAATACAATGAATGAAGAAACTTGTTCTGAATACCTACTAAAAAATTCTGCTTCTGAGTTCATGCACTGTGGTACTCTAGTATAAAAATTGCTCATCTTAAAAAATATTTCCCAAAAACGAAGTCTTTTTGTCCAAAGAAATATAACGTAAGACGAAAAACGTGGAGAGTCTTGTTGAGACGCAAACGAGTATCGAAATGGCGAGACAAAACTGTATTAAGTGTACGTGTTAGGGGCGAGTTCCACCCCTCAGGGGGTGGGGTTGTGCTGGGGTATATTTTAATCGGTTATGTTTCGGCTTTGGGGACTCCTGTGCGACTTGCGAGGTTGTGTGTGACGTGCTGGAGTTTTGTAAGGACGGTTGTCGGTTGTATTATATGAGGCTTAGCAGAGAGAGGCTTAGTGGATGTTATTTATTTCTTTAACTGAGACAGAAAATGAGATGAAATATTAAATATTAAAGTGCAGAAAGTCAAGAAAAAGTAAGGTTTGCTTTGTAATGAACCAAAGTCTTTGTTCATTTTAATTTCGTAAGCTTTAGTCAAAATTTTTAGCTCGTAAGATGTTTATTAATATCTCAAAAAATCTATGCACCAACAGCAAAAAATTACATTTTCATAATCTACTAAAAGAATAGTTGAAAAGAAAGAAAATCCCTTTCTAATAGAAACCTACGCAATAATTTAACAAAAATCGCTCGACTGAAACTCAACCCTCCCACGCCTTTGCAACAAATCTCGGGGGTTGAGTATGTCAATCAAAATACCCCTTAATGGGGTGCCAGATTCCGCTTAGGATATTAGATAAATACGGACGAGGCAGCCGGTGATAACGATAATGTGCCTTAGGGACTGCAGGGGGTTGGGGGGGGACATGAATTGAAACGGGGAGTTTATTTGGGAACTGAGTTATGATGACATACTTATTTAAAAGTTATTAGAAAGATGATACGTAACGTTTTATCACAGTTCAAAGATCAGTCGCGGAATAAAAAGATAGATATATAATATATCATTTTTACAGGCTGTTAATTAAAATATACCTCTGCCTAAACTATGGTTATAAACCCACGTTCCTCCCTTTCAAGAGACAGGGAATGAATTTTACAGCAAAATGATAACCTTCGAGCTACTACTAATGAGACCTGGGTAGTAACGCAATGAAATAAGTAGCTCGGGCTATTAGCATTACGACTGGATCGTAAAAAGAACAAAAGTATTGCCTGTAAAATATAGCATACTAGCTAAGCCCTCGACTTCGTCCGCGTGTAAGTCAAGCATAGCCTTGACACTTGGCAATAGTGTAGCTTTCCATCATTGAAATATTTTTAAGAACTTCCATAGATTACCTTTTACAAATTAACAAAAGAGGATCAATCTCTTTTCAAAGTTTATTTATTTATTGGCTAGTGAATAAAACCCATCCATGTTACTTCTTATGCCCTTACGTTTCAGGGCCGCGGTGACTCTTTCGAACCAATCCGCAGTCCCTGACAGAACATACTTGTACTGGAAATGGATTGACGTTAATAGTTTATGGCGTAGTATTCAAATTCAGACTCTTTGAGACTTGCTACTAAGTTTAAATTGCGTTAGTAAAATTTAGTAACATATCTACCAAAAAACTTATCGCAATCCTGCCGAGAAATATTCATAAAAAATACATATAAGCCGAACATTCGTCAGTGAATTAATCCGGTTCTACCTACAAGCTTAATTCCGTTGCGAGAAGAGGAATTACTCGTACCTTCTCGTATATTCTTCGCGAATTTTTCACGTGTAGTAGATCCCTTGGGATCAGTTTAAGTATGTGTGTACTATATTGTGTCACTCTGAGGAATTTAAGCTCTATTCCTTTCTTATTAGTGATTTTATTTTAGGTGTGATTTGTACCTAATAGAAGATGAGCTAGTCATTTTTGTGAGCTATTTAGTTCTTGTTGACAAAGAGAGAAGAAGAGAGTAATCCTTAAGATAAAACGTTAGATGAAATTAACATCCAAACTCCATCGATCAATCACACTGTCAAAGGTGAAATAATAAAAAATGAAATAATTATCATCGTACTACTATTATAAATTCGAACGTTTGAATGGACGGATGTATGTAACTCATTCACGCTAGAATGACTGAACGGATCTGGATGAAATTTTGGCGCAGGGATAGATTATAGTCTGGAATAGCACATAGGCTACTTTTTATTCCATAAAAATGTACGGTTTCCGTGGTACAATTTTGAATTTTTGGTTTATGTTTCAGACTTATCCGAAATATACGCAGACGAAGTCGCGGGCAGTAGCTAGTGAATAATAAAATTCATTTAACTTAACATTAAATAGTCTAGGATCACTGTCAACTGATGTACACTCTTACAAATCGATCCCTTTACAAATTTTTGTTAAGGCATTGATACTAGGAATTGATCCACAAACATAAAAAAAAATGTATTTATTTACTCCATGTCTAGATGTTCTTGTGAAGAATATACGAACTCGCAGCGGACGTTCACCCATAATACTGAGAATGAGTAGGTATCTTAGAGGAACATCTCCTTTCTTGGAAGGCGTCTATAAAGAAAATCTACAAACGT